>BLKR01002396.1:0-199709 GCA_011170035.1 Teleogryllus occipitalis
GTAGTAATAGAGTAAAATACATTTTTAAAGGTGGCATAGGTCCAATTTTCATCGTTAACTCAGAATTTTGGAAAATTGCAAAAGTTTGAATTTTTTTCGGCGCCTTCCTACAACTACAAAATTGAAGACAGATATTTTTCCTTCAAATGAAGTTTGTTGTGCATAAATAGTTCGTTCAATAAGATAATGTACATTTTTTCGGAAATTTTAGTAGTTTTCGTGCAATAGTGCATGCAATATTTGCAATTAAAAAAACTAATAAACAGGATTTTCTCCAAAACGGTTCGAAATTGTTTCTTTAAATTTTTGGTAGGGTTAGTTCCAAACGAACTCTATACCATGACATAAACGGCTGTTTTTTCAAAAAAATTTAAATATGAAATTTATTTGACTTGTCTCTCACGTCGGTAATATTTGCATTAAAGGCAATTTCTTCACATTATTATGTTTATGAGTACATGTGCTTAAAATAATGTCAAATAAAGTTTCTGGGAAACTCAACCCTTTTCTGTAATAATGAGCTCGAATTTCCGTATTTTCAGAAATGATCAAACGCCATTTTCTCAACAATGGCTCCAAATTTTTTCTTCAAATTTTTCTTATATATAGTGCTATCTGCGCGGTTTAATATGATGTAAGATTCATTTTGGTGTATTCATTTGTTTTTTCTTCAAAAATCACACAAATATATTTTTTTTGAAATACCTCTCACTCCGTTAATATGCACATTTTCATCAATTTGTATGCATTATTACAATTGTAAGTGGAAGTGCTTCAAATAATTTCAAATGAACTTTGTCGAAAACTCAATAGATTACTATGAAAAATAGCTTCAAAATTTCGCATTTACAGTAACGCTTAATCGCTATTTTCTTTAAAAATCGCTTCAAAATTTTCTATAAAAATTTCTATTTTGGACCCGTTTTCACTCTTCTTTAATATTATTGAAGTAATATTTCGGTTGTATTACTAGGAAAGCAAATAGTTGAGGAAATGTCAAAAAAAAGTACTTTGGGGAGCTCGCCAGAGAATGGAGCAAAACCTTAAAGCCAGACTACACCAAGGAAATTAAAGAAGTATACTGCGCGAAAGTCATTCTGTACCACCACTAGTTTTCTTAGTCGTCCGGAGAGTAAATACTGATTTGGGATTCGGTTGCGCCATTCATGATTAATGGACATATTTGGTTAATGGATATCAATCAATATTGGAAAATGATCACTATAATACGGGAAATCCATAATATTCCAGTTAAATTTCTGTGCTATTGTAGGAGAAGCTATTGAAATTTAAACAACGGCACTTACAATGCTGTCTTATTTGCTTTCCTTTGTATGTTTGGGATCATTAGAGTTAAGGATGATAATGCAGGTTCGTCAATTACTTTTTCCAATTATCCGCCTCTTTTATCAATTTTGTACCCAATGTTTCCCACAAAAAGTGATGACTGTTAAAGTCCTCAAGAATTATGAAGGGCTCTGTTATCTGATTTATAATGTCAAGCATTTCGATTTCTTGTAGTGGGTATCGTTTTGGGATATAAACATTTCCGATACATACAGAGTTATTTGAATTAATTTTACTTGCAGCAAATTTAATATCGGTTTTAATTTTTAGAATTTCAGTGGGAATCGTTTTTATGTATAGCCACGCCACCACAAGCATATTAAGATTGATTGATTGTTAGTAATTCCGGGCGCGTCAACTACTACGGTCATTAGTCCCGTACGTGTAGTGTGTTTTTTCCTCAATAGATGGCGGTGATCTTCTCCCGCTGTGAGGCGAGATACGGCGCCGACCTAACGTCGGCTAGTAGGGTTTCCCCCTAACCAGGACTCTCCCACTAGCGGGGCACCGCCTAGCCGGGACAGGCTCTAAGCTTCCGACCGATCTCCCGGAATATGTGGTAGTGTAGTGCATGATAGTGTAAGGGGAGAGGATAGGACATGGAAGAGGAAGGACAGATAGCGCGCGGTCCGTGCCCCGTTTGTTAGGGTACTGCTCTGGCATTCGCCTATGTTGATCGGAGAAACCACGGAAAACTACAGATCAGAGCAGCCGGCCGCTAGAATCCTCCTCCAGACAGCAACTGAATTCGACGTAGCTGAAAAGCTAGTGTCGAAAATCCTGCCGCCGTCAGGACTCGAAAATAGGACCTCCCGGTCAGAGGCGCTGCAGTGGCATCAGTTGATGCACTGAGCTCCCGCTCCCGGTTTGGGGTAGTTATATCCAGCACGAAGGAAGGTTAACGGTACTACAGTTCTGACACCGAATGTTAATAATTTTTCATCAACCACTTCATGTGGGATACATGCGCAAACGTTTGATAAAATAATTGTTTTGTTTCTAGAGATTAATGGGTAATTAATGATTAGACACAACAATGTTCTTATGGTTGTACACTAGATCATCTGCTATTTCCTTGCTGGATAGGTACACACACAGTCTATTGTTCGATATTTTTTAAGCAAACTTAAAAGGATATGGGATAACTTTAGTGGATAACTTTTCAATAAACTCTACAATTGGCGCACTAGTTGCCGAGTCTATAATTATAGCATTTTCTTTCTTGGGAAATAGAGATTGCATCGTAACTTTAGCGTAATTAAGCGTCTTACTGTTCTGGTCTCTTGAAGATTGATGAACTTGAGAGGGCTCCATGATGGTCACGAAAAAAAAATTTCACTTATTAAACAATATCACTTTACTTAATAACTCCACCTCTACCACGTTTTACGTAATACTGACAAATACCGAGTCAGTCAACGTACGCACAACGAGATTTCGCCTGGAACGGACGGAGCGTCTGACCACCTCGGCAGTACCCTACCAAACGGGCAACGGACCGCACGCGATCTTCCCTTCCTCTTCCTCGTTCTATCCTCTCCCCTTACACACACACGTACACTAACATGCACTACACTACCACATATTCCGGGAGGCCGGTCGGGAGCTTAGAGCTTGTCCCGGCTGGGGCGGCGCCCTGCTGGTGGGAGAGTCCTGGTTAGGGGGAAACCCCATTAGCCGACGGTAGGTCGGCGCCGGATCTCACCATCCACCGGGGGGAAGATCACTGCCATCTCCCAAGAAAAAACATGCATTACACTAACGGGACTAATGACCGAAGCAGTTGACGTGCCCGGAAACACGAAAAATCAATCAATCAATCAAAACTACCCCAACTTGAGCCACATCCTCAGTTTTCACAGCCAAATGTGTCTCACCGGACGATGAGTATAAATTACCTGAATCATTTCAGGTGTTTATTGATAACGTCCTTCATTGGATATATGTTACCCCAGATGTTCCAATTTGTTTCTTGTGTAAAAATCAAGGCTATGTATTTAAAAACTGCCCAAATTCATGTAACTCACAATTAACCAATCCCCTACCTCTTCCTATAGAAGTAGATATCATTGAATCAACTAATGCGATTTTTGATAATTCTAATAAAGTTTCTCCCAAAGCATTTGAACGTACGCTTCTCGAAAGCGATAAAGCGAACGAAAGTTCTAGCCTTAGCCTTGCCCTCGACAGCCTCCACCCTCTACTCACTACCCCTTTCCTTGAGTCGGCCGCGTGCAAACAATTTTAACAGATCAAAACAAAGCTCAAAGGACGTTGACCTTTCCTGCAACCCCGTCAGATTAAAGAGATCGTTATCTACTGTAAGCTCGAATACAGAACTGATTATCAACCAATCAGATAGTAAGAATGAACTCCCAGACAGTGACTCGGGAAACTCTGCCATGGATGATACAACTACTGAAAATCACGAAAAAATTAAGAAACGACTCTCCAAAATTAAGAAAAAAGCAAAAAACTCCTCTGAAAATGTTGACGATCAGTCGTGGTCAAAATCAAATTATATTAGAATCTCCCAATGTTCATTACCCACTAAATTTACATCAATTCCAAAGTTTCTTTGACAGAACGAAGGGTAATAACTGTACTGTAACAATTGCCAGAGAATTCACAGATGAATTTCCAGCTTTAATAACAATATTAAAAGCTGTTCACCAAACCTTACCAAACCGAGGTGTGCAAAATAGATGCTCGAGAATTATCAATAAACTGGATGCAGGTATAAATGAAACAGTTAAGGCTAAGGAACATGATTCTGATGAGCAGAGATCCAATTCTCTCCCTTCTTGCTAATCTTGCTTAAGATAATATAAAATAAACTAATTCAGCTAGTTACAATGGACTTTATACAATGGAATTGTAATGTTTTTTTTGCAAGAAAACACTTCTACAAGCTTCTATCTAACAAATTCAAACAAAAAATAATCTGCTTTCAAGAAACACACTTTAAATATCAAAAGTGTGGCTCATTGTTTGGATACAGATCTACATTTTGTAATAGAAATAATTCCAACATTGCCAGTGTGGCGTTGCAATTTATACTAAACCAGAATTTTTCCTACATAATGTTCCTCTTCAAACGCAACTAGAAGGAACTGCAATAAGAATTAAAACTAATTTCACTGTTACTAATAGTAACTCATATTTACCTAACAGCCAAGACATAAACATCACTGAATTTGACATTGTGAAGCAAGTCCCTTAACCATTTGTCATTTTGGGAGATTTTAATAGCTACAAAGTACAGTGGGGATCTTCTAGTACAGATCGTAGAGGTAGAATCATTGAGGAATGGCTGAACAAAAATGATATTATTCTGCGCAATACAGCCAATGATACCTATTTTTCTACTAGATATGCAAAAGGCAGTGTTATAGATTTAACACTTTCATCCAATGACATTGCAACTCGTGTTTCTTGGTTCTCTAGTACTGATCTCTATGACAGCAATCAT
The DNA here is from genome assembly GCA_011170035.1 of Teleogryllus occipitalis. Classification (NCBI taxonomy): domain Eukaryota; kingdom Metazoa; phylum Arthropoda; class Insecta; order Orthoptera; family Gryllidae; genus Teleogryllus; species Teleogryllus occipitalis. The sequence continues at coordinate 4,820 of BLKR01002396.1, forward strand.
TACCCATTGTTATTCACCTCTCTGATTTGCGCCCATTCTCTATTACCCACACTCACCAGAAGTGGATTAGTACCAAAGCAAACTGGACCTTATTTCAATCATCTATCGATAATAACATTAATAATCCTCCTGATATAAAGGAGTGGCCACCAGGCTAACCATATCATCCAGGCATTTACAGAATTAATTCAGCTGCCCAATGGGCAATCACTAAATCTTCAGGGATTATCCGGAACCGTCAGGTCCCAAGGTGGAATGAAAATTGAACTTTAGCCATCAAAGAAAAAAAGAAAGCATTTCAAAAATATAGGAATTTAACTCGATAGAACTGGGCATATTATGTAAGAAGGCTAGAGCTAAAACCCGCTTCACTCTTAAAAATTCTATGCTACAATGTTTTGAATATTTCACATCTTCTATAACGGGTCAAACTTCGTCCGCAACAATGTCGCATAAAATAAAATGAATTAGTGGCTCATATTCAACTAGCGTACCTCCAACATTAGAAGATGAATATGGAATAAAACATAGTGGCTCTGAAGACATCTGCAATGCTCTGGCAGTTTCATTCGCCAAAAATTCCAGCAATAACTATGAATCATCCTTTCAGAAATTAATCCCGTCTGTATCCTTAGCTACAGGGGAAAACATCCGACCCCTCGTAAGTAACAGCAGTGATCCGTTTAACTGTCAATTCCTAATGAATGAGCTCCTTCATGTTTAAAAAAAATAGTAAAAACTCCGCACCAGGTCCAGATAATGTTCCTAATATTTTCTTGAAGAATCTTCCTAAATGTGCCATAGAATACCTCTTAAAAATGTACAATGGCTTATGAACCTTCCTATTCTTCCCCGAGCAATGGAGTGAAGCTCTTGTAATTGCTGCACCGAAACCAGGTAAAGATCCATCTAAAACCAATAATTTTCGACCAATAATATTGACGGGTACTCTTCGCAAATTACTAGAAAACATGGTTGACAACCGTCTCAGATGGCTCCTAGAAACAAGGAACTTGCTATCTTCTTTTAAAAATGGATCTCGCGAACATAGATCAACCAACGACAATCTAATAAGCATCGACACAGAAATTTGTGATGCACTGACACTTAACCAATATGCAATTGTTGTTTCGTTTGATATTGCAAAACCTTATGAAATGATTTCTAAACCTCGATTACTATGTAATCTCATCTCAATAAACATTAAAGATAACTTATTGGCTTGTTTGAAAAAGTTCATCATAGATATCTGTGTGTACGCATGTTTGATAAAATTTCAACACGTAGGGAAATGGTGAATGGTCTCCCTCAGGGTTTATTAATTAGTGTGCTCCTGTTTTTGATCGCAATTAATCAAATAAGTAGTTTCATAGAAGCTTGAAGTAAATTATTTATCTTCGCTGATGATATTTCTATTGTATGCTGGGGTAAAGATCTCCGCATAAAAACTAAAATAATCCAAGAAAACTTCAACAAAATTCAAACACAGGCAAGTTCTTTTGGTTTCTCCCTTTCAAGAACTAAATCAGAATTCATATCATCTCCAGAAGCTCAAACATTTTAAATGAAAATCCTATTTATTGGAGACTACCAAATACGTAGAGAGTATTCTTGTAAAATAAAATTGGGCATAACCTTCGACCAAAAGCTCACATTGAAGAAGCACATTTCCGTGCTAAAAACCGAATGCAAATCCAGGATGAACATATTGAAAATATTAGCATCTTGAAAATGAGGTGTAGAGTGGAAATGTTTAATTAGTTCTTATCGTTCTATTACTTAAGCTAAATTGGATTATAGAGCTATTATCTACAGTTCAGATAATAAATCAACACTTGAGACGCTGAGCACTATTATAAATTCAGCATGTCGAATAAGTTTAGGTGCCTTTAAGCCAAGCTCTATCATCAGACATATTTGATTGATGGATTGATTTTTTCGTGTTTCCAGGCGCGTCAACTACTTCGGTCATTAGTCTCGTTAGTGTAGTGCATGTTTTTTCTCGAGTGATGGCGGATATCTTCCCCCGCTGGATGGCGAGATCCGGCGCAGACCTACCGTCGGCTAGTGGGGTTTCCTCCTAACCAGGACTCTCCCACCAGCAGAGCACCGCCCCAGCCGGGACAAGCTCTAAGCTCCCGACCGATCACCCGGAATATGTGGTAGTGTAGTGCATGTTAGTGTAAGTGTGTGTGTGAGAGGAGAGGATAGGACAAGGAAGAAGGGCAGATCGCGCGCGGTCCGTGGCCCGTTTGGTAAGGTACTGCTCCTGCATTCGCGTGGTGTTGATCGGAGAAACCACGGAAAACTACCGATCAGAGCAGCCGGCCGCTAGAATTCTCCTCCAGACAGCGACTGAAATCGACCTAGCTGAAAAGCTAGTGTCGAAAATCCTGCCGTCGTCAGGACTCGAACCTAGGACCTTCTTGTCAGAGGCGCTGCAGTGACATCAGTTGATGCACTGAGCTACCGCTCCCTGTTAGCCATATTGTAGAAGTAGGATTACTACCCCTCGATTTGCAGCGTAAACAACTGTCTATAAATTGGCTTCTCAACTTCAAATTCTTTAACTAATCCGACCTTCAAATATATTTTTGACGCTCTTAAAACAGATTACCATTCAATCCATGTGAAGTATTCAAAAACACTTAGGGGAAAAATTCCAGCTTATGAAGATGAATATCAATTTTGCAACCCCTTACATTCTACAGATAAAGATTCACCATCTCCCCTGGCACTTCTTTAAACCTGAGATTAATATAACGATTGCACAGATTCCCAAATCCTTAATTTCTTCAAACATTTTTACATCCCTCTTGAATTCTATTTATTAATACTACCATGATTTAGAAAATGTGTGTACGGATGGATCAAAATATGAAAACAAAGCGGGTTGTGCAATTGTGTCCACAACCCCTCACAATACCTTCAAATTCAGGTTACCGAAATTTTTTTCTAGCTTCTCTTGCGAAGCCTGGGCCATTCTGATAGCCATTGAATTAGTCTCCCAAAATGAAGAAAACCGCAAAATAGTGATTCACTCAGACTCTTTGGCTACCTTGAATGCAATCGTCAACAGATTCTCTAAACATCCCATAATCCAAAGGATAAAAGAACTTTTATTTACTCCAATAAACAACGGCACCTTCATCTCTATTGTTTGGATTCCAGCACATATAGGAATAGTAGGGAATGAAAAAGCAGATAAAGCGGTCAAAAAGCAAATTCATTACCAACAACGGACAACAGTGTCAAGGGATTTCTCTCAAATATCAAAGTTACCTTAAAACAATAGTTACTAAACAGTGGAATGAGAAATGGTTGACTACCTTCTCCAAACTTCACTTCTCACTTCTTCAAACTTCAAAGGAAATCCGTTATCAAACCCGATCTCCCTAGCCTCCAACTCACTAGATTTCAACAAGTCCAAATTACGAGACTACGTATTGGCCACTTTAATCTCTCCCACATTCACCTAATAAAAAAACTGACCCATTACCCTGTCCTCAATTAAAAGCCCACGTATTTACAACCTATATTGTTCTAGAGTGCCCTGCAATAGCCCATATAAGACAGTCCTTAAACTTAAAAGATTCTTTATTTAATTCCTTCTCCTCCCACAAAGACTGTATAAAAGTCTTACAACTTTTAAAAATCTCAAAACTTGACACCTTAATATAAATCCACTCTTTACCTACATCTCACTCAGTACAACACTTCAAACGTGTTATGAATATCAAAAGAATTTTATAGTAAATAAATAAATATGTGTATCCATCCCAATGATTTAAATACCCCAAAAAATGACACTATTACAATCTCATGTTTGTATGAATTGTATATTATTGTGTAATGAAATAATTGTAAAACTTGTGTAAACTCTAAATTGATACTCGAGGTCGCTTATCACCTAGTTGTTGAACTGCGACCTTAAACAATTAAGTTAAATAAAACTTACTTACTCGTATATAAGTACGTATACGAAGAAGTAAAATTAATATAGATTTAATTGTATAGTTAAAAAAGATGTACAAATAATCTTTTTCCTATAGAGCAATACATGAGAAGGAAATATTATTTCAATTTTTTTTTTTTGATTCCAATAAATATCAAAATGGAGTAAGCTAGACTAGTGTCCTCGTTCAATATTTGACAAATGGAAATGAAGCCGTAAAAGGGGGACTTAGTTGGCATTTTTCACTTGAGAGCACGCGTATGTGTGAATGAAGTAGGGACTTGTAGAACTCACCGTGTGCTGCCTCTGTCCAGGCATACAACAGTAGTAGAAGCAGCGGCGGCCACAGTCGCCGCGAGAGATGACCCATGGTGACTATCTCTCTTGCACGTCTAAAACGTACTGCCCCACACTTTATATAAGATAGTCTTCAGATAAACTCTTTGTTCGCTGTTTGTTTAATCTAATAAGCGTCATTGATTGCATCTAGATAGAGATCAGATCTTATCGTCATAAATTATGCCCTGCCTCAAATCCTATGTCAAAATCAGGTTTATCAAGAACTAGCTGAAGTACCCGGCGTTGCTCGGGCATTTATTACAGTAAATTATTATACAGGAAGAGGAATTCAATATTTTCATGCCCTGCGGCGGGACCTATCTCTATATCTTCCATTGTATCCCTTCTCCGCCCTACTCCCTGCCATGCTCTGCCCGGCCACGCCACGATAGCTGTCTTCTCTTGACCCCCATTTGGAAATTTCCAGATTACCTCGCTCACTTTTCCACAAATAATGACATTTTTCTTATTTGAAGTTCCAGCTTCTAAACATTCACTTTATAACTAAAAGCAATAAACAAATCTAAACTACAAAATAAAATACTTGTACTCACATATAAAATTTTTGTGGAGTTTTATATATTCCAACACTATCAAAACTGTCACGTTGTAAAACTTATCCTATTTTTATATTTTTTCTTCTATTGTATTCATAAAAAAGTTTTGAAATTGATCTGTCAACTCGTGACCTTGAAGGCACTTACTGTTTTAAGCTGAGTATAACATGCGGAAGTTCATGCACGGGTACGGTAGTAGGTAGATCCGGAGTAATAGTTATAGATGTCATAACGTAATTGATGATTCATAATCATAAAAATAAATGAAAATACTTGTATCTATTCTGAAACATAATTACCAGTTTTTATAATTCTAAAGATGACAAAAATATATATGTTTAATGTCCTGTGTGATAGTAACACGTAGTATAAAACTTATTTGTTCAGGTAAATCAATTCATCATACGACTGATACAATAGAAAACTAATGATCCACCAACATTACATTATGTGTAAATGATAAATTGACAATGCACAGAGCCACATAACAAAACAATATTAGCATCATTATTTTATCCCAAGTGATAGAGATTATGGATCCTGAAATATGAATAATAGAAACCAAAGACTCCCAGATATTATTTGCTTAGACAAAAATATTTTAGACCAATTAATTTTTGCTTATTTGTTTAGAAATATATGAATGAACTCATTCATTGGGAGGAATTGATATGCAAAACAACTTTACTGATTAGTCTTAATATGTAAATGATCATTCCTAAATTACATACTACTGCACAGAAATTCATCCCATATTGAAGAAAAACTTTTACTGGGTTTACAAAATCATAAATTACTTTCCATTTTCCAATTTGTGCAGGAGAGCTGAATTATAGAAACCAAGAACTCCCATATTTATTTATTTGCTCAGACAAACTTTTTGTTAGATAAATTAATTTCTGCCTATTTTTTATAGAAAGGTATGGATGAATTCAATTATTGGGAGCAATTGATATGCAAAACTAAAGCACATATTAAATTTAATAAATAAATGATCATTCTATAATTATCATCCACTGCACTAAACTTCTTCACATATAGAAGATTGATCAACAGCAATTGATATGCAAACAACTCTACAGATTAGTCCTAATATGTAAATGGTCATTCCTAAAATACATACCACTGCACAAAACTCCTTCAAATGTTGAAGAAAAACTTTTAATGGGTGGACTGAAGACAAATAAACATTTTCCATTGTACCAATTTTAACGTGAGAGCTGAATAATAGAAACCAAGAGCTCCCAGATTTATATATTTGCTCAGACAAACTTTTTTAGATAAATTAAGTTTTTCTTATATTTTATGGAACAATATGGATGAAATCATTCATTGGCAGCCATTGATATGCAAAACAATAGCACAGATTAGTCTTAATATGTAAATGAAGTTATTGAAGAAAAACTTTTACTGGGTGGGCTGAAAACATACAAACATTTTCCATTTTACCAATATGAACATAAATACTGAAAAATAGAAACAAAGGACTCCCAGATTTGCTTAGACAAAATATTTTTAGATAAATGAATGTTTTCCAATTATTTATAGAAAAATATATATGAATTCATTCATTCATTCATTCATTAGGAGCCAGTGACATGCAAAACAACTGCACATATTAGTCTTAATATTGTAATGACCATTGCTTAATTACCAACCACTGCATTAAACTTCTTCGCATGTAGAAGAAAAAAGTACAACTGCAATTAATATGACAAACAACTGTACAGATTAGTCTTAATATGTAAACGATCATTCCTAAATTACACACCACTGTTCAAACTGCCTTCACATATTGAAGAAAAAATTTTACTGAATGAACTGAAAACATATACACATTTTCCATTTTACCATTTTGAACCTAAGAACTGTGTAAATAGTCAAATTGAGAGTCCGAATGAACAGCTGCCCTACTACTTAGATAATTATTCACAATTCTCCCCTTCTTGCAGTATTGTTTTCAATGGGGCGAGTAAGCACTTCAGCAAGCCGATCTTCCCTCTCAGTAACCGATTCAAAATTTTAGTAGACTGCCCATCTCTTGGCATTTGTAATATGTTTTGAGAATTGTGACAGTTGTTTAGTCAAACAATTCAGTTGTCACAAATTTCTGTAAAAGAAGACGTTTAGATTGTATATGATATGTGTATATTGTACATTACTATATATTCTGTACTGTATATTATTGTACTTTTTATTCTCTCAACCTACCTCAATTATTAAACACTTTCAAACTCACAATTATTTCTTGTTACTTAGTATATAACATGGACAAAGAGCAATACATCAACATTGACATTATTTACCACGGAAAACTATCGATCAGAGCAGCCGACCGCTAGAATTCTCCGCCGGACAACGACTGGATCCGACCTAGCTGAAAAGCTAGTGTCGAAAATCCTGCCACTATCAGGACTCGAAACTAGGACCTCCCGGTCAGACTGCAGTGACATCAGTTGATGGACTGAGCTACCGCTCCCGGTCTGAATCCAAGAAGGGTTTTTTTTCTCCTATATTTATTACATTACTTCCTCGAATACGAAGTGTAATCAGAATTCGTTTGTCTGGCAATTAATTATATTCAATTCGATGATGCCTCGAATTTCATTATTCCTGATTCGAATGATGCCTGATTCGAATTTCATTATTCTCCCTTCGCCATTTAACAGAGAAAGACGCTAACATGATTTTAATTTAGCTCAGAGGCTTCTTTTGGGTTTGAAGATCTTATATGCAATTAATCTTCAACACTATACAGTCGGCTTTATTTCCCCTCCTAAAACAGGCATAGGAAGGAATTTTTTGCCCTTAGAAACCGATGGCTTCGATAGAGTTTGAACCCGAAAATTTGGGTTTAATAGTTCAATACGCTAACCGTTACCATCGAAGCCACCAAAAAAAATAACAACAAAGCCACTGCAGAAGGCATCTACCTACATAAAATTATGAATGTGTCATCGTTCCAAATTACTATTTCAAATCCAGGCCTGCAACATATCACGGAGCCCTCCAAGCATTAAACTTTTTTAATATAATTTATTTATAAAGGTTGCATGAACAACTAGGTCTTGAGCGACCAGAAGGTTGTAATACAGTCATATATTTACAAAGTATTTCTGTATGTTAAGTCTTTACAAAGTATATAAGTAACAATATGGAAAATACAGTAGGTTATTTACATAATATTATACATTATTGTGGATAGTTCAGACACTTGACCCGGAGGAAGGCATCAAATAGATATTATTTTATTCGTATAAAAGTAGTTGAGTCTTTGAACATACATGGACACTTGTATTGGTTTACAGATTTTTGTGGAGGTTGAGTTCCACAAGGAAATGGATCATTTTATATACATTACTTTTATCATTCAAAAGTGATTGTATATTGTTTGGAAGATTAGATTTTTTCCTTAATTTATTAGGATTTGGGCAATGCATTAATATATGTATAATAGTGATAGGTACATTACATGTTTTGCAGAGATTTGGAGATTCCTTTGTAATTAGTTGTTTGTGGGTCAGACCTGCATGGCCAATTCTCAAACGCGTTAGTAGAACTTTTTTATATCATTATGGGAAACATTGTTGATGGTAAGGGGTAAGGAGGTAGCTAGTTTAGCTGCCCTGTCAACTGATGCGTTGCCAGTAATACCGATATGTGAGGGAATCCAAATAAGCACTATTTCTTTGTTAATGTTTAACAGTTCATTATATAGATTAATAGTTTTTTTGATTATTGGGTCAAGTGTGGAGGTGCTATTAAAGCTTTCTAGTATACTTCTTGAATCAGTGTAGATTACAAATTTTGAATTTGACATTTCTTTGATGTACTTTAGAGCTCTGTAAATGGCATAAGCCTCACAGTAATATACAGAACATAGATCACTAAGCTTGAAATATTTTGTTTGACCATCAACTAATAGAGCACATCCAGAGACGTTAGTGGTTCGGGAACCATCAGTAAATATGTTGGTGTATTGCCTGTATTTAGATGACAGTTCTCTGAAGAGAGCTGGACATATTTGTGGACATGTGTCAGCTTTCTTGAATTCTTTAAGACTTGTATTAATAGCAAGTTTGGAAGGAAGCCATGGAGGTCTTTTTATATTAGTATCAGAATTTACCAGGGGAAACATGAAGTCGATCTCATCGAGGTATTGTTTTAATATTTGATATACTGGTTTAGGGGAATTTATTTTTGTTTGGTATTGTACAGCAAATCTTGAGGAGAAAACATTCCTATGTACTGGGTTACAGGAGAAGCACGAGATTTTGCTGGCATAGGAGAAGGTTATTTTTCGTCTTCTAATGTGAAGGGGCTCTTCTTCAGCTTCAGCATAGATACTTCAGACCGGACTTGTCCTGTAGGCTCCAATTGCCATTCGCAGACTATTAATATGGATTGGGTTTAGTCTGTTTAGTACAAACTTTTTTGCTGATTGATAAATAATTGATCCTTAATCTATTTTGGGACCGATGAGGGTTCTATAAGTGGACAAAATAATATTTTTATCTTCACCCCATGAGGTTGAGGAAATAGATTTGACTATATTCATTCTGAGGAGGCATTCACTTTTTAGTGCATTGATGTGATGTTGCCAGGTGAGATTGTTATCAAAAATCAAGCATTAAACTTTGTTTAGCGATGATTTTCTCCTTCACAAAACCTTTAACAAAATCGCCATCTCGAACTATTAATATCACCCAACTCTCTTAGCTTAAAAATTTTACTTCTGTCTAATACTATAATTGACAGATGCGTATTTTGGAAACAACGCATTCAGTCCAATATGCAAATAGCAACAGGAAATGGCATCAAACCGCCTGAATTTATCAACTCACCTTCCATAACAATAGATTTCAAATTACAGAACAAAATCTTAAGGTTAACACTAGCATATGTATGCCCACTAGTATATGCATGCCCAGCCTGGACATCCTGCACGGAACAACATTCACACAATCTGTTAGAAAGATCGTGTGCAATCTTTCTGTGTGTGTATTTGAAGAACTGAATTCTTACATAATACACAGAATTAAACCACAGGCAACTACACGTATATACATATGTAACGCCACAGGGACGAAATGGGTCTAATGAGACCGGTATGCCAAGTGGGAAGCATGACGGATCCCCACTCAAGGGGAGCCAAAAATTACTCAGGTGGTCCTAGTAACTCTCTTAAGCACCGAATTGCACTTGAGAGAACGGTGGGGGTGGGGCAAATCCCGAAAGGTAACACCGATTCAAAAGAAAGAAGAACTAAAAGGTTCTTGTCATTTGTCATTTTGCAGTCCCACTACTTTTATGTATTTTTATTTGCAGCAACATCAGAGCTGGTATAATCAGGGTATGGCTGTGCATTGATAGAAGTTGATAGTTCATTAGTGCAATTATTTAACGTCAGGTTAACGTTCAGATCTCTTTTTTTTCTTTTTTTTTCGTATGTGAGGTGTAGTATTGATTCCATTTAATTTAGATATTAGAGAATATTCTCTGCATACTTCTCGGTTTTTCCCAGGGGCGTAGGCTCAATGGATGCTAGCAATGTGTCGCTTCCCCAAGTTTTTCGGCTCTTTTAAAACTTTTGTTAAAAATATTTTTCTATTAAAGTACATCTCTCTGTTCCGTTCTTACTTTTCGTTTTCCCCCGTACGCTTTCCAATAGGCGTCTGTCACCGCCGTGGATGTGACAGACCGAGAAACATCCCTTCGACAGCTTCGCTTCGTTACCGATGTCGTTGAACTCTCCCCATGTGCTGTGTGCAAGATGCGAGGTTTCGGCCGACGGTGATGCGACGCTGACTGTTGCATCTCGGCCTTTTTATTGGCTCTTTTGTATTCCCCCCTCAAAACCTTCGTCATCGCCTCCCAGTGGTCACGTGCAAACGACTCCTTAGCGGGTTGGGAAGAGGGAGTTTAACCACACTACACATGCCTGCGCACACATGTTTGCCAACTGTCCTGATCCAGAACGTGATTTAGAAGGTGTGAGTTATCAGTACTGACTAAGGACCGCACATTGCTGGTAATAATTTTCTTTGCTTCCAGTTTTTTCACATGTATTGGTGTTGCTGCGAAATTGCTGATTGTTTCTTGAAACTGCGTTATAAATTATAACATGTATTAACGCAAAGAAAAATCATAGTTTTGAAACTGTAACACCATTGTAAGAATCCAACAATTTTCGTCCAAAAAGATGCGACATGGGAAGCACATGATTTGTAGAAGAGGATGAGTTACAAAGGCAGCAAACAGTGAGCAAAAACTCTCAATGGTCTTTGAAAGGTTTCGAAAACTCTATTTCGTCCTCAAGTACGCTCGAAGATAACGGCCTCTAATTAAACAGTTTGGTGTATTGTTTATGTTTCAGTGTACTTTTGTGTATTTTGTTTTGTCTATTATTGTCAGAGCATCCAACGTAAAATTAGCAATTCTCAAAGAAAGTACGGTAGGTATGTAGGTACATCGCAATATGGGTAGATACCTTAATTTGTCTACCGTGTTTAATCCATAAAACTATGATCGCATCCCCATGATCACTGAGCAAAAGACGCCACTTTTTTTTCTTTTTCATCTTCCTTGTCGTGTCCACATTGTTTTGAAGAAAACATACTTATAATTCATATACAAGCATTAATTATTATATCAAAAAAATTTGGTATGTCACTAATTGATTATAATCAAACTCTAGCGTTCGTTTTAAGATTAATCTTATTAAATCTCAACAGGGTCTTTTCGTGGACGTTCTCTTCTTCAGCTGCTACGGTTTGGTAATACTCTGTTGGTAGTTACAAAGAGAAGAGTTGTTATGCAAGTCAATATGTATTCACAAAAAAGTACGCAAAAGCTGTGTTTCGAAAATAATTTATTTAAAATAATTTGAAGTTCTTATATTGCAGAATAGATTACAACAAGAAAACATCTTACTTATTACTTTATGGGTATAAAAGAATACAAAATAAACACAAAAAATACTTCTAAAACTTTCATCTTCCTTAGTTCTTCAAGCTGCCAAGTTAGCTTAGAACAGCATTATTTCTGCCGTGGCTCTCACCAGGACGTTCTAGGTTCGCGTCCCAAAAGTGGAAGATTTTCGACAGTAGCTGCATAGCTAGGGTGAATTTACCACGTTCTATGGAGGAGAATTCTAGCTGTCGGCTCTTCTGATCGGCAGTTTTCTGTGGATCCTCTGGTCGATACCAGACCAATGCCACAGCAGACTCTAACAAATGGGTTTAAAGAATATAATTTACGTCTGTTATTTTGTTTATTTCATTGTAATGGTTATGTTACCTTAATAAAACAGACACTAAAATATTTTTTTAAATTCATTTCTGTTTTTGACGTTTCGACCCTAGTTGTTTTTATTTTCTTCAATAATAAAACTTGTTACATTCAAATGATAGATATTGAGTCAATAAAATTGTGAAACATCATCTTCAATGATAACAATAATAATAATAATAATAATAATAATAATAATAATAATAATTTTAATAATACATCTTTGCGTTAGAAGATATGTCTATAATAATAAGTCTACTTGTGACATACCTAGGGTTCAGGTTTTTTGAAAGGCATTCGTAGACAATCAGTTAACATTGTAATGAAAATTGCCAATGTTATAAAAACACTGGTCAACTATATATAGTCGCGAACATCATCTGACCAACTCATTCATAAGATGTTTCTATGATAGCAGTTGACCTTATGATGTTCACGATAACATTTACATGACCAGAGTTTTTTATAACATTGACACTTTTTTATTAAATGTATTTATTCCCATTCACTTCACATTCTAACTTCAAGTTCTATGCGCATTAACGATTCGAAAAGCCCGTTCTGAGACCAAGCTGCCTTGTGATTTTAACACAAGAAACAAACTAAAATATCTAGATCTCCTGGTCTCCCTATACCTAATGTGGCTCCGCTGCTGTGAATCCGCACACATTCTAGAATATAATAAACCGAAACAATTTTTTATACTCCCTTTCTATAATGCTGTCATTTGATGGCTACAACTAGTTGCATAATGATACATGATACTGTGACCATTCGAATGTTCAACAAACGAATTTGGCGCCGCCGCCGCCGCTATGACGACATCAGTTTATTCCAAGAAGGAGGGGTGTATCGAAGGTAGGGAGGGGGTTCTCTCCACCCGTCCGTTGAGACGTCACTAGGCAAGAGGGCGAGAGGAAAACGTTCTTGTTGTATTCCAGACTGCGTAGAATGAGGTTACCTTAAGAAAAAAAGGTATTAGTACTCTACATGTTTGTTAATACAGTATAGATTGTGATCAGTGCTTCGGTTGATAGAATGCATTGTGTTAGAAAAATACATTTTCTGTTAAATTGAATCATAAACATTCAATAGTCAGGTTCTACGAAGAAGACGGATTGCAAGGTATTTGTACTGTACATTTTGTTAATTCAATAGAGATTGTGATCAGTGCTTCGGTTGATAGAATGCATTGTGTTAGAAAATACAGTTTCTGTTAAATAGAATTATAAAAATTCAATAGACTCGTTTAAAAGAAGACAGATTGCAAGAAGTTTTGTAAATAGAGGCTAACATTTACAAACTGTTTCCGCTTGTGCAATGGCACGTAGAACATGTGGTCTGTAATAGTGTGCGTAACGAATGACAGTTCCTTCTGAACAAAACGAGAGTATTAAAGAATGTTATTTTATTTACTATGTGACTATTAAGTATTGCAAATTAGGCATTGAGTAAAATTCAGAGTATTATGGAATGAGACATTCATATTTATGCTTCATCTTTGCTTGTATAATTCTCTTAAAGAGTGCAAGACTGGATAATTTATCCTATTATACTGATTATGTAAAAGTTTAATATGACAGAAGAGTCATTTCTATATGTATTTCAGCCTAACATTTAAACACTTGTAAATTTTCAAGAATGTGTTCATGTTGATCTCAGAGGGGATTACATGTGTTTGTCATGTGGAGTTTATTTTATGATTTAAAAGTCTTTATGGTGTTAACATTGAAACACAACAGTATTCTGAAGAGGCATTCACTTGTTCCATTTAGGTCTTCAAGGTGGGATGTATTTTAAGAGTCATTTAAGAAAAATAACCTGCAATCAATTCTGCACCTAAATAAAATAATAATTCAGTTAGTGTTGTTATGCTTATACACCAGTTTGATAGAGCAATTAGGAATGTGATAATTTGAGTGAATATTACTTTACTATCATATCATTCTTTATTTTCTTTTGAAATCTGATTAGTGCTAGTGTTCAATTCTTGCTTTAGTCATAAAGAAACTAGCAAATGGACAAATGATTGTCTCCAGAAACAACCAAAGCTTTGTTTAAATTTGAGTGAAACTTGTTTGTGTTGTTTTGGGGATATGTGTGTTTTATATTGTGTAATGTTTCTGTTTTTATCATTGTTTGTGGATTGACATTCTGTATTTTGGTAAATGTTAGAGAAAACGTCCAATTATAAATATTCTGTGACTAGAAATTTTCAGTTACAGATTTCTTAGACCACAGTGTAGCAGGGCCGATTGTAACAACTATGAAGTTGATTTTTCCAGTTGCACATGAACTTCATGTTCCCACGCTCTTCAAACTGCGACTCTACGCCGTCGGACTACCACTCACGGTCACGTGACACGGAGCGGTCCAGATCAATTTTGCCCGCATGCCCTACCACAAGAATGTGAACCCTGTTTTATCACTAGTTTGGCGACCGCAAGGCAATTCCTATAACTTTTTGGATGCCCTTCGTATTTCTGTGAAGAAATAAAACTCTCCGTCAACTTAGTATATTTATTGAGAGTCCGCTTTCGACGGCTTTGCCGTCATCAGTCAACAAATGTAGAGAAAAGAAAATATAAATAAAAGGTCAATAAAATACAAAATAAAATAAAGTGAGAGATTAATGTAAATATTAGCAAATTGAATTACACAATGTGAAATGCAAGGGGATATTAATATTGGCAACTGGTCTGTATATTAATATTCCCTTGCATTTCACTCTGTAAACGAGACTTTCTACCTCGACGTACCATCACAAATGGGTCCCACGTTCATAATTTCAGTAATATAGGCTAGGAAGACTACAAACGAATATAGATCCACAATTTTTGGATGTACAACAGTCTAAACTCAACTGACACCCCAAACTACGTTTTACTTAGTGAATCTGACAATTTACAAGAATTAAACGTGAGCCTAAAGTAACTACCAAATAATAAAGGAATGACGCATGATTGTCGGAACGTTATTCTTTTTCTGATGGGGCTGGTTTTTAAACCGGGCGCGCTAACGAGGCGCTCTGGAGCTGAAGGCAGCCAGCCAGACGAGGCTACACTGGACGTCGCCTCCCCTATTGAAAGGGTCGCGGCATCTGGAGAGACTTTTCGCCAGCCCTGGAGACAACAAGCAAGCCAGCGAGTGAATGAGTGAGTGAACCAGACAGTGAGTGAGTGTGCCAGCGAGTGAGGGGGCCAGTGAATCAGTGAGGCAATGAGTGAGTGAGCCAGTGATTGTGTGAGCCGGTAAGTGAAGGAGTGAGTGAGCCACCAATAAGGTAATGAGTGAGCCAGTGAATAAGTGAGTGAGCTAGTGAATAAATGAGTAAGCCAGTAAGTGAAGGAGTAAGTGTGCCAATGACTGAGCCAGTAAGTGAGTGAGCCAGTAAGTGAGTAAGTCCTGCCGCCATAGAGCGACCGGGAGTCGAAGACGAGCAGGAGTCGCGAGATGGTCGTATTGTGCGACGTGGCTGAGGAGATCCACCGCCACACCGCCTCGTGGCCCAGCTCCACAGTGACGGCGGTGCTGGAGACAGATGGGTCTTGTAACGCACCGCGCCTCTCTATGCACGGGGTATGTTGGAAAGAAGCGGCGACTTGTCGTTGGGTAAACCTATTCTGAAATTGTCACGAGAGAATGAATAAACAGTTGTTAAGTTCAAGTCCAACTCTATTTCACGAACACTTCACTTTCTATATTTTGAGTAAAATGTAATTTAACTAAAAGCTTTTTACACCTTTTTATATATAATGGGAACAGCTGTCAGGCGAGAAGAGAATTTTTGGAAAATACCCAACCGTAACAATGCAAGATCCTCAAATTCATCGTCGAAGATTTTCGCACGTATACTAGTTGTTTCTAGGTATTTGTAGGGCTTTTCGTTCCACGTCACGCAAGATGTCTCTAATGCATAGACGGTAGATCTTGAAAACGCCAAGGGTCAAATCGTCTGCAGTGAGAAACAGCTATATCTCATTACCACGACGATGGAACACTTTTGTCGAAAGCCCGCTTCAATTCACAAAGTGATACATCATCGGTCGACCCTGTTTTGTTGGAGGTACTCGTGAACCAGCTGCAGACTAATCGAGCAGAACGTAAAAAAATAAATCTCAACTTTTGTTCGCAACACTCCAAGGGTCACGACGTACCGTGGAGATGCTTATAGAAAAACGACTCCCAACTTCGCTCGTAAGTTTATCGAGTGGAGGCGAAAAGAAAGAGAAACGACAAACATGCTTAAAGAGAATGACGAATCCAAGTGCGCGTGATAAGGGTCAGGAACGTTTCTTTTTTTTGCTTGTGCAGTTTATAACTATCGTGTTGATTGTCGAAATAAGATGATAATTAATCAATCAATTTCTACAGTTTCTTCGTTAATGCTTCAACCAGCGCGGCTTCGCTTTTCAGCTATTCTTTTCGTTTCCACATCACTACTGAATCTCTTTCGAATCCTACTGTCTTTCAGGTAGTTCTTCCGAGGTCGTTCTCTCCCTGGCTGACGTGACTTTAACCCTTTACCGTACGAGCCAATTCTCGTAACGGTATCTCGCATCGTTTGGGCTATCCATTTCTAGAGTTTTCTAAAGAGGAAAGATTTCGCCCAACATGAGGAAAAGTTATTTTAAACATCTCCCAAACATAATGAACTATGGTTATTATTTAAAAACTAAATGTGGTGCTGTAACAGCACATTCTTTCTCTTATTATTTCCAACTTTCGCAATTTTCGAATATTTAGAGAGTTCAACAAAAATGTGACCTCTCCAATTTTGAAGCTTCCATGAAAAAAATTAAAGAAAACATTCGAAGTCTTTTCAAGAAAATATTTGTTACCAAATGCCTTAAATTCAAGCATAAATTCCGTGAAAATTACTCATATTAAAAAAAAACTTTTACAAGGCTATAAAGATGTAAATTTTGCAAACAGATTTAATTTAAGACGAGAAGAGAATTGTTGGTAAATTTCATTCTCATTCTTCAATATTGTAATTTTTCAATAGTAATAATTTGCAATTTTCGAAAATACAGAGAATTCGCCAAAAATGGGACCAGAATTACTTTTCTTTGTTCCTTTGTACATACGAGATAAAAATTTATTGAAAACATTTTAAGTAGATGTTGAGAAAATAATTTGGTTTAAAAATTGCTATATTTCGCACAAAATTCACGCAAAAGGAATCAATATTTTCGAAACATTGTACATAACTTAATTTCAAGATGTCTTTAAACATCAGATTTAATTCAAAATTAAGTGTGCTACAACAATACATACTTTCTCGTATTAATTAAATTTGAAATTTTTTAGAACAATCAGAGAGTTCAACGAAAATGAGACACGTGCCATTCTTGTAAGTGTTCTTTTTACTATCCGTCGAAAAAAAATAAAGAAAAAAATTTGCAGGTTTTTAAATATATTTTTTTTGAAATTACATTTTCAAGCGCAGATTACAAAAAAATTTCACGTATTTTAAAGAATTGTACATATTTTTTAAAGAGTAGATTTTTTACAACAGACTTTGAAGCAAAAATCTATCTACAATTTTCTAGCTTTGAAATGTTAACCTTTTGCAATTTTGAAAAAACGGACAGATAGCCTAAAATGACTCTAGCACCATACTTTTACATATATGGAGAAAATTTAAAGAAAAGAATAGGAGCGGGTTTTGAGAAAAAAAGTTCTAAAAATGTTTATCTTGATTATATTTTGCGACGAATTACACGAAAGCTAATTATATTTTCGAAAAATTGAACATGAACTGATTTAAAGATTTGTTTTTAAATATTTCATTAAGGGGAATAAATCTCTATCTTCAATATTATTGTTTTAGGAAGAAGACCCCCCAAAAAATATCATTTTTGCAATTATCAAAAAATCTGGAATTTCAACGAACATGAGACCTGCACCATTCTCTTACGCGTTATTTACGCTAATCGAGGACAAAGTTTATTTAAAAAATTTGATGCCGTTTTTGAGAAAATTTTGAAAATGTGTTGTATTTGCAGGACCAGGGTTCGATGTTCATACAGAAATGTTTGTTCAGTCGCTTTAATTCTGCACCAGCAAATACAATAACGTTAACGAAAACAAAATCAACAAGATTAATGAGAATTTATGTCGGATGGCATTCTTGCCGTACGGTGTCCCTGGTTGATGAAGGGGCGCCGACCGCGCAGGTCGACGGCCGACAGGGTAGGCAACCTCGCCACTATCACCCGGCGATAACTTGCCCACCAGTGGCAGCGAAGTGGCTCACTGCGTGGCAGGCCCCGAAGGTTTCAGCGGCGCCTACGGTGCTCTCACCAAGGGCCGGAAGGACAGGATCCGTCCTTGTTCTCTCGTCCACTCGGGTGCCGGTTATGCTACGGACTATGGCACGCCACGAGCAGCATGGAGGTCGTATGAAATGGAGACGCTCCGCTGTCGGGTTCGGGTTTTTAACCCCCGCCACCCGGTGAAAGGGAAGGGGAGGAGTTGCACACACTCCACTAGCGTAGCGGCGCAGCGTAACCCCAACTCCGCCCCTGATTGGGGGGTTACCAGAAAGTGTTTTTTGAGAATTTGACGCAGATTGTGACGTGAATATTATTTGAAGTACAGAAGGACTCTTCAGATCCAAAATAACGAAATTTAAAAGTGTCTGCTGCGAAAATGCTCAGAAATATTAATAAAGGCAGAACAACAAAACCATATGAAGAACATTCTTTTACATAAGTATTACAGAAATGGTTGAAGAAAATTTTAATAGAAGACGGATATTTTTAAAATAGACATGACCGTTTTGTCCATCTGACCACGCAAATTTCGCTACGCTCCTTTCACCATCTATCGGAGAAAGGAAGTATTATCTTGGGCGACGAAGCAGGCGGATCTCAATTTTCCTCAGATGCATCTTTTAGATTTGAGGATCTTTTACATACAGTAAATCTACTACATGAGACCGCCGTCTTTACTTCCCCTCCGAAGGCAGGCGTACGACGGATTTTTTCCGTAAAAATCCACGGATTTAATCGGGTTTGAACCCGCAAACTCGGGTAGAACAGTCTGGTACGCTGACTAGTTATACCACCGAATCCGCTACATCAGTAAACATCAGTTATAGTACGCTACATCAGTGAATCCCACGTGTTCATCGGGAGCAGGTGAAATGCTATCAACGACACGAGGCTTCCTGAGGTGGGCGGTGGGTTGTTTAAACTTCAGGCGGCCTCTCTGACTTTTCAACTTTTTTAATCTGTAGCTTCTTTAGCAAACTCACAAGGCTCTAGAACACTTCCTAAACTAAAAATAATCAGTAGGATGTCGTACATCTTGTGCTATTAGCAAGTTACTTTCCTGTATATCTATTCAACGTTAATGATACGTAGTACGTAAGACATCCATTATTTTCTCGCGCGTTAAAATAATGTCAGCGTAGACAAGAAAACAAGTAGCAATAGTGTTAACTCAAAAGTGTGATAATGTATTCAGTTCTCTCTTTTGAGAGGATCGTCTTTTGCAAAAAATAACTTTCGTAAACAATATTAGCATACATACATTTTGTGCAAAATAAAAAGAGAAACTTTGTTGTACAAAAACAGAGAGAGCGCGCAGTCCGTAACGGTTTTGCTTAGTTGAGCAAACGACAAAAGCGACGTAGGTACTTTTGGAAATTCCCGTAACTAGTTTCGTAATCCAATTACATTAGATACATTATCGAGCAAAGTGCTTTATGGAAAGGCGTCGCCTGCTGCAGGGGAACTTCCGCAGAGTTCTTTTCGTCGTCCATTTTTCTCATGGTGGTTTTCCGTTCTCCAGTCTCAAAGACGTCACGTTGATGAACATTGGCTATTCAAAAAGAAAGGTCCGAACTCCATTTGAATGCATACCTTTTTGAACCCTCCGTTTGTCGTGCGAGATCATCCAGACTCCAAACCATTTCTGTGTTGATGTCTCACTCGTTAAAACAATGAAGTGACTAGTGTTGAGACTTGGATAGGCATACATTTGTTTTAAGATTTTAATAACTTAGAATATAATCCTTATGATCATAAAAATCGTTATTGAGGCTGCTGGTTCAAAGAATATAGTGCTAATTATTTATTTGTAGAAAATTTATTTCCATCTTCTTCTTTCATTTCTTTTCATCTTAAATATGTAAGGCGGTATACACATAATATGTGTATTAATTTAAATTATACATTACTAACACGATACACAAATAAATCGATATCTCAAAATGGTTTGTATTACATTTTTTTGACCCCTTCCACAGCTTTTGCATGGAAGCTAATTTTTTTTTAAATTCTATTTATACGTACAAAATAAATACGTACGTACAAATAAATTTTCCTGTGCCCATTTGTTTCAATACATCAACTTATAAATCTACCCATAATATCTATGGAAGGAACTTTTAATATTAATTTTCTTTCAATCTCTATGCCAGTCTTTCTCTAGCAATTTTTTCCCTGTAAAATATATAGTATATCTTCCTTCCAGGTGTGTCTCGGACTTCCTCTACCAGGTGTGTCTCCTTCTACCATTTGCTTTTTAAATATATTTGTATTTCTCAGTGTTAGATCTATAAATTCTAAAGATACATTCAATTTTTCGAAATATTAGTTTTGGGGTAATTTTGTATTAAAATGTGGACATTTTAAACGGTTTCTCAAATACTGATATTTGGTAACAACCTCGGCCTTCCAGCTAGGCTACTGGTTATTGCTGGGAATTTCTAATGGTACCGGCAGAAACAATGCAACATTTTTTTTCTTTTTCTCTCGAGTAGACGAAAGTGCATACAGGAGTTCCATAAATTCGTTTTTTTGTTACAAACCTGTGGACTTTCGAAACTTGCAAATTCAAATTTTCCATTCTCAGTTTTTCTGACATGATTGTTTAATGAATGAATGACATTTCATTAGAATATAATTTGCAACATTATAATATTACGTATTATCCATTGCTGAAATTATTAGTCGTTGTTGCACCTCTAGTTTCATTTAAATTTGCATCCAGCTGCTGTCACGGGGCGTCGTCTATATCTTCCGCATCTTTAACTTTCGCTAGTTTCCAGTGTTATTGCCTACTGCACACTGCCCAGGAGAGAGTGTGTGAGGGAGACAGAGGGAGAAGAGGCAGAGAGAGACGGGGGAGAGAACCTATCTGAAAGTGCGCTACTATAATAGAACTACAAGTACTATTACATGCACGCTCGTATTGATTCACCGACCGATCACCCCATCGTACGAGCATTTGCAGTATTAAATATTAATAAATCGGAGGAAACGGTCACTCAGAGAGCAGGTGGACTTGAACTACTCACCCTCAACGTCTTTGACACAGATAGTATTTGACTGATGCAGAATATTCGCGCATCCCCGAGAGACGATCATCTGAATTTAGCTCAGAGTCGGTATTGCGCTCTCAGCGACGGATCTGACCGGGATGTCCTACAATTCGTGTATCGACGGTGGTGGATTGTCGACCTCAGCTACATAGCTAGATCAAAATCAGTCGCTGGCTGGAGGAGCATTCTAGCGGCCGGCTGCTCTTTTCAGTAGTTTGCTATGGTTTCTCTGATCAATACCAGGCAAATACCAAAGCAATACATTAACAAATAGGGCAACGCACTGCACGCGAATTTTCCTTCCTCTTCCTTGACGCACACACATTTACACACACAAATACGTACACTTATATGCACATATCAGAAGACCAGTCTTAGCTTAGATCTTGTTCCGGGTGGGGTGGTTCCCCGATAGTGGAGATACCTGGATGGGGTAAACGCAAGCCGGCGTGTAGGTCAGCACCGAATATCACCATCTATACGGAGAGGAACACCTAGCTGCCTGGATATAACTTCACTACACAAAGCGGAATAATGATCTTAGCAGTTGACGAGCTCAGAAACGATCATCAAACGAGCAACGAATCTTCCGTTACGGTAATGCAACGCTACACGCTCTTATATTAAGTAAATCATTAATATTTTTTATTGAACCAGGCGAAGGGAATCATTTTTAAAGAAACGGATACTTTAGGCAGCACAAAATCAAGAGAATGAAATCTGAAACCTATAGATTTGACAACATTAATTCTTTCATCTCTGAGTGTTTTAATTATTTTAAGTCGCGGACAATAGCAACGTTGAAGGAGAAAGCTTTTCAGTCAGGAGCTCTTAAGGTTTCAGGAAAACAATCTCCAACCGCACGAACTCGGCAAATCCTCTCCCCCTCCCCAACTTCCGCGCAACGCAGATCAATTGTTTTTGTTCCCATTCCCCGGGCGCCACTCGCGACTACTGTAACAGTGTTACCAACTTCCGCCAACCCGCCATTCAGACCTTCGTGTAAACTGTGAGAGACTGCGGAAGGGGGAAAAAAATCTCGGAGGTCCCCATGGGGACTTCACAGTCTGACACACTTCAGTGGCAGGCAGCGGGACAGTGGCGGAGGAGCGCAGAGAGCGCGCACTGTCACCAAATTTTCATTACCGCTTCGCCCAAAGCGGGAGAAGTTCGTCCCGGGATTTTTTCGACGCAGGAACTTCGCCGACGGCGTAGTAAGTTGCGACGCGCAAATTGTCGGCTTGAGCCCCGGGGACCGGAAGTTATGCGCCATTCCCCGTGCGCTGCGAACACAAAATGGCGGTACACAAAACAGTACGCGCCCGCGAGGCTGTTGCGACGCGGGATAATCTCAGGAGGAACAATGGGAGAGTGCAATATTGTTTCTGTTACCCTCGCGAATTGTTATTGTTACTCGCGCAGGCTGAAATAATCTCGATATCGGACGACTGAAGTTCGTAAATCGGATTATTATATATAATGCGGCTCTGCGTTCTTTGAACAAAGAACAAGAAGGAACGGCTTCCCTTTCATTATGAAAAGTTGTAACCTACCCTGGACTAAAATTCTTAGCGTCCTAGAAACTTTTAAAATAGGATATTATAGCTAGAGGCAAACTGGGTTCGAATGTAAAATGTTCTAGAGTTAACCCTTCAGTGGTCGCGCTCAAAATTGGAACGCGAGTAGTCGCGTAAATTGTAATCCATTATTTTAAAAAATCTTATTAACAATATTTTACAAACAAATAGTCTTTTAGTTCAAATATGGACGAGTAATGGTATCTAAAACACTGAGTTGTCACAAAACACCAAATAATTTATTAGAACGTTGACATGTGGCAAATTCTATGAAATGCTACACAAAAATGCAAGTATTATGCGCATAAACATATATACTCAAACACATGCGAGTATATTTTGTTATTGAAAAGTCTTGTGCTCAGTGTGAGTTGTGCACGTGTTGTACTTTGCATTAAGATTATTAAACAAAACAATTTGACAAAATTGTTTAAACATCTGGAGCTTCTATTCTGAATATGTTTCAATGTCAACATCAGATGAAAATCTCACACAGGTTTTCTTACTGCGGCACACCCAGTAGACGCAATTTACGCAGTACTGTCGAGTGCTCTTGTTTCATTGACGTCCATAGAGATAACGTCCCACTTTGCCCGTAGGTGACTCCGCTGAACCTTTGAACCCTTCTCGGAATCTCAGTAGAAGTCTCCCGCGTGTTTCTATTGCCGTCGGCACAGATTTTCTCTGGATTCATTTCTGGTTTCATGAATGACACAGCAAGATCCTTTAGAAATCCCCTGCTCGTCAACCTTTCTCCACTGTTGTACTTTACATAAGCATTCAGAGCATCAATTGCAGCGAAATTCATGATGTCAGCTTACAACAGAAACTGAACCGCGAGCAGATTACTATTGTCATTCAATCTGTTTCCGGCGCATATCCCTAGTATAGTAGTTATCACTTTGAGTCATATTTCTCTATAATCCGATAGCTGAGGCCTTCTACGAAAGGTACGGAAATGTTCATGCCAAATGTTTGTCAAATCTTGTTGTAAATAGAGAATTAATATGACTGGATTACAATAGTAGTCCATTATGAGAGATTTTCCACATGCATAATTAAATTTAAATATTTCCCGGACTCGCGTACGTGCATATACCTCAGCAAACCTCTTAGACTTTCGTCATTGGGATGTTTTCACAGGAGCCATTAGCACTTTACGAAGGGGCGTGGCTGACCAGCTGTCGCGGCGGAGGGATACATCTCTCAAATACAGGTGATATTCACTCGTTTAGCGAACTGTCACTTTGGCTCATCCTCAGGAAAATTCTTCTATAGTTTTGGATGTTCAATTTATATGTGAAATTATCTTTGCTTTTTTGTATGATCTGCTGCAAATATGGCGAGAAAGTACGTGCTGTTTTCGCACAACTAGTACTTTAATTGGAAGACAAATGTATTGTGTTTGGTGGAGGCAACTTTTCTCCGCTGTCTTGAAGAGGCAAATGAATCGGAAACGGGCCGGGAACCCTGCGCCAGCCGTTTCCGCAGGTGCGTGCGGTGCCTTGTATGCGGTTGGGAGGTGTGAAGCGTGAATCATTAGCGTCGGCCGATCGTCGCCCGACTGCGTCGACTAATTAGGCCCCTGCCACTCACCCAGCGCGCCACTACCGCCCCCCGCCCACGCACCGATCGTCCACTCATTCAGCATTTAAATTACGCGCTGAAAGCCTCTTCATGGCAGCCATCTGCTATATAAATGAAAATAAATGTAATGCTGCTGTTTCACTGTCTTCTTGACGGCTCAACCGATTAACCCAATATTCAATTTCAATACTATATTTCTATTGTATCATACACATATACTGTCTTTAATGTTTATCTATTTTGTATCTAGTATTTAATTCCTAGTTTAAATTATTTATTACATATGTATGTTTTTGAATACACAATACATTCATATTATATCTTCCAAACTTACACAGTTCTCGTTATTGTCGCGACGTCCGTTTATATTTCATTAGTCATGTGGGTAATAATTTGACAACAACATTATTATTATTATTATTATTTTATTATTATTATTATTATTTGAATGATTTTTAACATGTATGTAGACCATCTCTATATCCCCAGACTAAGTATCTTATATCACTTTAATGATCGGCTATATACGTCCATTGGAGCAGAAGATAGAGACTACTGAGAACTAATCTATTTTGAAGAACTATTTCTCCAATTACTGCTCGGATTTTAATATAATAAACCTCAATCGTGTGCATAAAAATGTTTTGATTTAGATAATATATTTATCTTAATCGCAAAAAAATAAATAATTAAACATTTTACTCAGGAAACTCTGGGTGCAACACTTATCACGTGTCAAATTTTATTTCATTCGCTGATCCTAATGAAATAGTGGATTTAAGTTCAATCGAAAGCGTCTCTGTGTATTTATTCGTTATTCGTATGCTTCATACTATTTCTCACTGCTATAAAATTTGTGAATCCCGAAAATATAGAAAAGTTATCTGAAAAATAAAGTAATAATATTTATAAAGATTAGCCCGTAATATTATAATACTGCAACTTGTATTCAAACCTTCATCCACCCGCTAGAAAACTCTTCTCTCAAACAAAGTACTGGAAGTTCGAAAAGTAATTCTTATATTTTTTTAAATTCGAAGTTTTAATAAAAAATACACATTTTCCATTAAATCAATAAATTGTATTTCGTTTTCACAAAAAGTCTGTTGGGTCTAGTATGGGAATATCCACGCTTACGAAATGCAGACCTATAAGGCAAGGTTCGAAGCTACCGATTCGAGATGAAAGTGTTATTTTTATACTGTATCCGGAGAGAAAAAAATTACACATAAACATTTGAAATTTCGAGAAAATGTTTTCGAATTTTCAATTATCATTCTAGGTCTTCTTAAACGACAGAGAAAAGAGAAAAACTTTCTAAACAGCAAAAATAATACTTTCATATCCAAACAACATTTTAAAATGTACACTAATAACAATGTATTAGAGGAAAACTTTGTCGAGTCAAAGGCAAACGGACCGGGAGACGCGCGTTTTGGCATGGTTAACATTTGTGTCGCATATAAAAATCACTCTTAGTGAACTCCTTTAACTTTTAGATATTTTTAATTAAATTACAATTTAACTAGAATATACAATTTAATTATAATTTAGGTACGAATAGTTAGCTAGTTATTGTTAGAGAAATTGCTATCATGAATAATTTTTCATATTCTACTCTTTAGCCACATATTAGCTATTTTTAATATTTTCCTGTAAAGAATTTGACTGGTGTAATTGATTTCATTGATATTCGTGAAGTTCTTAGTGTTTCAAATTAATAATTATTCAGTAGTTCTTTTTATCTTCCACGATGACCTATTCTAAGCCAACCTTATCCATTTGTCCTGCTGCCTGCCTATCTCTTGCATAGTCTTCCAGTATGATGCCAACTGGGTCTAGGCTCCCATATCGTTGGGTCATAAAACTATCTATGAACTTGTCTCAAAACAAGTCCGTCCCACTTCTATTTTCGTATAACTGCTTATTCTATTGCATTTTTCATAACAGTTCTATTTCTAATTTTTTCTTATGTTATGTGATATTTAAGGAATATATTCAGAATTTTTCTTTCCATTTTCTCAGGCATGGCTACGTCTAAAATCCATAAATTAAAATAGACATTATGCGATATATTACTACTCGCATATATTAATTACTAATACAACCAGAGCAGACCATGAATGGAAGTACGCCAACATACTGCAATCACTCAAATACTGTATTTTAGTTTCTTATCAATATTTCGCGTTTTTACAAATCGTTTCTTTTAAATTACCTTCCTTTATTGTACAAATAATATCACAATTAATTTTTACCAAATATTATACTTTAACCTTCAATATCGAGATGTATATGATATTTTCACGTAAAAGTGTTCTAATCTGAAATTTTTGGTCCCGAGTGCCACGTTTTCTTCTCACACAAATTCCGTCGTTCGTTTTACTGAATTTCCTGTATGCAACATTCCACCAGCTACTGCTCGTTGATCTGCAATCTGGACGTTAATTCTCATCCAAAAGCCTTTGGACATTACACACGCGCTTGCTAAGTGCTTCAGATGGAGGGATGATTTAGGATTCAACCCAGATCGTCCTAATTCCCGTTCACTGGATGTTTCGTAGAAGCAGAGGTTGCTAACGCAGCAATTGGGAGCAGCAAGAACACGTCACGCTGCAAGTGGCGCATCAGCCAATCAGCAGACCCCAATTAGAGCGGCTGCTGGTCCACGCTCTGCGAAACGATTGCGAATATTAATGAAATCCCGCGAGAATCATTGCTGGAGTAATCAGACCACCGACCTTCTGGCTACCCGTTGTAAGCCATACACGGAATGCCTCGTTGACGAGGGTCAAAGGGCATCAGCATATAAGGACACCTACCTCTACTGAAATGCAAACATTTTACGTTGTATATTACAAATATCTAAATGTATCATAGAAAATTATTTTTTTAAAATTTTTATTTATATTTTGTGTTACGTGGTAAGACAAAAGGGCAGGTCTAATGGCTCTAGTCTCGCCACATTAATATTGCCTATTATTATTATTATTATTATTATTATTATTATTATTATTATTATTATTTCATTTTTCCACAAATTATTAGTCTTAAATTGCAACCATACAGATACAACATCAAAACGTTGTAACTTATTTGTTTAACCTTTACGTTCTATAATGAATGTAATACAAACTATAAAAACTAAAACATATTATTATTATTATTATTATTATTATTATTATTATTAAAACGGTAATTTTTTCTGAATACCAAGAGGTTCAGACCCTCAAAACTAGAAGCCCCCCCAATATGACAGCAAGAAATCTTAGCGCCATAGAAAGCGTCCTAGTGACAAGAAAGCATCGGTAAGTGGCTAGAAAATTTTTGCTCGTTTGGAATACCATTCTCCTTTGTTTCGATCATCCATCGAAGGTATTTAAATTTTCCTCGTATGTGGTAACATGTCTGAATCAAAAGTCACACAATCAAAATCAGGACGAACAGAGGAAAATGTTGCCTTATTTTGGTGGGAATTACAATCGCAAATCGAATTGTGGCGCTACACTACATTATATTAGTAGTACATTAATCGCAGTAAAATCAGTTGACAATACTCAAAACACAGATCTAAAAGTGTTTTAGTGTAGGAAGCACGGCATTAGTGGCACGAAAAGGAAGAGCTACCTCAATTGGCTGGCACATATTAAGAAGATATTGGAAAACTCGTCAATCAGATATTAAGATGATATTGGATAACTTGTCAATTATTGTTATTATTGTATTATTATAACTAGTGGTGCTACATAATAGCAGACTCTTTCTCATACTAGTTAGTTTCCGAATATCATTAGACTGGGCTAGCCCTATCCTTTTCCCAACTGCTACCTATCGGCGCCTAAAAGTCATTTTCCACATTATCTTAATTTTTCGGTTTTCTAATAGTAGAATTGGAATATAACTTTAAGAATATTACAGAAGAGTAATATCTGGCCGTATAATGTTTAAGAAAATAATTTTTCCACGTTTCTGAAGATCAGCAAATCGGAGCTCGTTTTCACATTAAATTTTAGAGTTTTCGAGAAACTTCATAACACACAATTTCAATAGTACAAACGTAACTTTTCATGCCCCGGCAGGATTTCTAGACGCGGTCTATAGGGTTCGTCCTGGAAGTCACATGTCTAGTTATGGAAATATCCCATTTATTATCTTGTAATGTAAATTACTATTATGGGTACTTTATTGTATGTAGCATCTCTCTGTCTCCCAAGTATATGCAAACAAATTCAAATTCGTAAACTTTCTTCACTGGTTTAATACTTCTTTTTGCTCTACTTTGACGCTACGCGTCTTCAAGCTCCTTGGGGGACATTGAGCGCTTTGCGTTTTGGGAGTAAGAGTAAATCTCCGCTAAGAACAGCGCGAGATTTCAATCCTCCATTAACATTGCCATATCCGTCACGTCTCGTCGAGGTTATTTGGCAAGAGGACAACTAGGTAGCATCTCCGCGTACGCGCCTGCTACCACGCGCTCCTGCGCCACTACCCAGCGACCAGAATTGGGATGGAATTTAGATAGGGGTAATGTTTAGTTGGCTTCTCAGGGGTCGGACTAGCCCTTGTGAGGCAGCCAAACTGTTATTCAGACTGAACTGAGATTGTCCAGGAATTGATGGGAATCGAATCCGGGACTCCTTGGTGAATGGTGAGCGAATTCGCTCTGAGTCACAAAATGAAAAATTGTAATATTACTTCACTATTACAATTAATACGAACAATTTGTGATGTTTAGTTAGGATTAGAATTTTAATTAGCAAAGAAATTGTTAGTTTCTTTTCCCATCTAACTCCTAATTCAAAATATTTGTTTTAACTTAAGCCATTTATTTACTGATTTTAAATAATTAATAAAAATGTTTACCTTTCTTTGACAGTGACAGACGATACGTTCTAAGTTTTTATTAACAAATCATTTTTGTAGTTATTTACATTTAGATTACATGTTAAATTAAATTTTAAGTACATTACACATACGCTGCAGGGTAACATTAAATATCTGATAATTAGCTTTAAACATTCTGTATGTTATGTTAGTGATTATGAACTCTCTTGTAGTACATTTATGCTATTGATATATTCGTTTGTCCTTTCTGTTAATTTAATGGCTGACGATAACGTAATAGCATATCTGTTCAATAAAATGGAATATTCCAGCGACAAATATTACAAAATACTCCTGTCCAATAAAAGCTAATCCAATGCGCGTTTCCGTTGTAAATTCAAAGCTCACCGGAAGGCAATCAAATTGAATTTCACCGGATAACATTTCAACCGATACAAAATCCTGAAAATGGATGATTAGAATTTCTACTATACTATGATACCGGAGTGAATACAGGCGTTAGAAAGTATAAGAATTATAGAAATGAGTATTCATTTCAACGGCTGTATTGTATGCATTTGAAGTGGAGAAATTAAGATATATACATCACCAACTTCACTAACGTTTTCTGTTTCCTAAGAAAAAAATATGTATTTATTCATATGAAACACCTCGATTTTTGGAGAAACGTGGAGCATTTTTGTGAAATTGTGGTTTGAAAAACAAATTACACAATCCGCATATTTGATCCCGTTGATTTCAAAAGCTTCACTTCTTTGATGCATTGCAGTGTTATTTTTAAATTACCATTAATTGGTAGACCTCCACATATTGTTTATTATTTTTTTATGAAGAAAACACTTTTTACAAACTCGTTGAACGATTACAATTGCATCGCCTAATAGAAGAACCGTAGAAAATTTACATCAGAAAAGAACCACATAATATGAACTGGTGGAAAATTGAAAACTACAAATCGTACTGATGTACCTTGAAACATAATGATGTACCTGGGACAATGTAGGGAAAGGGAAAAAATCTATAACTGAATTATATCTTCTTTCTTCATGGAGAGAATATCACAATAATATTTATTGAACAAAAGGATATTTAATCTAGATTTTTAAAAAATAGTGTGTAAAGGAAAAAATAAATTTTCGCCTCCCTTAATAACTACCAAACACAGATTGGTTTTGAAGCTTATGTTCTATCCTCTACATCAACTTCATAGGATTTAACAAAAGCATTTCTTGAACAGAAAGGACTTCACTCTAGATTATAATTTCTAAAGGGAACGAAAGAAGGCTGCCTTTGAGAACAACCGAACACAGATTGGTCAGGGAGATTTAACTTGTATGTCCTCCATGCTAACTGAGAACCTTCATTAATTTTGAATGAGTGAATCATACGTGTTTTTTTAATATTACACAATAAAGTTTTCTGGCTCGTCGTTTTCTATAACTGGCCTATTGCTGAAAAACGAATTGACATACGATCTGTAACAACAGTCAAAACTACACTATGAATATTGCTTCTGCTTGTGGTTGAGGCCTTTTGTTGTTTCGTGGCATGGCTAGATTACAACCTAAAACCAAATTAATTTAATTTAATACTACACTTATATACTAGCTATGGGCGTTTTCAGGTACACCAACAGTCACAGTCCCTAGGTACAAGTCTGCAATCATAGATGAATATGACTACTGTGAATTGTAGGTTATCTATAGGAAAGAAATATACACATGGATTTAACCACATTCTATACGCTCTTCTCCAAGTGTATGTCTACTTCAATTTTCGTAAAGTAATAGTACTTATTAAAAAATGGATGAAAGAGGAATGCAGAAACTTTTATTTTTCACTCATCAAATCTTTTAAACTCATATACAATCACGGGTACCACTTACACTACAAAATCATTCACTTGAATAAGCATAATTGGCAATTAGCAATATAAGGAAAATAACAATCCGATATTTATCTCACAGACACCTCGAAAACAAGCCACGTCCCTAGGTAAGAGTTTCCCTTACATGATTCAGACGATTGCTTGATATTGCGTTTATTACATACACTCACTCACAAAAATTAGTCTGTCTTCGAACTTAAAACGCTTGTTATCTTCACTCATAAGGATATCATGATGCATTGATACCGTATCCTTGAATTTAATTTCTATTGCAGTTAGTCTTGACAATAACGTAATGAACAAAGTGATGGCAGATAAACGTTTATTTTATTAATTTTAATATACTGGCAAAATTTAATGTTTAACTACAAAACCAGTTAACAATTGCAAGTGATAGCGCATCTATGGTTCACCACCTTTCATTTCAATAAAAGTCACTCGATTTCGTTACAGAACTGTTTCCATGGATTATATGCATGGTACGACATAAAGTGAAAAGGAAAGAAGTTAAATAAGCCAATCCATTCCCGAATGAATAATATAAAATCATATTTCAGTTCCCACAGATGTTTAATTTCTTTTTGAAAATTTCTCGACGAAAACGAAAGATGAATGCTAGTCATGTGATCAAGTTACCAAGCAACAACGATCCTTCTTCCAGGTTCTTGATTCAAAGGAAACCATATCAAAAATAAAATCGTTACAAACAAGGAGTATCTCTCAAAACTCATTCGACCGTTGCCTCCGACGCAAATATTCTTAAAAAGTCGGATATTTCAAAGCGCTTTCCACAAAGACTAGCTGACCAGTGGAAATAAATATTGGATTTGGGAAAGTCGAACGCGTAAAATTACATTAAGCGTTTTTCATTAAATCGGCGATGTGTATTAATTCCACATGAATGATCTTGTTTCCTTTCTCTTCTGTTGATATCTCTTATGAGCTGAGTGAGTAATACGAAGTAATACGAATTCATTTAATTTCTTTGATCCAACGGTTATGAAATTTCTCACGCAAACGGAAAAGTAGAACCACGTACTGTAAACACAAGTAAAAGCAAAAATATATTGTCATTCAATTTGGTCAATATATGAGGCGTTGCTATCAGAGACAGCTTGGTAGCGGAAATTTTAAAAGAGAAACAAAAATCACGATTTTACACGCAGTTTGATATAAACAGACTTTTTCCTGTCATTCTTTAGATGACAATACGTCTAAACATCTAAACGTTTCCCCTTTCATTCTCAGATATTTCACTTGCACACGTATGTAGATTTTCCACATTTTTGCAATAATGTAAACAACCCGCTGAAAAGCTCTCTAAATTTATCAAAACTGCAGAAACGTTAATTTTAGTGTATAACTCGTAGAACCAGCTTATCATGGCACCGCCGGTGGGTATTTTCGAGTAAAAAATTAAATTAAAAATTGTTTATTAGTGCTATTCAAATTCATAATAAAAATAAGTTTTAAATCCAAAACATATATTCCTCTTAGCCTATATTCAGTCTTTGAGCATAGAAAGTTAAATGACAAAGAATTGATTGTAATTTTTAAAATATTTATCATTACAAAAATAGTTTAATTATCATCAATATGCTTAATCATACCGTAACAATTCATGTTATGACAAAAACGTAATGAGTAATTTAGGTTGATTGTAATTATAAAAAAATCGCGTTCCTTTTGAATTCTTCCATAATAGTCTAGAGGAATAGTGCTAATCGATAAATCTTTTCAAGAGGAATTGAATGCGTCTGTGATTACCTCTGATAATCCCCTAAGTCCCCCAAAACGTATTTTAGTTGCTTAAAATCCTCCCGCAAAAACATTTTGCTGTTCTATAGCATATTACGAAAATAGCATAGTTGAAGGCTGATGGCCATTTCGTTCGATCCTTGTTATCACATGAGTCAGCTTTGTGACAGAACTGAGCAGTAGTTTATTGAGCTTGAAATTTCAGTCACGTCTCGCAGAATTCGGGACACAATGAAATATTTGCGTTTTTAGTCACCGCTTCAAGAAACTGCTTCATTAGGTTCGAATTTTCCCCAATTTTGTGGGTATCTAATGAATCCATAGACACCTCTGACATGAATAGAGGCTACATAGATTTATTTTAATTTATGTCCGCATTGGAAATTAATAACATAGATAGTGAAACATTCATGCAATTGGAACCAAAACAAATACCAATCACTGTTATAAATTGTAGCGACTTAAATTCAAATGTTAATCCTATGTAAAAGTAAATATTTTAGCTTTCACAAAGAACAGTAGGGTTGACACTAGTCAGTGAGAAGGCTGTAAAACGTAACATGGGAGTTAGACCAAAGCACCACGAGGCACTGAATCTTCCATTTGTAATATTTCGCAATATGCTTATTACTTAGTCACCCTTAGACAATCGAGATAAATACATATTTTTTGGAATATAGGGCACATTATAATCTGTGGTCATAGCAGCATTGAAACTGGTTAGTTCTCGTGATTTTAATGGATAATTAAATGTTAATATAATGGATAATTAATGGAACATGTGCGAACAAGAAATTTATTTTATATACTAGTATACTAATGTAGAATATGTTTTGATAATCTTAGCAATACCAAACGATGCCATACCAATACCAATACAATGCCATACCAAAGCAATACCAATACCCTGCATCACCAAAGTGCTCTCCGGAGCACACCGCTGAAATTTTGATTTTTTTGATGAAACATAACAAAATAATATCATCGTCATCATCACCATAATCAAGGTCTAGCACTGACAAAGGTGGCTGCGCGTAATGTCACCGCGTAATGTCACCGCAATACTTCTGACCGGGAGGTTCGAGGGTTTGAGTCCCGACAGTGTCAAGATTTTCGACACTAGCTAGACAGCTGGGACGAATCAGCCGCTGTCTGGAGGAGAATTCTAGCGGCCGGCTGCTCTGATCAGTAGTTTTCCATGGTTTCTCCGATCAACATGCAAATGCCGGAGCAGAATTCTCACAAACGGGCCATGGACCTCCTGCGATATTTCCTTCCTCTTCCTTGTCCTATCCTTAGCCCTTCCATACACAAAAGACCAGACGGAAGTTTAGAGCCTATCCCAGCTGGGGCGGTGTCCCGCCCCCGCAACCCGACGCAGGTTCTCGCCAGCCAAGCGGGGGAAGATCACCGCCACCTCCCGCGATAAAAATAATGCACTACACTTACGGGAATAATGACATTAGCCGTTGCCGCGCCCATAATCATTAATGAATCAATCAAGGCCAAGCCCGATTGGCGTCTTTCGTCGCCAAGAAGAGAGTCTCTCCATTTTCTTTTGGATCTATCTGGACATCGAGTTCCTTTGGGAGCCTAGTAGAGGAGTTTATGGGTAGTCTCTAACCCATCATCCATTGGTAATGCGAGAACCATTTCTCCTTTTGCTTTTTAATTCTCATATTGAGGTTGAAAACATTCAGCTCGTTTCCGATGTGGTCTAGAAGCGTATATTCTGGAACAGATTTTAGAAATCTCATTTCAGCAGCCTCAATTTTTCTTTATTTCTTTCTTTTGAATGAATAAATGAATGAATGAATGATTTATGTTCCAATTTTTTCAACCATATTGAAGTCGAGAAACCGGCATCACCTTGTAAAATTTTATTTGCGTCGCCTTCCTCACTTTGTTCTTAAGATTTCTTTGGATTGTTCCAGAGATTGAAATTTATTGAATTTTTACTGAATGTCATTCTTGTCACAATAAGAGCTGTTCTGTCCAAAGTAGTTAAACTTTGACTCTAGTTCTTGTATTTGTACTTGTATTTGTTCTTGTATTTGCTACAACTATTTGGCACCTCAAATTATGCTTGCCCACGAAAGTCATTACTTTAGATCTCAGAGTTGACATCCGTAACTTAAAATTCTGTAATGTATTTGGAAGATAAGATGTCATCTTGTAACAAATCCTCCGATTTTTGCAAAATAAACAGGTCGTCAGCAAATAAAAATTGTTCTTAATCCTGTTGCACTATCCGTAATGCTTTCTTTTGATAAATTAAAAACACATATTAATAATATACATGTGCATTCGTTAAACGAAAAATACACTTCAAGTTTTGTATATGTACATTCTTTCTTTCATTTACGCATCACTCTGATGCTAAAGAATTCTTTTTTCATCATATTTCATTGTTTTTCATTAAAAAGTATTAAAGGAAAATAGATTAGAAATAAATAAAAAGTCGTGGAGAAAAAGTAATTACAGATTTTATTTTAATTTTAATTTACTAAGTTCGATTTTGGTTATTAGTCAGCAAATATTTTACATTTGGTTTTATAGTAAAAAAATGTATGTAGTATCTTGTCACACGTTAGTCCAGCGTTTGTCGGATTGAAAAATTATCATTTAATCGAAACGATTGTTAAATCCAAACAAATGCCTATTCATACTTTTATGACTAACATAGAAAACTCTGTAGACATTATGTCTGTATCTGTTCGTATAGGTCACATTCAAATATGATTCGATATTTCTAAATTTTACCATTTTCAAATGCCGATAAGAAGTTATCCGTTGTAAATGAGTAGTTACATTCCCAAGAGATATGATGCAGATATTACAGACACATCCTTTTTTATCATTTTCAAAAAATCTTACTATGCTCCAACATTCATTCAATATGGTGTTCATGAATTGTCTCGTATGCAGTCGACTATGATTTTTGTATCAATGAAAACAAAGTGAAAACTTCATGCAGCACGGATAGCTGATTCTGGCAATCTGTACTCGTCAATATCCTAAAGTAGAACATCCCGGGTCCCAAACCAGACTGTTACACATGGTGTAAGCCTCACGAACTACAATGGCTTTTGAGGCTGAAATGAATATTGTTTTCGTCATCGCTAAAGGTAGAATTCACTCGTAAATAAAACAGTGAAACACAAAGTTCTTTAATTTTTTTTAAGAAAACATATTCATTGCGTTTATTTCTCATTTCGGAATCATCAATGCTTTAAACTGGATTCAATTCATACAGATTTTTGTATACGTTTATAAGTCTGTAATGTAATATTCCATGATTCCCCCAAGAATAAGGCACAAGTCAAAGAATAAATAGAAAATGCATAACATTAACATGAACTGTAAAAACAGATGAAGGCGATGTCGCGTAGCGATAGTTTTTGAGAAGTAAACGGAAAACGCGACAAATTCACAATTGGGACAAGATAGGGCAGTAGCGTTCGTGTAGCGAAGTCGTTTGCAAGTTATTTGAAGGAAATCGCATCACGCGTTCGAAAGATATGAACATTTTTGTATAGTATAAATTCCAGCTTGTAAACAGACATGATAGCCATTGTTGTGCTTTAAGGTTCAGTAAATCAAAAGGTGTTTGTGGCGAAAATTAAGAGAACGCGTGAAGCAATACAAACAAAACTTTAAGAACCAATAGAATAAATCATTTAGAAAATTATGGTAACAGTCGCAACGTTGGGAAACTTCGAGGGGCTACGCCAGAACAGAAAATGTGAATTAAATTAAATGATGTAATATTTTGTAGGAGAAGCGACAGCGATCGTGTGATGTTAAAAGAAAAAAAGAGCTGACGATCCGGACACATCAATGATGAGGAGAGCGCGGTCGAAGTAGCTTGAATACGGACGCATGTTGAAACGCTCCGCAATAATTTTTATTTTTAATAGAAAATTGCGTTCAGTTTGTGAATAGAGTGAAATATATCGTGTTTAGTAACTGTCGAGTTAATGGAAAGATAAAACGTGGAAGAGATATTTATATATTTCACGAAAACAGTGTTCGCGGAACACTGTCGCCATATTGTCGGTCGCAGTTAACAAAAACTAGTATAATAATTAGTGAGTAGTTTTAATCAGGGATATTCTTCATTTAAAGTAAATTTGTCGTTAACAAACGTGTGTGGAAATGGATGGATGCTGTGGGGAGATGAATTAATGGATGCTGCGTGTATACTACGGAGGTGACATGGAACAATGGCGTTACGCGGATGGCCGATTTCTACGAAAGGAAAGTGCAATAACTTTGCGTAATTTAATAGTTCAGATAAATGGGAAGAAAGAACAGACTAGGTTTTAATGTACAAGACCAAGTTTTTGTGGAAATAATAATAGGCTATATTCAGACAGAATAGGGGATGCGCATTCAAGTGTGAATGATTTGTTTTGTTTTTTTGTCGATTGTGTAAATAGTAAGTGTGAATGTGATTTTATGTATTTCAGGTATTGTGTTTTGTTGTTTATTGTGTTGCATTTGTGTATGTTTTTGTTGTTATGTCTCCAGCGGAGTGTGGAGAGAGTGAAAACCAGAAAAGAATAAATAATGCCGGACGTACTTGGTTCGACAGTAAGCCATATGATATGATTTCGTGATTTTGTATTAAACAGTGACCTACGCCCAAGTGTCCAAGTATCTCGTTAGGCTCCTGTACAGGCCAACCACAGCCTCACGCCCAGTAGTTTTATAACATTGAAGGAGTAGCTAAGTAACGGGCACAGTTTTAGATAAAGGAGGCAAAAGCTAGCAGGGCATAAATTTGTATAGATTTTATATAGAGTAGAGAGATTCAAGGTATAGTCGTTTTATTACATATTGTCGCCGCAACGTGGTGCGGTTACATACAGATTTGGGATAAGTAGGCAAGACGTTCCATTACA
Organism: Teleogryllus occipitalis; assembly: GCA_011170035.1. NCBI lineage: Eukaryota > Metazoa > Arthropoda > Insecta > Orthoptera > Gryllidae > Teleogryllus > Teleogryllus occipitalis. The sequence goes on from BLKR01002396.1 coordinate 42,860, forward strand.
GTAAGATGTATGGAGAAAACTGTACCTCACAAAAAATATGATACGTCAGGAGTACATGGATTATCATAACACTCTTTCGAAACGAATTTGTTAGAATCCTATTATATGCAGAAAAAGTTCCACATAAAATATATTGAACAAAATTGAAACATTCAACCATAAATCCGATGTCAAACTTGTATTTATATAGGTAACTATTTACATTACTACAACACATTTATAGCATTTTAATTAGACGAAAACACTTTTGTAATCTCTGTCATTATTTGTTTTTATTATTTTCAAGAGTTGATTAAATCAGACTCGAGCAAACATGTGCAGACGAGTATTTAAAAGGGAAACTGGTTCTAAGCGCCAGCAATGGCCAGACGCAACCAGCAATGTCTGCGGTGTTTTGTTCTTCCCGGTGCCATTGTTCCAGTTTCCAAACGGACCATAAATCACAACTTCGTTATTGTAAGCGCACACACGTTGCAGCTACACATCCGACAGATTTCTCGCGAATACACAGATTTATGTTACGGCCATTCGCTACATCCTTAATTAAGCGCTACATATATACCGTGATATTTATCGTCCGACGAGCCGCTGACGATGGCAGCAACGACGCCGTTAAGACAACGGGCAAGTTGCGGTGCAGCGCGAAAGATGCTTTCGGGAGACAATAGGGCGAGTGGGAAGGGAGTTCAGATGCGGTGATAAAACGCACCGTCGCCAGAGCAGCTTAAGAGATGGAGACAAATTCCGAGCTGCTGATATTTCCGGGTGTGGGTGTTTGTTAAAGAAGAAATCAAGACACCAAACCGAAACCGTAAAACAAGTTTTAATTGTAACACGGTAATCGAAATAGATTTTTATTACAAAATGTTACAAATGGTTTTCAATAGTCTTTCGCAACTTCCAAATTTTTTGAGCAGGAATTGAACGAATCGAAAAAGACTCATTTGTACTGTAAACAACAAGTGGGATGTTTTTCAGTACATCTCAGAAAACTACGTACTTTCATGCAAAATTACACAAAAAGAACTCCATTTTTCGAAAACTTGTACTATATGACCTCATTTCATTTTTTTATCTTTAAAAAGCAGATTTTATTGAGGGAAAACATTTTTGTCTACATAATTGTAGTTGTGGAAAGACCCCGAAAAAATTTTCAACTTTTGCAATTTTCGAAAAATTAGGATTTTCAACAAACATGAGACTTGTGCCATTCTCTTAAACGTCCTTCACACTATCCAACAACAAAATTAAATTACAAACGATGTAGTTATTGTTTTGAAAATTTGGGAAATCTCCCAGGGGCTTCATGTAACCGCCCCCCCCCCCCGAATTTCAAATTCAAGGAGCCACAACATCAACCAGATAGATTGAGGAACATCACTTTTGGAGATAATCGGTTGAACGGATTAGCCGGTAGCGTTGTTCACAGACGGATGGACGGGCAGACGTTTTCCCGTCATTCGATTTTTCGGTATTAAGGACCCACAAAACATGGATCCTTCCTACACCATGTGTTAGAGAATTCTTTTTCTAAATTTAGCAACAGGATTTATCCACTTTTTTTGTTACCAGGACCCTGTAATAAGAGTTTTGCTACCGAAATTTCGCCCTTTTCCCCGCGACATTATATAACTTTCTCTCTACTCCGTAGCGAGAAAGTAAAAGGAATTACATGTTTTTATGTCTTTAACATTATGCCCAAGAATTCCTACAGAAACAACTATGTATTAGTAATGCAGTTTGGTAACCAATAGTTCATATCATGATGTTGTGCGAAAAATACTAAAAGTGTTTGGGATTGTCTGAATAAAGCAACTTACTGAAAATACCATAAAATTAAAACGCTTTGAAATTAAAAACAAAATGTAGCATTTATAATCAAAAAGTAACTGACACAATATTCTTTTAAATGGATATAATAAACAAACATCTAGCTAAATTCACATTTTTAAATAGATACCTGTGTACATGTCTTCTGCAAGTTCCTTCATTCAAGTGCAATGAAACATTCACTGTTTTCTATAATACATTCAGTAGCTCCAGGTACAAGCCTCTCCCAAATATTTAAGCCCATTCAATTTCTCACAATACTGCCATCAGTTAATACTTCGCCAATACAACATTACATCCTTACTTTAAATGCTCCACTGAATTAAACAACTCTACTAAAGTTGTATATTTCGTCTCTGCCCCAAAAACGTTTGGCCCAACTTCACGTCTTCACTCAAGAACGTTCAATTCTTTCAGACAATTAATTTTCGTACTTGTTCTCAAATCGCCTGTCCCCAAGGCATCAACAACTGCCAACCTGTGTTTTCCTATTCCAGGTCGTGCCTATATTTGTATTTCTGTCTCAGAGTGAAATATAGAAGAAATATGAATTCTGCACAATTATGATTCATTATATTATGTATTCTCAACATTATTTTAAAAAATAAATTCTATACATACGACCAATTTTACGTTTCTCAATTACATATTTTTTCAAGTGAGCAACAAAGAAGACTGTCGTTATTTTCTTGGATCTGATGGCAGCGTTTCATTAACTTTATCATATATTTATATACTTTCCTAAACTTTCCAAATACTTTCCTAATTTACTGTGTATTTAATTCCAGGTACCGTGTACCAGGTACCACTATCTTTACACCTTAGAAATAGATATCAAAGTGAATATAAAGGTGTTTGGCACTCAAAAGCTTAGTTTCTTATCTAACACGTTTAGTGTCAATTCAAACGGAATTCCGTAAAGGTCAAACTCAGGGCGAGATCTGTCTTCTCTATGAGTATGACTTACCTTCGTCATTCTTATACATTTCTCTTACTGAAAATCCTGATATTCTCTGTAAAAAGAAACTTTAAGAATAAAAAATAATCTGGTTTCGAAGGTACAACTGTTAGCGTATCGGGCTGTTGTACCCAAGTTTGCAGATTCAAGCCCGATCAAAGCCGTGTATTTTTATGGAGGAAAAAATCTTTCATGCGCCTTCCTTATAAGGGGAAATAAATCCGCCCGTCCCATGTTGTAGATTTACGGAATCCTCAAAGAGCCTAAAATAATTCTCTCATCTAAATTCAAATCGCCAGTTTCGTCGCCATTGTGATACCTTCTTTCTCCGCTAGGTAGTGAAAGGAGTGTAGCAAAATTTGCGTAGCCTGAGCTTCGTTATGTAAGATAAGGCATGACCCGAAACTGAACTTTAGGCAGTAATATCTGATTATGTAATAAAACACTAATCATAATTGAAGAAAACCTCGATTAGAGTTCTAATATTGCTGAGACGAATGTTCAGATACTTATTCAAATGCACAATTAACAGATTAGGTTTAAATTGCATTTTTTTAAAGATTTTTTAATAAATTCATAATTGAAAAAAAGGAATATTTTGGAACTAAATACAAATTAGATATATCCTGTTCAAATCCTTCCTTTGGGTTACCAGATGGTGAAGCTAGTGCTTCTGGTTTTAACCATCCTGTAGTTGTTTAATTTATGTTTATGATGTGATTGCAAATTTGTGAATTCAATTCAACATTACAATGACCACTTCAGTGAATGAAAATTCTCATTTGTGGGTGACTTTAATTAGCAAGCTGATGCTGCTGTCTGTGTGATGGTCTTCATTCCGTGCTGTCTGCCGCACCACATGATGATGTTGTAATTCCACATCAACTCTGAGTGTCAGTTCTTCAGTACTCACAGTGTAACGTTGAAGTCAAAATATGCCTTTCTATGTACTTCCAGGTGGCAATGCTGGTGCTCCTTTTCGTTATCATCTTAATCCTGCACTTCCTACCGCAATATATATATATATATATATATATATATATATATATATATATATATATTGCTCCTTTTCGTGATCATCTTAATCCTGCACTTCCTACCACAATATATATATATATATATTCATCCTGTGGTTCCACTTCAAAAGTAGTGTCAGTTTATCAGTGCTCAGTGTAAAGTTGAAGTGAAGATCTGTCTTTCCATGTGTTCCAGGTGGAGAAACTGGTCCAGATATTTGTGATCATCTTCGTTGTAATCGTCTTCATTGTAGTGTTGAGGTAAAGATTTGCCTTTCTGTATGCCCCAGGTGGCGAAACGGATTCTGTTGTTCGTGATCATCTTCATCCTGTGCTTCCTGCCGCACCACATGTTCATGCTGTGGTTCCACATCAACGCGAGAGTGTCAGCTGTTTCGAGTAATGATGAAATAAAGATGTGCGTTTCTGTATGCCCTAGGTGGCAAAACTGGTGCTGCTGTTCGTGATCATCTTCATCCTGTGCTTCCTGCCGCACCACATGTTCATGCTGTGGTTCCACTTCAACGCGAGAGTGTCAGCTGTTTCGAGTAATGTTGAAATAAAGATGTGCCTTTCTGTATGCCCCAGGTGGCGAAACTGGTGCTGCTGTTCGTGATCATCTTCATCCTGTGCTTCCTGCCGCACCACATGTTCATGCTGTGGTTCCACTTCAACGCGAGAGTGTCAGCTGTTTCGAGTAATGTTGAAATAAAGATGTGCCTTTCTGTATGCCCCAGGTGGCGAAACTGGTGCTGCTGTTCGTGATCATCTTCATCCTGTGCTTCCTGCCGCACCACATGTTCATGCTGTGATTCCACATCAACGCGAGAGTGTCAGCTGTTTCGAGTAATGTTGAAATAAAGATGTGCCTTTCTGTATGCCCCAGGTGGCGAAACTGGTGCTGCTGTTCGTAATCATCTTCATCCTGTGCTTCCTGCCGCACCACATGTTCATGCTGTGGTTTCACTTCAACACGAGAGTGTCAGCTGTTTCGAGTAATGTTGAAATAAAGATGTGCCTTTCTGTATGCCCCAGGTGGCGAAACTGGTGCTGCTGTTCGTGATCATCTTCATCCTGTGCTTCCTGCCGCACCACATGTTCATGCTGTGATTCCACATCAACGCGAGAGTGTCAGCTGTTTCGAGTAATGTTGAAATAAAGATGTGCCTTTCTGTATGCCCCAGGTGGCGAAACTGGTGCTGCTGTTCGTGATCATCTTCATCCTGTGCTTCCTGCCGCCCCACATGTTCATGCTGTGATTCCACATCAACGTGAGAGTGTCAGCTGTTTCGAGTAATGTTGAAATAAAGATGTGCCTTTCTGTATGCCCCAGGTGGCGAAACTGGTGCTGCTGTTCGTGATCATCTTCATCCTGTGCTTCCTGCCGCACCACATGTTCATGCTGTGGTTCCACTTCAACCCGGCGTCGCACGAGGAGTACGACGACTTCTGGAACGGGCTGCGCATCGTGGGCTTCTGCCTGAGCTTCATCAACTCGTGCATCAACCCGATCGCGCTGTACCTCGTGAGCGGCGCGTTCCGCAAGCACTTCAACCGCTACCTCTTCTGCTGCTGCGTGCGCGGCGGCGGCGCGGGCGGCGGCGGGGGCGGCGTGGGTAAGCGGGCCAGGAGCGTGGGGGCGGGCGAGGCCTACTCGGAGTACGTGGCGGTGCGAGACCGCAAGCCGACGTTGGCCCTGTCGGCGAACGGCCACCGCGACCTGCACACGGTGGGCGCAAGACCGCCTTCTGCTCTCAGGCTCAACCCCGCCTTCTGAACGGCGCTGCTCTAGTCAACTCTCAGAGCTCATTCCATGCCATTCTGAAAAGACTCTCGTTAAAAATAGTTAAGAGCTTCATCGAAGATGTTGTTTTCAAGTTTGGAAGATCACGCTAACCGACTAACGTCAAGGTCGTGAGCCCTGGTTTCATGGAGGGAGGGGGTGCATTTCAGGTCAAACGACTCTCTGAGGCTTAATTTAGCTCCCTATTACGAGACCCAACGATGTCGTCTTAGGGGCATAGTTCTCGTCACGTCTTACAAAGAGGGAACTAATTCCGTCATCCTGAAACGACTTTTGTTAAAAATAGAATAGGGCGTCATCAGATATATTGATTCCAAATCTGGGAGTTCATGCTCGGCAATTATATCACGTCGCGGTCCTGATTGTTGATCTGCCCTCTGTTTAAGTGGGGCGTGAGTGGCGGCGGGGGCGGCATAGGTAAGCGGACCAGGGGCTCGGAAATGGACGTGGGTGAGATCTTCTCGGAGTACGTGGCGGTGCGGGACCGCAAGCCGACGTTGGCCCTGTCGGTGACCGGCCACCGCACACGGTGGGCGCAAGACATTCTGCCCTCAGGCTCTACCCCGCCTTCTGAATGGCGCTGGTCTCAATTCTTAGACAGGGGGAGCTCATTCCATGCCATCTTGAAAAGACTTTCGATACGTTTCGTTGAAAATAGTTAAGAGCTTCATCAAAGATGGTGCTTTCACGTCTGGAAGATCACGTTAACAGACTAACGTCAAGGTCATGAGCCGTGATTCTATGGAGAGGGAGTGTTCATTTCATGTCAAATAACTAATGCATAATATGGCCCACCAACCAGAGATTCAACCCAGCCTTTTGAACAACGCGTTAAAAGTGGTTTAGAGCATCGTCAGATATGTTGCTTTCAAGTCGGAGATCACGCTAAACGATTAACTCACGTCAAGGTCTTGAGTCTTAATCTGCCCTCAGTTTAACCCTATCCTCTGAGTGTCAGAGTTCTCGCCATCCCTTACTTAGGGTGAGCTCATTCCATGGCATCCTCCAAAGACTTGTTAAACTCGGTTTAGAACAGCAACATCAGATATGTTGTTTTCAAAATTGAAAGATTACCCTAATTGACTAACCCACGTCAAGATCTTAAGCCCTAATTTCATTGATAGAGGGATGCTCATTCCATGTCAGACGACTAACAGATGTTTAACTGAGGTTAAGTATGGCTCTCTACCCTGAGACAACTTTGTTGTCTGAGCGATGCAAGACTAACCATTTCTTAGTTAGGGGATCTCATTGCATGTCATTCTGTGAAAAGGTTTGGGCAAAACATGGTTTGGGGCATCATCAGATATGTTGCTTCAAAGATTGGGAGTTCACGCTAACCGACTAACTCATATGAAGATCGTGAGCACAAATTCGATGGAGAGACGGATATTCGTTATATGTCAAACGACTAAGAGATGCTTAAGGGGGAAGATACACCTTAAAACCTTTAAAAAAGTTCAATTTTTGAAATCATTTTCCTATGCATTAATTAAGGAATATTTTGGTGAAAAAAATATTTCGATATGTGCAATATTTTTTGAATTATGGTTGAAAAGGTATGTCGCTTCAGCATGCTTCTATTATAGTAGTAAGGTAAGCAAATCTCATGAGTCTAACTTCATCCCCTGTTTTCAAGAATTACCGTTTTTAAGATCCGTTTCCATTATATATCTCAAAAACTAATCATTTTAAAGCTATAAATTTTTTAGGATGCATTTAACTAAGTATATATTATAAAACCATGCTAAATCGTACACTTTAGATCAATAGTTTTTGAGATAAAAAATTATAAAATTGAAAAAAACTATTAATAATCAATATACTAATTTTGCATTCAAATTAAAAATATAATTTATCCAGAGATCTAAATGAAAGAGCGTGGTTTTGTACCTGTAAGTATTGCCAACAAATTAAAAGAAGAAATTTGTAAAAGTCTTCAAAATTATTTCAGTTATCAGGGAAACATGAAAAGTCAGTGCATAGAAAACTGGTTGAATTTTGATTTTTCAAAAAAAAAGTTAAAAGCAAATTTTTCGTTGCAAAAGAAAGATATTTCTGTGTGTCAGTTCATTGTTACTGCTTTGGAGTATGATTTTAATGGAGAAAAAAGTGGAAAGTAATAAAAATTTAACTGCTGTAAGCTGTATCTTCCCTTTAACTGAGGCTCAATATGGCCTTTATCCTGAAACTCCATCATGACTTCAGAGCCAACCCACAGGTGGAGCTCATTCGATGCCATCCTGTGAAAAGACACGGCTTAAGGCATCGCCATACACATGTGGTATGTTGCTTTCAAATCTGAGAGATCACGCTAAACGATTAACTGACGTCAAGGTTCTGAGTCTCAGGCCCCTTCCCAAGGCGTCACTCAGCAGTGCTTCCGAGTGGCGCGTCTGCGAGCAAAGCATTAGTTTAAATGGAGGTATTCACAGTGGCGGATTCGCGCTGCTGTGGCGCTCGGTGGCGGACTCCCTGTACGCGCCACCGCTAGCAGAACACAGATCTAAATAGCAGCGTTCACACGAGACGCGTCATAGAACTGCCGCTGACAAATCTTTGCCTGCTGCCGCTTTGCCCGCTCCCACCGTTCCTTGTCGCCCGTCTGAGCCCACAGCGGACCCGCTCACGAAATCTCTCCCTCCCGCCGTCGCAACGCGACGATCGGCAGTGGCTGTGTGGGAAAGGCCCCGCCACTTCTCAGTGGCGCCACCGAGTACCCTTAGTATAACCCTGACCCGAAGTCTGCCCTTAGTATAACCCTGACTTGCGAGCGGCACAGGTGTCGTCAATGGGTAGGGAGACCCATGCCATCCTCAAGGGGCTATTGTTAAACAGGGTTTAGAGCAGCATCATCAGATATTTTGCTTTCAAGCCCTGGAGATTACGCTAAGCAATTAACTCTCATCAAGGTCGTGAGTCCTAATTTGATGGGCGTTCATTCCATGTCAAATGACGAACTGATGGGAAAGCCCTGAGTCTTAATTGCGGTCCTCTGTTCTTAGACTCAACCCTTCTGATCGACGCAAATTCCATCAACGCTTAGAACCTGAAAAGACTCTCGTAACTTTTTTTAAGAAAATCGCAAAGGCCAAAGAAGGTGTTGCTATCAAGTGAGAAAGATGGCGCTAAACGGCATATCAATTTCCTGAGGATTAATTTGATCATTTGCTTTCAGACTTAACCCTTCCTACTGAGCTGTACACTTTTTGTTACCCCTTAAAGAAGTGAGGTCTTTCCATGCAATTCTGAAAACACTCTCGTTTTGTTTTGTTGAAAATAGTAAGAGTATCATCAGTTATATTGTTCTCAAATCGGTGTGATTACTCTAATCGATCAATTCACGTCAAGGTCGTACATCGTAATTTGACCCTTCGCGCTCAAGCTCAATCCCACCTTGACTCAAACACACGACCAAACAGTTTCCTTATTTTCGGTGCAATCCCCTGGAGAGAGGGGCTCATTCCGTATCATTCTTAAGACTCGCTTTATATTTAGTAGAAAATGGCCACTATTATCGTCATGTGTGTTACTTTCCCGTTTTACTTCTCTTTCTAGAGACCCCGACGTCTAAAAGTGAAGCACCAACATTTCGGTCCTTCTTTAGTGGCTTTCTTCAGAGCATTAATTCGACAAGCTTGCGCAAGATGCTTGTTCATACTGATATTAAATTTGTTGTCTGGAACAACGTGGCATGGCGTGGGAGGGAGTCGACCTTTCTGGACGAATGGGTTCCTGCATAGTCCTTATACGAAATATTACCCGTCACGCTGCATGAAGACGTAACGACCTGTCGCCGTGGAAATGTTTGTCCATCGCCATGGCCCGTTGGCTCTCTTCGGTTGCCAGCGGTCGTCTTTCTCCAGCATCCTCGTGGACAAATATCTTCACAGCCAAGAAGAACGTGATTGATGGCGGAAGCCTACCATAAGCTGCTTTTATTTGTGGGAGATCGCGGTCAACAAACAATTCATTGGAATATTTCATGTAGTTCAAGAAATAAGAAAGATTAAGCAATGTTGTCATGTGCCTAGTCACTTCATTGAGCTTATTGTCAACTCAGTCACTCGCGGACAACGCTTTCAATCAAAGACGAATACGTCGCCGAGTTCTAGGGAGAGATACCAACGTTTCTGACATTTGAAATCCCCTTTGCTGACATTCATTTTCAGCTCCACGAGACCTTAACAAAACCTATCTAGATATTAAACTAAACCTAGCATGGAAGATCATTCATCAAAACCAGATTTGTTTTTGAAAACGTGTTTTACGTCCAAATAAATTTACGTTGAGATGTACAAACATATTATTAATATTGGTGAATATTTTTCGGAACCTAAAAATGCAAATGCAATCCAGTTAACACTCAAGCAATTGCATCTTGTGTCTTGGAGTGCTTGCCAAGGAGGTACATCAATTCAGACATCTCTTGTGAGTTTGAGAGCAACATACTCATGTAATATTCATTTAATCGGAATAAAAGATCGGGCTAAGAAATTACAAAATGTTCTCGATGTAATTACCAGTCTCGAAGATACTAAAAATCATACATTTATGTTTCCAACGGAAAAAATTGACACTTCTTCGTTTACGTAATTCTATTCCTTTCCATCACGTTTTTATTTTAAGTTATTTATCAAAGTTCTGAATAAATGTGATTTTCATAATCAACATCTAATGCACATCTACACAATGACTTTGACTATATATCAAGTTAAATTATTTTTTCCAGAACTTTTCAATTCATCTAGAGTTATTAAAAACCGGTAGGTAAAATACCAATATGTTTGTTGTTCTGAGTGACAGTTGAAGATCTTTATGCCTCTAGAACTCCATTTAGTGAACAAAATTACCATTATGTACCTGAAAAAATCTCTCATTACCACCTAGCCTTCGTTGCATACCAGCATAGCATCCACGGCCCTGGCGCAAATGCTCAATGCGTTCCCGTCTCTTCTTACGAAGCCTCCAGGTATTGTTATTAATTGCCCCTGATTCATTGTTCCTGGGCCTTAGATTTTCCCGATTAGATTTCCTAATTTTACACGCTGAATTTTTTGTAATAATATTAAACGAACTCTCTCACAGATCGAATATGCAAAGACTTACCAGGGTCCTCAGTCTTATCTGCACCAATTTCAAACCACGAGTTGAAAAGATCAACGACTTACAGAATATTTCAATATTCGACTTGCTAAGTTTGGAACTACACAATTTTGCAATTGCCCTCGTATTGTTCGATATAAACTCCCGTAAATACATTTTGCCGACACGAAGAAACGTCTCTTTTTTTTCTCCCTACCATTTGTTCCTACGAGTAGTTGCCCTGACAGTTGTCGCTATAGTAATTAGGCTGGGCCTTCTGTAAGGTTGCGAAAACGGAGTCTGATACCCATAGTAAATCAAATATAGCACCTTGGGACATAGCAGCAGTTAATGTGAATCGCACCGTAGAATCCTCGAATACACGGTTGCGGCACTGTGTCCGATGGCCATGCTCCCGCAAAATTACCCACACGGTAAATAAATCAGACGTCGCTTACGATGGTGTCTTTTGGTGCAGGTAGGACTGGACACCCCGGTAAATCACGTTGTCAGTATTTCCCGCTTTCAGCGGCATCTGTAGGTTAAGTTAGAAACGACGGGAGAGCATTTGTTGTCCCTTTCCACCGCCGCCGCCATGGGAGCGCTGCTAACAGACTGCGAGGACTCACACCAGAGAACGAATTCTACGGCAATACATGACCAAATTTTGCGATGTAAGATACGTCATTTTGCTGTATACTCCTCATTTAATCGCGCGAAAAAGAGAATACATTCGCGTAGTAGAGGAAAGCTTTTTTCGCTGACAGGTGTCAACCTTTATGTGTCTATCTTACTCCCTTAGTGTGAAAGATCGACTGACATTTGGTGATCGAACCAATTTTCACCAACCAACAGTTCGTAATAAAAACTTCTTTTTCATGTCATGCGTAAAGTTTGAGAGGTAAGTATGTGCACCTGCATCTGGAATCTATAAAATCGATATTACGTGGAGATTTGTAATGTAAAAGTATTAAGAAAAACTGAAGAAATGAAACATGAATAGTTTATCTCTTATTACACGCATAAGTAAAGTTTCGTTGTAAATATTTTTGCTATAATTATCAGAAGTTTTACTTTTATTTCAGGTACTTTTAGAGTTATTTCTTAGAAATATGTTAGAATAAAATAAAACGAATCATTCTTCATTAAAAATTTATACATTCTTTAAAAATATTACTTTTATTACAATTATTGAAAAGTACATAAATGACTGAGTTAATTGATGGAAAGGATAAAGAGCCTCATCTTCTTCTGTGATGTGTACAGTCTACTAAATGTCAAACATCCCCAAGTAGAATAATATCTGTAAAATAAAAACATGATTGTCTTGCGCGATTTACCCTCTAAGGAGATTTGTAAAAGTAAATACTTAATCTCTTCGTTTACAATGTTCATTACCTGTCCACGCGAGTGACATTAAATGTACACTAGAACTACCTGACTCTGTGTAAACATCGATTTAGCGATGTTGGTTTCTATTCTCAACAGACACTTTCTTCAAAAATATTATAATCAAGCAAAAATGCTTTCAAATATTGTTCTTTAACAAAGTTGAGAGATTCTGCGAAACCAGAAAAATATTTTATATACTACAATGAAAAAGGCACTCATAGTTCGAATGAACAGTTGCCCTGAATTGAAATATATAATATCATTCCAAATATAAACTACCTGTATGTACCTTGTAAAATAAAACCAATGCATGAAATATAAGATTTTATTTTATTTTTCGTCCTCCTTTGCACTCTCCTTCCTAAAACAATTTTAATTCGATCCAAAATGTTAATAATTTCTTATCCATAATTAAATAAAATTTTAATTCTGAAACCTATGGAAATTTTACAAATTTTGAAAGAAAAACGATGTTGAATTTCTAAAAAGCTGTCAATGAATACTGCAGATAAGTATTAATTTACTTTTTCTTATTGTATGTGCACGTCTGTAAAAGTTCGAATATTTTATTGCTTGATGTTTCAAAGTACTATATCATGCATGTTTGAATTTAAATTCGTATAAATGTAAACACTGCAAACTTGCACATTCTTTATAAGTACAACAAACATTTTGTTAGTACAAATACTCATTATTCATTATAAATTGCTTAAATTTGTAAAAAGCTTCGCAAAATGTGTGTCCCCAGCAATGTAGATGGTCATATCTTCAGTACTCCATTTCAGTGATACATTTTACCCCAAAAAATAATGAGCAATAATTTCTTCTTTCTTAGCTACATTATGTAAACATGCTCTCAATCTCTTGATTGTATATATTGTATTCCTTGATGAATGTCATGATAGTTGAAAAAGTACTCCAAGCATTGATAGTCATAGTACAGTACGAGCTTACTTACTTGCAATCTCTTTTTCATTTTGATATCCATTTCAACATAAAAACGCGCTACAACAAATAGTTATGAAATATTCTGCAGTATTAAAGGAGAACATATAAAAATGACATCCCATGAATTACAAAATTTACTTCTCACAATTAAACCAATAAATAAACACAAATTACCTACTAGATACATTCCTTTCCATTTTTTGCAACATTTATTTAGACTAACACAATAACGCACTTTCCTTAAACATTATTTTATACTTCTGTGTAAATAAACATATTTAATCATATTTACGTTATCAAATCTTTCTTATGCATGCGAACTTTTTGCATGATTCTATCTCCTGTGTCCCATTTCTATTTATAACTTGTTGTAATTTAAAAGTTTATTACATTATTCTAATCAATTATTATAACAAAGGAAAAATAATGGTGTTTTTAATTCATAAATCTATGCAGTACAGTCAAAATTCGTTTTTCAATAAATATATTAGAAAGTAATAAAACAATGCAAGCATTCACGGTAAAGGTCAAGGATTAAATAGTTTACCACGTCCCGATAGCCCGTAGGCCAATTGAAATCAACGTTGACGTTTCGTCAGCAACTGCAACAGGCTTCGTCAGCGGTGGTGTTCGGACAGACCTTTTGGCGGCGGCGGCGATGGTGTAACGGTTAGCGTATCGGACTGTTATACCTAAGTTTGCGTGTTCGAACCCGATCGAAGCCGTGGATTTTTAAGGGCGAAAAAATCCTTCGTACGCCTTCCTTCGGAAGGGAAGTAAAGCCGGCTGTCCCATGTTAGTAGATTTACTGCATGTAAAAGATCCTCAAGCCTAAATGATGCATCTGAGCTAAATTCAAATCGCCTGTTTCGTCACCCAAGTAATACCTACTTTCTCCCATGGTTGGTGAAAGAAGCATAGCAAAATTTGCGTGGTCAGACGGAAGAGCAGGCCTAATGACCGGAGTCTCGACACGTAAAATAAGGCACATTCAATTCAATTCAATTCTTTCTGGCAGAGTAAAGATCTCACCAGGATTGGTCTCCGACCATTTCCCCACCACCTCTGATGTCTGCCGTAGTTGCAGACGAAAGCCTGGAAGTATGATTTCAATTGCACGCCCTGTCACGACGGTAAACAATTTAATCATAACAGAAATTTTTCTCATGTTTTTAACCACGTATTAGGTCCTCTCCGAAGATTCTCAACTTTAAATAGAATTATTTTATGAAAACCAATATCAAGACCGATTTCGTCTTAAGATAACCCTAATTTTGAAAAATAATGTTCATTAAGTGATCTCGAAGCCCCTGAAAATACTTCAATATCATGGTTTCAAACGTGATATAGCCCAAAGTATTTTTTCTTACATCATAATTCCAAGACCTCTTGCTGGAAGTATTCGCTCTGAACTGTTTAGGTATATTTTCCCAAAATTTTTTATAGTTTTTTGAGATAATTTTGGAGGGACAGGTATCTTTAGAACTTAATAAGGACTTTTTACCATATCCAATAATTGTTATCTTTACAGGACGAAAGTAATAGTGATTGAAAAGTCAGATCCCCACCTGGTATGGCGACAGAAATTTACTAGATGTGTCTGTCTTTTCTTTAAGTAGTGTAAGTGAATTAGGAGATTAATCTATGTAGAAGGAGAAAAAGAAAGTATATAAAGCACCAGGTGCAGAGGAAGTGTTAGTTTAGTTTTGTATTTTTTTCTGAGGTCATAAATAACTTGAACAGGTACAACCGTCTTCAAGGGGGCCAAAGGAGAAGGGGTGAATTGCGAATGTGCTATATTTTAAAAGTATATTTTCAATATAATGGTTTCATAAGCAGCAAAAATATTTGCAAGGTTTTGAAAATGAAAGCAAAAACAATTTAAGTCATATTTATGGTCATATCTTTATATTTGTTAGGTCATAAATGCGTGCATATTTCTAACATTTTTAGGTCATAAACATCCGGGCCCTACTTATTAAAATTACTATACTTGTAAAAAGATAAATTGTTTGCAGTCATTTTGAATTACTCCTTAAAGCTATTTTTCATATCACAATATTACGTTCTGTACTGTACTACACTTACGAAGACAGTCTCTAATGTAAATCTTGAGAGAGTTTCGTTCCATCTTCTCATGGTAGACATTAACATTCACATACCAGAGGGAGACACCACAACGTAGTTAATTTCCTCTATCTTAGGTAAGGAGATGTTGTTCCATCTTTTAGCGTTTTTATTATCAGAACATTTCTTGACCCATACATACATTTTGATATCACAAAGCTTGTCGGAGGTTTACGATAGAATTTGAAACGGTTGCCATGCAACATCGCCTCACGAAAACAGCAAGTTCTCTTTCACGCAGGCATACTAATAGACATTTTGCAATTTCATTTTAGTATCTGCACGGCGTACGTAAGCACAAGAGGCACGTGCCCACAGCGGCAAAAATTGTGTCCAAAGTGTTTCTTTCTTGCGTTCGATTTCTATTTTTTTTAATTGTATTCTATGAGTTTTTGAACAAAATGATTAAATACTCAAAAACTAATTTATTAACAGGTGGGTATTATCTTCTGCTATATGACTTGTAATAAGTCAAAATAACCGATGATAACATTTTCAAAAGTCATTCAATAAAAATTTGATGACAATTACCTAAAGGGAGTCTTCGTGTTGGTCGTACTTATTTTAAACAAATGTAATTTTAATAATTTGTTTGAAGATACCTTTTTACTTTCGTATTTTCTCGGGTTTAATGTAAACATCTATTTAATTTTAAGAAATACTGGTAGAACACCGATAGTAACATAGTAAATATGCATAATTACAAAAATCAAAAACGTGTTGAATTTATGTTATTTCTATATATCAAAATATACTATTTAAACATTAATTGATTTCTAGTAGAACAAAATTGAACACGTATAAATTATAGTTAATTTTAGTCATATGTGTGTCTAATTTTTGAACATCAATTTTCCTTCGCATTATATGTAACTGTTTTTCTGGATTACGTGAAAAAAGTGGCAATTCCCGTGGACCAACAGCCAACAAAGTCATTAATCCGCTTCTGAGTATCTGTCGTTGTAGAGAACAGTTACGCATTCAGAGCAACACAGTAAATGTTCAGCTAATTCTTTAAAAAACGGTCATTGCCATCTGCGTCCTCGCCGAAAAGGCCGAAAATATGTAAAGTACTGCCATATATCACTTATCCATAGGTCAAAAACTGAAATCACTATTACAAACTTGGAGGAAATTGTATAATATCGCTCAATACAAGCAGCATTAGTTCGTCAGGTGTCAGGTGTACAGTAGTACAGGTGTCCAGGGATGAAATGACGAAACTTCGAAAATAAGCTCTTAAAACCATTTTAAGTATATTTTGTCGAATGAACTTCTTGAAGATTTCGAATGGCTGAGTAGCAATTAGCACTCGTAAGTTGGTTTTGAAAAAAGATTTTTTCAAAAATTTGCATTTCTGAAACATATAAACACTCCAGAAGCATGTAAATTGTTTACGTTTTACAAAATAACTTAATATATTTGTTCAGAAACAAAAATTAACCCAGAAATAATAAAAGTCTAATTGTTAGTCCAAATTAGGCGCTTCCAAAGACGATTCCAATCCAAGGAGTTTATTAGACAAAATATGCATACAATAGTCGTAAGAGCTTATTTTCGAGGTTTTGTCGTTACATACCTGGACATCTTGTACAACATTTTCCTTCAATTATATTGAATTTATTCTGAGCTCCGCCTATTACCGTTCCTCCTACTTATGTTCTCCGAGTCCCGGAAAGGAACTGGTATGCGACTTGTAAGGGAGAAGGCGGCTTCTATAATAAGAATTAGTAACTCATTTCAGAATATATTTGAGAATAATTGCGACTAAAAATTGGTGTTTTAAGAAGCATTCATTGTAAGTGTGGTCTCTGAACTTGTCCCCTTATGAGCTTTTCCTGGTGTCCCTTAACACTAAGCCACTCAGCAACCCGTTTGAGTGGCGCTTCTGCTCGCAAAACATTGGTTTAAATGGAGGGATTAACAAGGGGGCGCAGTGGCTCTGCTATGGCGAATAGCGCTTCCGCGCCGCCGCCAGTAGAACAGTTCTAAATGGCAGCCTTTACCCCACACCACTGGGAAGCGTCACCGAGCTTAGCAGTGCGGTAGTCTCCGGCGCCATGAATGGTGACTCAGGAATATTTCCTAACCACGCTCAGGGACGGTGATCGGAGTCTGTGTATTGGCGCTGCCGAGTGAATGCGTGTGAAGGCGGTCTTAGAGAAACGGTGACGGCATCCGTTTGGTACTTCCTTTCCGCCTCCAACATAACTCAGTTCCAATGGAATCCTTCGCGCCAGGCCACTCGGAAGCGCTACTGAGCTTAGCGATTGACTGTCATGCGGCCCCCGGCATCATCAGCGGAATACTTCCTAAACCACGCTCAGTAGCACTTCTCGGTGGCGCTACCGAGTGACTCCCGTGTGAAGGTGGCCTTAGAGAAACGGCCAGCGCGGTTATTTAGCACTTCCGTTCCACCGCCAACAGAACGCATTCCAATGGAATCCATCTCACTAGGCCACTTAGAAGCGCTACTGAGCGGTCCCCGACACTGTCAGCAGTGATTCAGGAATCCTTCCTAACCCACACTCAGTAGCGCTTCTCGGTGGCGCTGCCGAGTGACCCCGTGCGAAGGCGGCCTTAGAGAAACGGCCAGCGCGTGTATTTGGCATTTCCATTCCGCCGCCAACAGAACACATTCCAATGGAATCCTTCACACTAGGCCACTCGGAAGCGCTACTGAGCCGTCCCCGAGACCGTCAGCGGTGATCGAGGAATCCTTCCTAACCCACGCTCAGTAGCGCTTCTCGGTGGCGCTGTTGAGTGACCCCGTGCGAAGGCGGCCTTAGAGAAACGGCCAGCGCGTGTATTTGGCATTTCCATTCCGCCGCCAACAGAACACATTCCAATGGAATCCTTCACACTAGGCCACTCGGAAGCGCTACTGAGCCGTCCCCGAGACCGTCAGCGGTGATCGAGGAATCCTTCCTAACCCACGCTCAGTAGCGCTTCTCGGTGGCGCTGCCGAGTGACCCCGTGCGAAGGCGTCCTTAGAGAAACGGCCAGCGCGTGTATTTGGCATTTCCATTCCGCCGCCAACAGAACACATTCCAATGGAATCCTTCACACTAGGCCACTCGGAAGCGCTACTGAGCCGTCCCCGAGACCGTCAGCGGTGATCGAGGAATCGCTTCGGAATACTTCCTAAACCACGCTCAGTAGCACTTCTCGGTGGCGCTACCGAGTGACTCCCGTGTGAAGGTGGCCTTAGAGAAACGGCCAGCGCGGTTATTTAGCACTTCCGTTCCACCGCCAACAGAACGCATTCCAATGGAATCCATCTCACTAGGCCACTTAGAAGCGCTACTGAGCGGTCCCCGACACTGTCAGCAGTGATTCAGGAATCCTTCCTAACCCACACTCAGTAGCGCTTCTCGGTGGCGCTGCCGAGTGACCCCGTGCGAAGGCGGCCTTAGAGAAACGGCCAGCGCGTGTATTTGGCATTTCCATTCCGCCGCCAACAGAACACATTCCAATGGAATCCTTCACACTAGGCCACTCGGAAGCGCTACTGAGCCGTCCCCGAGACCGTCAGCGGTGATCGAGGAATCCTTCCTAACCCACGCTCAGTAGCGCTTCTCGGTGGCGCTGTTGAGTGACCCCGTGCGAAGGCGGCCTTAGAGAAACGGCCAGCGCGTGTATTTGGCATTTCCATTCCGCCGCCAACAGAACACATTCCAATGGAATCCTTCACACTAGGCCACTCGGAAGCGCTACTGAGCCGTCCCCGAGACCGTCAGCGGTGATCGAGGAATCCTTCCTAACCCACGCTCAGTAGCGCTTCTCGGTGGCGCTGTTGAGTGACCCCGTGCGAAGGCGGCCTTAGAGAAACGGCCAGCGCGTGTATTTGGCATTTCCATTCCGCCGCCAACAGAACACATTCCAATGGAATCCTTCACACTAGGCCACTCGGAAGCGCTACTGAGCGGTCCCCGACACCGTCTGCGGTGATTGAATCCTTGTAGGAATCCTTCCTAACCCACGCTCAGTAGCGCTTCTCGGTGGCGGTGCCGAGTGACCCCGTGCGAAGGTGGCCTTAGAGAAACGGTCAGCGCGTTTATTTGGCACTTCCGTCCCGCCGCCAACAGAACACATTCCAATGGAATCCTTCACACTAGGTCACTCGGAAGCGCTACTAAGCGGTCCCCGACACCCTCAGCGGTGATCGAGGAATCCTTCCTAACCCACGCTCAGTAGCGCTTCCCGGTGGCACTGCCGAGTGACCCCGTGCGAAGGCGGCCTTAGAGAATCGGCCTGCGCATGCATGTGGCACGACATGCGTGCGTGGCAGCGGAGGCGCGTGTTGCTGCGCGTGCGCAGGACTGCACAGCAGCGTGACGTCGCGCAGCCAGCGCCGCACGGGCCGCTGCAGCGTGGAGTCGTCGCACTCCATGGCGCGCTTCAACTCCTCCACGGTGCTGCGCCGCGCGCCGTCGCAGACCACAGGTGAGGCCACGCGCCGGCGACGCACGCCACGTCTCTTGAATTTCCTCTCAAGGTTTGCTGCTGACGCCTTAGAAACGACCTTTTTGAAGGATTAAATTATTAATCAATAAATGCCTTTTTTGTATACCAGCATTATAAACAACCTTTTCCATTGCAAGATATCGTTCATAAAAGGGCATTTTGCGGGCAAATGATGGCTTATTAGCATTTGACTCTTGCGGACAAATGATTGGCGTCATCACACAATCAACCTATTGCAGCGAGACAATCTTGGGGAGGAGGATATAGCTGTAAACAAAGTAACCGATCACCGTTTTCTCGCACAGATGTCAAATACTTAAAACGTCACAAGAAAGTTGTTTCGCAGAATTAAGTATCATTCCCTCATAACTTTATAACGCTGATATACAAAAAATAGCGTTTGAAATTCATTTATAATGTTGCTTTATTGTATTCGTACAAATTTGAAAACTAGCTCCTAACATAGCTCGTTTTCAAAACATGTACTTATGCAATAAAACTCAACCTTATAAACTAATTGCATAAACTACTATTATTGGTGACGAGGCGCAGACCATTGGGCCTGCTCTTCCATCTACCCACTCGTAAAAGTTTAGTACAATAGTCCATAATTAAAATGAGCTCATTCGATGAAAATACATACTCAGTTAGGGCAACGGGTTTCTCACAAATGTGACAGAAGTAAAAGTCAGGGAGGAGAGGGTTGAGGGAAGTAGCTCGCTGCATTTATTTGATTATATCTGTTAACTTCAAGTTAGAGATGGATGTCAAATTAATCAGAAATATACATAGTTATTAAATTTGAGTGGTACTCTACGAGATTTTAATCAAATAGTGTAAAACTGATTACAATTTTACGTTGTGGAAAGGTTTCAAGTTCTATTAGTTCCTTAACTTCTCCTATTTTCTTTGGAGACAAGTCTTGTGACTTTTTCATCACTAAACATAAACAAAAATGTCAAGTAAGCATTACGTTACCCAAAAAGTTATAAAAATGCAAACTTGATGTTAATACATAACATTAAAATTTCAAAAACCATAAATTATAGATAAATGTTCCAAAACAGTTCTTACATTTTGTAAAAATCAATAATTTCACAAAAACTCCATAAGATAAGTATGAATCCCTCATTCGAGAATTAAGATCACCTTCCATAGAATCAATGATGCCATTGAAACAAATGGTTACCAGACGTTAATTAAAGAGTTACGACTACTCAAAAACAACAATAGAGATACAATTTTTTAAACTATTTGATCTACACCAGCACATACTTTCTCGCTTTTTCTCTCTCACACTTTCTAAATTTGCAATTTTCGAAATTTCAGAGAGTTCATCGAAAGTGATGCTCTCGACATTCTTTCCAGCGTCCCTTCTACAGTCCGTAAAACAAGTTAAGCTGTTTTTGACAAAAAATTTAAATATTTTATTTCGCGCAAAATTACGCAAAAACTACTCATATTTTCGAAAAATGGAACATGACATTCTTTCAAAATGACTTCAAAAAGCAGATTTCATTAAGAAAAAATATTTATCTTCAATATTGTAGTTCTAGGACGACAATCGCCCCCCCCCGCAAAAAATTGCACTTCTGCAATTTTTGAAACAACAGGTATTTCAACGACCATGAGACCTGTGCCATTCTCTTTAGCTATCAGAAGGCAAAGTTTAATCAAGAAAATTTGGTGCCATCTTTGAGAAAACTGAAAATTTTTTGAGGCTTCATGTACAGTACCCTCAAAAATCAAAATATCCAGTTGACACTCCCAAACCCTTGAGTTTGTTCATATTGATCGGCAATCAAAATTGATTATTTTGGAGAAAATTGGTTGAACGGTTTATGCGCTAGCGTTGAGCACTGACGGACAGATGTCTTGCCGTCAATCGATTTTTCGATATTAAGGACCCACAAAATATATGGATGCTGACTACATCTGTGTTAGAGAATGTAATTTACTACATATGGTATTAGGATTTATCCTATTTTTTGTTACCAGGGACCTGCAATAAGAGTTTTTCTACTGAAAATTCGTTGTTATCCGATGCACGATTACGTAACATTCTCTTCTTACGAAGTCGGTGCGAGAAAGTAAATATATGGGTCTTAAATATAGTTTTCTTCCATTCGTTTTCGTAAAAGTTGTTGAATTTCTCCAATCCTTCGAATTCTTGTAGATACAATTACACAACTACCGTGCCTACATAAATTGTTTTCCAAATACATTTCCTTTCTGTGCATAATTCTCTAAGAAAAGATGACGACTCTCTACTACTGAGAAGAAGACATCGAAACAAAACCCGCAAATGTCATTCTCACGAGTAGGGAATTTTGTGTCAGTGGTGTAGAAAACACATGTAAGACAAAATGTAGAATTTTGTAGATAATGTTTCAAGGAATAAGCGTAATGAAAGCAAATGAAAGCTGCAACATGGATTACAGTAACATATGTTACCATCGGAAATCTTCGCGATCGCGGAACATTGGTTTAAAAGGAGGTATTAACATGGGCGGCGCAGTAGCGCTGCAATGGCGAATAGCGCTTCCGCGTCCCCGGCAGCAGAATAGTTCTGAATGGCAGTCTTTACCAAATACTTGGGTTTTTCTAACGAGGCATCTGACAGTAGTATCTCAAGAGATGAAATATGGCATGACTTTTCGCGTCTTTTCTCGGTCGCTTAATCTGCCGCCAGAGTCGCTTAATCTGCAGTACTGCTTGATACAGTCGCGATCATGCGACATCTTGCGGCAGGACCGAGAAAGCCGCAAAACGACGTGCCATATTCCATCTTCGGGATACTACCCTCATTATAAAAACCCAAGTATACACACCATTGGGAAGCGTCGCGGAGCTTAACCCTTCCATAGCCTCCAGCGCCATCAACGGTGACTCAGAAATATTTCCTAATCACGCTCACAGCCGCAGGTTGTTGGCTGTGTGTAGTGTGGCTGTGCCGAGTGATTCCGTATGAAGGCGGCCTTAGAAAAACGGCGACGGCATCCATTTGGCACTTCCGTTCTGTTCGGAATCGCGATCGCGGAATGGAATCGTGAATTTTGATTTTATGCCGTAATGAAATAAATGAGACCATTATGGACCAATTTATTGAATTTTTGGGGCGTTTGCTCTTTTGATCTGCGGTTTTGCCCCACTCCGTAGCACAAGGGACCATAAATCTACTGAATCTCCAAATAAATGGAAAATTACATGATATCTGGGCAATTTAATCCCATGGTCTAAGTCTTTGAGTTTGTTAATAAACGATTTGCAGTATTAGAATATTTCCCTTGCGGTAATAATGTAGGTGCACCAACCGGGAACTGACCATTCGAATTTATGATGTAGTATAATGAGTATTTTACCATTAAAGCTATGATTTACAACATGCGAAATATTTGAAAGATTTAGATAGATAGATAGATAGATAGATAGAAATATTCTACAATTGGGCAAATGATGCCCGGTGGCAGAATGCAAAATTACAATTACAAATAAAATAATATATAAAAAATAAATATAAACAAACAAATTGACTCTCATTTCCTATATATGCAGATGGCATTTACATTCCTATACTAAACATTAAAATGCATACACACTACCATATAAATGAATAAACTTACATATTACACAAATACACATACATACAAACATATACGCATATATACATAGAGAGACGAAGGAACCCTCACCTACACACCAATCAGAACTTATTCAGTCATATTCAGAAGAAATGAAATCACTTCACTTCACTTCACTGCACTGCATATAACTTTATCTAAATATTAGTTGTTCAATACTTTTTCTGTAGACTACGCATAATCGCACCTTTCACTTCACTTCACTTCACTTCACTATACGTTTTCACCCTACTGACTTATTTCCTATATTTTTTTTCTAAACCCTCGCGCTGAGCAAGGAAAGGGCTCAAAAACTGTCGCAGGCAAATCGTTCCAATCTACTATAGTTCTGTTTACGAAGGAGAATTTCCCTACGTCCGTTCTTTGTATTCTTGTTCTAATTTTATATTTATGATCAAATCTATTCAAATAATCTGGTTTATCTAGCCTTCCCCGAATTTCCTGCCATGCGGAGCAACCAACGTAAGATTTATACAGCGCGCAAAGTCGTGCCCTCTTCCTCCGGCGTTCTAATGATTCCCAATGCGCAGGTGTGTTCTTCCGAAATGTATATTTTGCCGCTCTGTTTTGTATCCTCTCTAAGCTCTTTTTAAGTCCTATTCTGTACGGATCCCAACAACTGGCTCCGTATTCCATTACCGGCCTGACAAGCGAGGTATACGCGATTTCCTTTGCTTTCGTATTACATTTTTTAAGATTTCTCATGACGAAATGCAAAGACCTCCAAGCTTTACCCACTACATAGTTCGTTTGTTTCTCCCACCCCAATTTACAATCCAGGAGAATGCCAAGGTATTTACAGCTCGAGACTCTCGGAACTACGTCATTACCTAGCTGATAAGATATTGTATGAAAAGCTTTGGCCCTACAAAATGTGATCGCTTTACTTTTCTTTCCATTTATAGTCATTTTATTAGCTATTGCCCAATCGTTAATTTTATTTAAATCGTCCTGTAGTTGAATCATATCGTGCTGATCTGCAATTTCCCTATATAATATACAGTCGTCGGCGAAGAGTCGAATTTTTGACGTTATATTTCGCGATAAATCATTTACAAAGATAAGAAACAGCAGTGGACCTATGACACTGCCCTGAGGAACCCCGGAAGTAATGTTACCCTTTTCCGATAAGTGCTGTCCAATTCGGACTTTTTGATTTTTTTTTTTTTTTGACTTTTGATTTGATTTCAACTAATTAATGTAACACAATGTAATAAATTTGTGTATCCTTTAATTTCTTAAGCAACGAATTTTGCGTGAAATAGGGTGAGAATGTAAGTGCTGTTTTAGCACCACTAGTTTTAAGTGAAGTCGTACAAGAAGAAGGTTAAGAGTAGAGTAAGAGGACGAAAGTAAATTAATCAATGAATTGAAAGAGAGATTTACGCATGAGAGGGAAGTGGAAGACATAATCTCCCTAAAGGTAATAAAACTGTTTAATAACACATTGTATGCCCCCTAGTTTTTCATTGTAGTGATAAATTTGCCAAAAAATAAATGCAAACACTTGAAATCGTGATATTTACGCCAACATATTGTAATTTTACTTGTGTCTTCTTGTGGTTCCTGGGGTACTTTCCGCATGGCGATACAAGCTGCGTCATCTTATAACAAAGACACTTGACTTTGGTAATCGGCATTATGGCATCTCCCTCCATTTTTCATTGTGATATTTCTTTGGTGGATTGTGTTTCTGTTTCAATTTCAAAACTTTCAACAGTATAATATTAAACTTTGTGTCGAGTAGGATAAACTTTGTTCATTTTGTTGTAGCATTACAACAATGAATTTTATAGTTTCATTTTTAAGCTCGTTTGTTACTTTAATATGTTAAGTAACACCTAAGATTACACAATAAGTGTACTAGCGTGACCAATTTTTTTTTAATTTCGACATTCTGTGCTTTTTAATCAATTTCAGATCTATGTATTACCTAGAGAGACAGCCAACAGATATTCCCAGCGTTCATGACGAAAACAGTTGCATTAGTATCAAAGCGCTTATTGGAGCCTCTGTGATACCGTATGACTGGTTTCTCCATCAACTATGAAAGGCTGAGGTAGCTCGACGCACTCATAACACACTTTTAAGCGTAAATCCACGTTGTCATCACTGGTTCTAGGTAGTCAATGTTATAAAATTATTTTCACTCCCTATGGATTATTTGTTGCTTTCAAATCCTTGATGGGTATTGTGACCTCTCAAACTTGGATCATGATCCACCGCCAGCCATTCCACCAGGGTGAAAGGCAATCTGAAGACAGATCGGTCCATACAAAACAGCAACAATACTCTACAAAACAATAATCAGACCGACTCTTCTCTATGCCTGTCCAGTATGGATTAATGCTACAAAAACAAACATCAACGAAATTCAAATAGTACAGAATCAATTCCTACGTACCACCACTAATGCATCCTGGTTCATATCAAATCATCAATTACATAATGAATTCAACCTCGACCTCATCATTCACCACATCACTTACCTATCCCATAAGTTCTTCTCTAATATTCACCATATTCAAACATATCCCCATTCAACCTCTGTAAAAATTCCACTCATCCCACTCGCATCAAAAATAAATATCCATTCCATATATTTTGTAAATTATTTTCAGACCTAGAATAATATCTACGAGGTGCCATCATGTTTTCCTCAACCACTGTATTAGAGTTAAGTTAGGTTAAGTGTTATAAGTTAAGCCATCTCTTCATATGTATAGTTTTATAGGAACTGATCTATGTACAAAAGCAATCAAATAATAAAAAAAAGAAATAAAAAAACAGAGATCGGTGGGAAACAACGGGAATAATCTGTGCAAGGATCTGGTGGAGTAATGCATGTACATAATGTAGGTAGTTCTTGCATATTGTGACAGAGCAGACTCGCCGTTAACGAGACTTTTTCCTCCCGAGCAAGTGCAGGTCAAGATAAGTATCGGTGAGTTGGGTGACAAGAGCTTGGAGTCGTAGGACCACATCTTAGGATCACATTGCTGTTCCAGATCGTGAGACCATTACGGACATTCACCTGCTAACACCAGAGGTCAGGTGTGCTGTACTTAGAGGCCATAACGCCAGTGCACAACGAAAGGACGCTGTAGGTTTAGGAATGACGAAGCTAGGGCTGGAGGGCAGAGACCAGTAATAAGTGTTTTATAAGCTTACGTGTGCCACGACGCCGAAAATACCGTGAAGATCAAGCTTTTCCTAAAATAGTGATGTAATAAAAACGTGCCATAATGGTGGTCTTTTGTAAAATTCACAAATTATTTCCTAATGTGTTTTTTACGAGAGTATCATTTATTGATTATTGCAAGTTTCAACCGAGAAAGTTTCTTTCGTGTGTTTAAAGGAAAGTGCATCATACAAAGAAAAGTCTATATTTTTACAAATAGTACATAACTTTTGAACTGGTGTGACTTTTTTTGTATTCGTTAGTAATATAAGTACAGGATTTGATTTCTTTTTGTAACGTAGGCTAAATCTTAAATAACTTGTACTCTAAGGTGCATTTGATTAGTTACTGATTTTTCATTCATCGCTAGAGAAATCAATGACACAGGACCCCTTCATTATTAGTGGAATTCTTGGATGTTTGTGAATTTTATTGGATAAATACTAAATACTAATATAAATTATATAAATAATATATAATAAATATTAATATAAAAAATAATAATACGAATATACTAAATATTAATATTAAATATACTAATATAAAATTTTATTGGTATAATGATTGGTAAAGCATAAGTCAGTCGTATGTAGTGCTTAACAAGTCGTGCTTAACAAGTCTGTATAAACAAGAAATGTTTATTATCTTCATTAGTAAGCAGACGTCCAATATATTTTTCGATTTTGAGTGGCCCTTATTTTTTGATGTTTTAATTTCAGTTCGCACTCCCTCCACTTTTTCACTTTCTTTCCTCTTATTACAAGGAAGAATTTAAGACCTCATTTGTTTAAATCAGAGGTTGGTAACCCGCGCCTCATCGCCGCTGAAGTGGGAGGTAACGCCGGTGCATGCAATAACTTGTTCATTCACCTTGCGCTCCGCCCTGCGATGGCCACGATCAGATTTAAACGTTGTCCGAGTGAACTGCGAGCGTGTTTATGACTTCTAATTTGAGACGTGGCGATCGGATTGGCAGTAAGTGTCACCAAATTTCAGGAAGTAAACTACCATCAAACCGGCAAGTACTATCTGTGCTATTTTATAATTTACGAAAGGTAAAACTGCCCCTGCGTGAAAGTGCAAATTTATTAGTGAGAGAATGCCTCATTTTTTGGGAGAAGGTCAGGATTCCTACAAGAGCAACTCCTCATTGTGTCGGAAAAAGTATAAAGATGTACTCTCACTGGCGCAATCTCCAAACAAATTCCAATCATTCGTCCGACACCCAGAAAGAACATGAACGTAAGTTTTCAGACTTAAATAATTTATTTGATATTTCTCACGCGAATGCTTAGGAAATTATTAAAATGAAAGAAGGTAAAACTTTCTTACAGACACTAAGAGAGCCAGGGCGAAGAGGATGTCTTGAGGGTGTCGATATGCAGCTAGCAAAGCGTGAAGAAAGGGCATTATTGATACTTAGTGAAAATGAGAACAGACGGGCTAAGGCTCGGTGTACTTCTGATGTTACTGGAATTTGTGTAGATTCTTCCGCAGATTCATCAGATGTTGAAGATATTTCTGATCAATCTGGGCCTTTATCAGACATTAACCAGACTTCTCTTGAATAAGACCTAAATGAACAGATGAGTTTAGGAATGAGAAATGTTGATACTTTGGAGAAACGTGACAGGAAATTTATTTTCACTGAAAAATTGATGGCAGAGCTCTTTCGATGCCACATTAGATGATGCTCTTTCGATGCCCAGAAAAATGTTTTTATTCTCGAAGCCGTAGCTGATCTTTAGGACATAACGTAGATGAACTAGCAATCAATTGAAATAAGATCCAAAGATATCGAGAAGATTTTCGTTAGAAGAAGGCTATTAACATTAATGAATTATTTAAAGAAAATGAAATGTGTCTGTTCATTGAGATGGTAAATTTCTACCTGCTTTAAATGTGAGAGATTTAAAAACTGAAAGGCTACGTATTGTTTCGTATACTGGTCAAGAAATTCTGCTTGGAGTGCCGAAATTAGAAAATTCGTTTGGAAAGAAGCAAGCTATGGCAGCCTGGAATGTTCGAAAAGATTGGGGATTAGAAGACAAGGTTCAAATTCTTTGTTCTAACACAATCAGTTCCAACACTGGTCGTTTCAAAGGTGCGATAAAATTTCTAGAGCAGTTTGCAGAACGAGAAATATATATGTTTTCCATCTCGCCATCACATATATGAATTAGTACTACCAAGTGTTTTCGAACATGAGTCACCTTAAGTGAATAGTGGTCCAGATGTTGTTTTCTTTAAAAAATTCCGAGAAAAAATGGGATAATTTTGAAAAAGAAAATTATGTAGATGGATGTAAATACTTGAACAAATTTTGTGATGAAAGCGAAACTCTGAGTAACGTGAATTACCTTTCTAATACTCTCAAAAATGAAAAACTGAAGTATGATTATCGAGAGCTTGTTGAATTATGTATAGTTTTTATTGAAAGAAACTTGGACTCAACTATCAAAATGAGGCCACCAGGGGAATTTCACCACGCTCTAAGGATGGCAAAAGAAAATCATTGCTTTAAAATGCTTTTTTTTAGAGAGCAATTGGATTTAAAAGTGTGTGAAGAGAACAGTCTGAAAAACATTTGTTTGTTTCTTGTAATAGTGCATGTTAAAGCTTGGATAGAAAGTTCATCAGCAGTGAGAGCACCATTAATGATTTAACGTTTTTAAAAAAAATTGAAGAAATATGAAAAAATAAATAAATGAGTTTTGCAATGATCTATGGTATTTAAATGCAGAGTCAAGTATATTAGCATTTTTTTATAAAAATCTTTGTATTGCATCCACAAACGGCATCATAGAAAATTCGAAATGGGAAAGTATTTTCATTGAAAGGAGAAGTGTCATTCATGCTAAAGAAGTTCCCTCTTAGGTAAGATTTTAATATGAATGACATTATTTTTATAATACTTTTATTTAACATTGTGGTTTAATAAATATTTGCGAATTAACTCATTCGAAATTTTGATATATTGTCATATCCGCCGGCCCGGCTGTAGCTCCATCGGCTGTTAGATCATCAGTTCATTTTACTCTAGACGGAAGAAGAGGGTTGCTATGAGTTGTTCATGCTAATAAGAATGAACATAATGACTCGAAAACATTTAAATTTATTCCTGACTCCTGTCAAGAAAGTTACATAAAAAAAGAAAACACCCTACCTAATGAGCTCTCTAATAAATAGTTAGATAATGAAATTAAAATTAAGGAATTACTGATTATGATAATTTAAGAACATGATTGCTCAGGCGCGGCAACGCTTACAAAATCTGGATTGTGTTATAGCAAAATGTTCATGTTGCGCTTGAAGAGCGAAGAATGATAATACCCAATAGCGTGGGTTTCTTTTTTTTGCCGATACGACAAATTGTACCGGGACGTCTCGTATGCAACAGTTGGCCCTGTCAGCTGGGCGCCCGCAAGTTTCGTTGACCACAGGCGGCGGCGCCGGCGGTGGCGGCTCCGAGGGTTACATCCTGGGCGCCAAAGGACAAAGGAAGCCCCGTGTCAGCGGTAGCAGCAGGCAGCGGCGGTCGAAACACCCGCCGCAGCTCGTCTCGTCCAAATGGTGGCCTCCGCGTCGAGTCGTGGCGAGTTCAGATTTCTCTCGCGAGTCTCGGCATAGGCGTACGATTCAGTGCAGGCAGCAAGTTATGCCCTGTTCTCATAACTTGGCCCTATTGCGCGGAAGTCCGAGTCGAATATCAAACTCAACAGAATAGCTTTCCCAAATCGAAAGATTAATTCGCCAAGAACGACGTTCTTCTATGCAATGTTGCGCCCGCCTCTCACGGCGCTCTTCTATGCAATGTCGTTCCCGCTTTGTAAAATAATCCCTGCACGGCGTTCTAGCGATTCAATTGGTCGAAACCTACTATGTCTTAGATTTCGTTTCAGTCCGATTGGCGTAGTAAGTCTACTGCATCTTAACTTATTTTTAAGCCAATCGACGAGCAAGAAACTCTAAAATTTGCCGTTGCTTGGGCTATTATCTGTCTCTGTCTAACAGGCGCGCGCATATGTACAGGATCTTCGCGGCCCCTCTTTCCCAATTGTCCTTTCCGATCAACGGTTCTTAATTAATGTCGAAGGGAATCCCCGCCAGAGACAGGGGGCGCTTGTTGACGAGGGGGCTGGCGGTCGCCAAGGAGGTGTGGTGGAAAGGTCAGCCTTCCGAGGGAACCCCAGCGTTTGCAGCTGCACCCTGCCATAAATTCCTTCGAACAGGCCGCACGCGTCGGGTCGCGGCGCCGGCAGTTATGCAACTCCCCGAAAGCACTGTTCTCTTGTCGATTAAAACTATAACATTATTTAGGCTACTTAATGTGCCGCCACAATATTAAATGTAATATAATATAATATTAAAATATATTTGTTGTATTTGTTTCCAAAAAACTATAGAGAATTTCATTTCCCATTGAAGTTAAATTTTATTAACGAAATTGCATGTTGATATTGGCTTTCTGAATCATAGCCCAGATCTCTGGGATATGCGTGATCCTTCTTTAAAAGCAGAAGAAACGTTCCGGAATCTCAATGTTGTTAATTATGTAGCAGAAAGAAGGGAGAAATTGATGCAGGATTTTAACAGACTCCTAACAGTTGATAAGCAAAAACAATTTATACTTCAGTGTGTGGAAGACCACAGAAAACAATATCTTTACAGCAAGAAAGCTACACTTAAAAGATAATATATTTCAAAATATATTATTAAAACTATTTTTAAACCTTTTTAATAATGCTATTTAATAATTGTATTTGATAACTGTATCAAAATTATACATTTAATTTATTGAGGAAATACATTTTTTTTAAATGCTTAATTATTAGCATCCTTATCCTGTTATCTCCACTCACTCGAGCTCGATGAGACACGTGATAAACCTTATGTAATGGAGAAATATTTGGTATGTTTCAAAATGATGGTAAACGGAAAAAAGTAATGGATGTGCGCTTAAAATAATGTGAAAAAATTTCCACCCTTATATAATAAGGGCCACTCTAAAATATATATATATATATATATATATATTAGTAATTTTATTGCTAATATATAATAATATCAGTATATTAATTGTAATATTAGTATAGTAATTGCTAATAATATTAGTATATTGTAATTTTTATCAGCAGAAATACGCGTCTTGAGAGAGAGAGAGAGAGAGAGAGAGAGAGAGAGAGAGAGAGAGAGAGAGAGAGAGAGAGAAATATCGTCCAATTATGTAAAAAATTTACGAGTGAATTAAAGTTGACTAACAGAAGTGGTATAAAATGACCTGGGTAAAGGCCAAATCATTCAGGAAACTTCAATTGTCCACCGTTAGCTGCGATACTGTGTTTATAAGATTAATTGATTTTTAGGAGGGACGATATGCAAATAAAATTTCTTTGATAGTGAACCTTACATGGTAATGAAAGTGTTTATATTTTTAACCAATTAGATTGGATCAATAATTGTTGTTTGAGCAATAGGGTATTTTGGCACAATGTTACTTGAGATTTCCGTTTGAAGTAGATGTTACTGAGAGAGTATATTAGTATATTGTTTAATATTCTTTGTAAGGTATTTGTAAGAGGAGAAACGTATGTTCAAGTATGTAGAGTTCTGTAGGTATAAATTATTTTTAACCTTTTTTCTTTAATTGTAAAGTTTAATAATATTATAGACTACCACATTCATAACATCTTGGATTATTAAAATAAATTTATTTTTGGCCTACTTTTTTTCCTCTTCACAGAAGGCTCTGTCAGTTGTGCGAATTAAAATTAAAATCTTTTTAGAAACTTCTTCCAATCAATCTTTTGGTGCAGTGTTTTAATTACACTGCGAAATTAACTTCTAATAACTTTTTCTCCCCAGCGATAAAGCAAACGAAAAGATGATGAAAGGAATTGAATTTTTATCAGCAGAAATACGAGTCTTGACATCCTCTACAATTTAATTATCAGTCTGGTTTTATGATTGAGACATAGAACCAAAATCTATCTGACAATTATCAACACGTTTACAATTAAATGGAAACAATGAAAAAATTCGAATTGATAATTTTCGTTGTATAGAACTTAAACTGCCCTCGTTTTATGAACTGTACAATGAAAATTAGTGTTATCATCCTTTGGTTCTTTAATAAAGAAGCACCTGAGCTTTAATGTTACGTTCTGGCATTTCCCGAATAAATAGATTATATTACTGTAAAGGATGATGGCTGAAAATGAAAAACAATCAGTATTATTTTAAAGAGAATTCAATAAAGCATATTGCAAAAGCAAATTTTTGTAAAAATGGAAATTTTATCCTATATTCTTATTGTGATGTTAATGAAGATAACTTTTTTTTTTGTTTTCTGCGAAATATTATTCGTTCTAGAATTCCTCCTCTCTCTTTGATTAATTCATTTTATGACAGAGGCAATAGAAGAGATTTCTCCTAAAATAAAGAAGAATGGTACGGGTGCAAGCTGACCGATTAATCAAGTGAAAGAATCTACAGCGTAACTTTTGGGCAACAAAAGCAAGATAGAAACTTATTTCTTTGTTTTGTGCATAATTTATGATTTGATAACACGAATTCCAAGGGACCGGAATAATGAAATAATTTGATTCTGAAACTCAAGAAAGCGTGCGCAGATGATTTTCTCCTCCCATACGTCACATGCAGTTTTTGACTAAATTAATAAATAAATAGGCGTTCGTGTTATCCGAGTATTTTAAATGTCCGTATTACCGTAATCCCTTGCCAGGACCGAAGTTTTGTTCGTGTTACGGCGAAATTTGCGTTAAGAGAGTTCGTGTTAACGAAGGTTTATTGTAGTAGAATTCAAAACTCGCATTACTTATATTGTAGGAGGGTAAAACTCGGTCCTGCAAGCACATTTTCGTTGAAAACTTTGGAGCAGTTTTAAGAAAATTCCATTGAAAGTTTTCTGAAAATGCGTATTTTGAAGCTTATTTCACTATAACTTTTTAGTTTTTGACGAATATTAACGACGGGAGAAATATTTTTAAAAAATTGCATTTGTGTAACTTAAATAATGTTTTTCAAAATCGCATATCTTCGAGCCGGGCCAGATCGATTAGGGATTATTCATTTTGGAAAACATCCTACAATCAAATTAGACGCTAGTGTTTTCACAGACGAACTGACGTTTTGAAAAACAAAACTTTCTCGGTATCAGGGGTCCCCAAAAATGTCTATTTCCGTGCAAATCTCAAAGTCTATATTCCACAGCATAACATAACTTTCTATGTACTGCCTGTAGTACTAGAAGTAATCGATCGCGTGCAATCCTTAGCGATCCCATACGTGTATATTCAAAGTTGTTGGAATCCAGCACGTTTTTCGATCCAAGCTCGGTTCGAAGCCTACCTCCGACGCGAGTCGGCAGAACTTTCTAACAGATGTCAGTCACAATTAACTATATCCGAACTATCTCTTTGGGAAAAGTGCGAGATATTGTCGAAGAGATTTAATTTTGCCGTGTGTCCGCCAAAGTTCTTTTACATGCCAGGGATCTTTCACATACTATGGATTTTCCGCCTTTCTAAAATCCACGTACCCCGGTCAGTCTCGAACCCAGGCACTGGTAATTAAGAGACCAGAAAGCTAACTCCTCACCCACCTAAGTGCGCCTTACTACCTATTTTACTCCGTATATACGTGCGTTTACAAGAAAGTAAAAATTAAAAACCGACAGGGTCGCTGTAAAGTGTGATGCTGTTAAAGCATATGGCCGTAATATTCGGTGGTTTTCACGGCGCGCAATTCCGTTCCGCAGTTTGAGTGAAGGAAGTGTGTGGGGGGGAGGGTGATTGCTCTTGGTTGTTTGTGTAGGAAGCCGGCACAGCCTGCACGTCTGGATAACCGCAGGCTTTGGAACATGAGATCTGCAGAGGCAGAGGGATTAAATATCCCTGACCGCAACGCACGCTAGGGGCGTTCAACGTTCGTGATTAGACAGTAGCTCTAGGAGCTCAATAGTAACGGGGCTGTGAGGTTCAACTCAATCCATCAATTAGTAAAATAAACCAAAAATACTGATTTATTACGCAGGTCATACTATTAAAAATACAAAAATAGTGGTTTAAAACCAAGAAAAAAAAGTATTGTGTGAAAACAAACAAACGAGAAAAGAGATAAAATATAATAAAACTAGGATAGACGGGGAGGAGAACCCCGAAGAGATAAAATCGAGATAAAACCGAGCGCCCTGCTGCTGTGGCAGAGGATTGGAAGATTCCCGTCCCGTATGGGCGTGCTTCGCGCACCCACGTACGGTTTTAGGGAACACCGTCGACCTAATCTTCGATTCACACGCCGGTGGATTCCGATATTGCAGTGTGTCTAAACGACTGTAACAAATATCACAGGAAGTGAATTTGATTCCTTGATGTAACATGGCCACAATTGCGAATAGTTTAGATTTTCAACTGGAGTTTAGAGTTTCAGAGCGTCCTTAAAATAGCTTTACGACCCGCAGCAGGACCGCGGTTAGAATCTCCAACTGATAATAAAGAAAAGTTTTAAATGGAAAAGAAACTTAAATTTAGTTTTAAAAAAACTAAATTATAAAATAACATTCATTATAAAAAATATTAATTCAGGAGTTGAATTTTGCTCCGTCACTTCTGACGGGTTACCCTAGCAAGATAAGTAATTAATTCATTATTATGGATTAATAATGCAGGCTCATGGACAGCACGCTAGCCTCCCGTGATGCGATCCCGGATTCACTTCCTGGTCGGGGCAAAAATAGAGTGGTAACTTTTCTTCAAAGATCGTCTTAGTTTCTGTACGTATGTGACGAGGAAAAGATCAGGTAGGTGTAGTTTGCTAGTTACGACGAAGGTAGTACATCATATTCTCCACATGTCTCTCTTACATCCAAAGTATTGGAATTAATGTAGGTCCAGGCATGAGAGTCACTGTTAGCTAGCCTGCAAAGTCTGTTAATCCACTCAAAATGCCAAATACATTAATAGTGGTGTGAAGGATGAGAGGAGAAAATCCGGTTTGATGGCCTACTTATTTTAGAGGGTTCGGAAAGTAGGAGGAGGCTTGTTTAATCCCGACCACCATTTTCCTGGGCAAGTGATGTGTGTGTGTGTGACGTGTAATTGTTAATCTTCGCCTCCAACTGACGAAAGGTGGTAGGGTTAATATGAGGGAAACTTATGATAGGTGGATAATTGTGAATAGGAAGATTTAAGAAAAGGTATATGGATGGTATTGAAAACCAACTACATTATAATATCAAGGTGCAAGTCCCGATACCATACTTGGAATACCTACCTGCAGCTTTTTGCGTTTTTACTAATGTTCGAAGCCTCTGCACCACTACAGTCACAACCATAAAATGATAAATGTCCGAAAAAATGATCAAAAATCAAAACTTTAATTTACATCAATATCAGAATGTCAGAATATCAGATATCAACTAGTGATATCTGATGAATACATACTTTCTCGCATTATTTCTAATTTTTCCAATTTTCGAAAATTCGGAGTTTTGATTGAAAATGAAACCTGCGCCATTCTTTTAAGCGACTTTAGTTGTATTAGTGGAAAAATATTAAGACAAAATTTGGAGCAGTTCTTGAGAAAATATTTTTTTTAATAATTTGTATTTATTTTAAGCAAAAAATGTGTTAAAACTGTTATTTTTTAAAATAATTATAAATTAATTTTTTAAAGATTTTCTTTAAGAAAAAATCTATCTTAAATATTGTACTTTTGTAATGTGTACTTTTTGCAATTTTAAAATATCCAAACTTCCGTTCATTAACGTCAAATGTCCTCTCGTCCTCTGTTGTGTTTTAATGTCCTCCTTTTGGTAAATTTTTAACATTTGTTGTCTTTTATTTTATTCCGTGATTAACATCTGGCACATTGTAGATTTATTGTTTATTTTAGAATATAATACATGAACATTCTTTTCCTGAACGCTGACACACGCACATGACACACACATACTTGATAGTGTCTCTTTCTAGCGATCAAAATAAAAAGAGACGCTCAGACCATCTTCATCTGCGTTTTGTGAACAAATCGCAAATTGTGAGAAGAAATAAATAGAGTTCATGTTGCTCTAAATTAAATAATAATGAAACGAAATGCGTTGATGCTTTTTTCTGTCTTGCTTCTCGAGTATCCTCCCTTTTCCATGAACACTGTTAGCAACCCTACTCGATTCCCTGGTGACCTTACAATCCAACAGCCCCCGCTGCACCTCCCCGACTGGGCAATGTGTGGCGACGCGCGCGCGGGGCGCATGGCACACAACGCGCTTGCCTTAATTGGGTGGCTGTCATATCGCGCAATTTGAACAGACGTTTCATATCCACTAACGGCGCGGGCCGATGTGCGCCAGTGACAGGTAGCGGCCTGGAAATGGCCGCGCGGAGGAAATCTCAGCCAGTTCGTTTCAGCGGACGCCGGAATATCAAGCAGGCCCACGCTCGCACACACGCGTCGATTGAATGTCGAAGCGAGCGCCGCATTTAGCCATCACTTCACCGTTTGGGGAGAATTTGAGAGCAGTGTCGGCGCTAATCAATTTTGGGTCGACAAAACTGAAAAACAAATACCTACTGCGAGGGTACTTAGCAAATGTGTAGGCCTTTATGTTTTATTCTGTCATTAAACGTATTAATTTGGCAATATACATAACTAAATAATTATTAAATAAATATTTATATCGATTGTTGTACTCCATGAAACTGGAAAGTGGATAGTGATGGATGGGAAAAAGTGAAAAATTCGACTTTTAAAAATATTAGTAAATATAATTACTGCATTTAAATTTGGTGTCAGGCCCTTCATCCACCGATTACAAGTCATCCATGAGTATAATCGAATCTAAGATCGTGCATTTTAGCAATCTATACTCAAGCGCGTTGCAGATAGTTTTCACTTCTTCTATGTTTGCGCCGTTAATCTAACAAAAGACACCGATTCCGATACAGCGCTCCTATCGTGAAAATGCACAGCTTTAGTCACCTGGCTTGCACACAGCAGCTTGGAGCTCCAGCTGAGCAGCCAAAAAATTCCATGGAATATTTGACACTGTACTGATGCTACACACTTGTTGATAACGTCTGTTTCACAAGCATTTACTGGAAATCAAAAGGTAACCGTTGCTGTATACGAACCGTATTTTTCTCAGTGGAAACAATTTTTGACACCGTCAGCGCTTATAAATTCGTGCAAATCGTTTATCGTTGCCAAACCACAGTGTTCCTTTCTCTGTTATTTTTATGATTTTTACGCGAGGAGTCATAAGGTAGTGAAAGCGGGGTTGCCTCGCACGGAATAATAAATGCAGGTAATAAATGAATAACGAACAGGTGTTGCGTCGTTCTACCTTGAGGTTATATTGTTATCGAGCAAAATGAAATGTAGAGTTTGCATGTGACTTTACGTATCACTTCGAATCTTTAAAATGCTCTGCCAATTACTTTAATAATATTTCGAAGTCTTAACAATAATCATAGAGTGTTAATAGTCAATGCCTTATTTTACGTGGCGAGACTCTGGCCATCAGGCCCGGTCTTCCATCTGATGACGCAAATTTCGCTACTCTCCTTTCACCCTCTAGCAGGGAAAGAAGGTATCGTCTCGGGTGACGAAATGGGCGATTTGAATTTAACTCAGAAGCTTCTTTTATAGGCTTGAGGATCTTTTACATGCAGTAATATACTACATGGGACAGCCGGATTTACTTCCTCCCCGGAAGGAGACGTATAAAGGATTTTTTCGACCTTAAAAATCCACGGCTTCGATCGGGTTTGAACCCGCAAATTAGGTACAACTGCCCGATGCACAAACCGTTTCCGACCAAATCCGCAGTATCTCGGAACAAAAACTACAAATGTCGAAGACAAATAGAGTGATCAAAAATGATCACTTTTTGCCAATGAATATATTGTGGAAAATTGAATAGCGGAGTTACATGCATTTATAAATACATTTGCCCCTGATTTTCAGGCAACCCCTTTTGCACAGATGGCGAGTAGGTCACGTTCCAACACAGTCGAGAAGATATCATGTATACAAGTACTCATATGTAGCTGTCCATGGCTACCCACTCGGGTGACTCATGTTCAGCGTGCTAGTCTTCTGCGGTGGGATTCCGGATTCGATTCCAGGTCGAGGCAAAAATAGAACTGTAGCTTTCATACATGTAATACATTTACGTCCCCGACGTTACTACATGGATCGGGACTCTAGTCAGGAGCTTAGAATTAGTCTTGACTGGGTCAAACTGGGAGAGGGGGAGATATATGAAGAGGATAGAGATATAGATATGAAGGAGACTTTTTTTTCGAAAGCAGAATAGAAGTTTATGAATTCTGCGTGAATCCTTGTTTGAATTTTCATCAGAACTTTTATAATGTAGAAAAAAATTATTCGAATAATAACGAAATGCCCTCCACGTAATTCCTGGGAGCGTTACTTCATTGAGATTAGAATTTTACCATTGTCTTGTCTATTTATTTTCGATCTGTTGTTTTTTAAAGTAACTTATTGGAGCATATTTTCATGCAATATTGATATTTACAATTACAACACACATGTTGAAAATCACATTCATCAGGTGTCAGTATCTACAGCTCACTACAAGAAATCCACAAATAACATATGCACGTTACTTTACAACACATTGCCAAATTACATAAAATAATTAAAGTCAACTCACAAATTCAAGTTCAAAGTAAAATATTTGTTGCTGCATAACTGTTTCTAAAGACCATACGATCGAAAATAATAATAATAAAATTTATTTTAAGAATGATATACAATGCAATGATTTACATTAGTATTATATTATTTAAAAAAGTGCTTAATATATCTATAGCAAGAATGTCCTTCAGCTTCTGAGTCAGTGGTACCCATTTCTATCAGGATTTTGTCCAGTATCCCTGAATCAATGAGCAAATGCTGAGATGCCCCTTGTTTCGCTTCTGGACTTCATTCATCAATTTTCTGTAACTCTGGAGCAAAAATCTCTGTTTTCAAATGTTAATAACCTTGCTTTGTTGGTTCATTAATTAATCATTCAACTATTTAGAGTTAAATGGTGGGGAAGAGATTCGAGATCTCACGAAAACTTTCGCATATAGTACTTCTTCCTTAAACCTCGCAAACAGTTTTAATATTGTCAAAAAAAATAAATAATCAAAAATAGAAAACGTGCCATTCAACATGTTCAACATATATAAAACTGTCCTTTCCATCCCATTCCTCAGATCGAAATATCACTTGCAAGTTTGAAGCAAAAAAATAAATTAGATAGAAAAGGTTCTATGTTCAAGTACTAGAGCGCTGTGTATCTGTGTGCGCAGTATTTCATTTGGAGAACTCCCGCGCGTCCCCTGCGGCGCAGTCGGCGTCGGGCAAGATGGCCGCCAACAACTTCTAGCGGCGGCGGGTCGCCTTCAGGGTGTGAGGCAGCGGCAACGGCAACGGCGGCGGTGGCGGCGGCACCAAAGGCAGCAGCGGCGTTCCAGCACCAACCACACATTCCAAGAGAGCGCGCCTCCTCTCCTGCTTCAAGTGTCGATTGTCGAGTGTCGCAGTCGCGTGTGCGAAAATGGCGGATGCTTGGGGTTTGAGGTTAGGAGAAAATGATGGCTTGTGCAAATCGATTTTTGAAAGGTTTCCAGTGCGTATTATTGCAAGTTTTAGTTTCGTTTGATTACTGTTTGTAGGCAATGGGTAAGTGACTCAAGTTAGAAGAGATAATAACACGAGTTTTAAGTTAGAGAAATACGGGAGTTTGTAAGAGTCAACTTTCTTTAAATATTCTTTCTGCTTGGTATTGGATTTTTAATTTCTATTATCGGTTGCTAACGTTTGTTGCAACTGGAATTTAACTCAGTAGATGCCAAGTTTGTTTCAGAGGAGTGGGCGAATGTATTGTATAATTTTCGAATAAATATCAATCTACTTTCGGCTTTCGATCTTCGAACTAGTCCTCATGTCTACAAGTAATAGTTGACACACATGAGAGTATTTGCAATGTTTCAACCGCAATGATTGCGAGATCTTGCTCTTGCACAAACATTTCGATTCCTTTTTGATATTTATCATAAAGACGTACGAATTAGATATTTATAAAACTGAAATCAATAAAATATTTAGAAGTCCCTCTTATTTATTATATATATATATATATATATATATATATATATATATATATATATATATATATATATATATGGTTGGGTTGATCAAACTTTTACTGTGAGAAAACGGGAGTAAGTAGAAATAAAGAGATTTTTAACTTTTTAATAATACGTATAAATATTGTATTTTATAACTCATTATTTTGTGTTCTTTGAGAAAAAATATTAGTTTTTTATGATTAAATGAACCAGAAATGCTTGTCGCTCAACATGAAAGTGGAGTCCTTTTTTGGATATATCTTATAATTAAATTCTCTAATGAAGAAAACTAGTTCAGATAGAAGCTAAATACACATTTTAAGATATACTTTAAATTAAATTAAATCAAATCATAAACAGTTCCAAAGTATGCATAGTATATTTTGGTTTAGAGAAAATCCATGGCAAACTTGGTTTAGAAAAAGGTAAGTCTTTAAAAATCTTTTCATATCAGTAGCGTATTATTTTATTGGAATCATTTCATTTCAAACAAATATTTTAATTAAATAATGTTAATATCCGTGCAACTTATGCGTTTTCTCAGAATCTTTTGAGACAGGTTTCAAAATGTAACGGCGGTTGAATATATAAGAATACAAAGACCACTATATTCCTCGAAACAAATGTACATAGTTGAAACACGAATGTCAAGAAATAATAGTGTACTCACAAATATTTTGCAGCAGATAAGTTAACGGTTTCCAAAACTATCGCTCAAAGGTTCCCTAAAAGCTGAAGCTAACAATTCTGAATTTAAAAAAAACTACCTTCTTGTTTGCACAAACATGGTCGATATCACTCATTGAAACTGTACGGTCTTTTGTATTGTATTTTTTAGAAAACTCAGAACTTTTGCATATTATGATCAGATAACAAAACGAATCGCAGAAAGAATGAATAAAATTAGTATGTCAAATTAAAACTGGAGTACCGTTTGGATGTTGATCCAGAAATGTTCAGAAAACAAAATAATATGTAGGGATGCCGAATGAAAATGTCCAAGAATAAACACTCAAGCAAATCGCAAACACCAAGTTGGATATTGCCACATATAATGAAATTGCAGCAATGACTTGCGGTTTAATTGTGGGATTAAATTCGTGGGTTTGTGAAGTAATCCTTGTAATATTTGTGTGTAATGCTATGCAACAAAACCCATTTTTTCAGTGATAGAATTCTGTGGAAACTCTGTTCTCAGACAGGATGTTCTGTTGAGTGAAAGGAGAGAAAGTTACTCAACACGAGTGGCATTGATTATTCATTGAGTTCAGGTGTGAACACCAAACGTGAACGTAAATGTACAGTATGCATTAACGTCATAACTAACTGTATACATATTTTCAACAAAATTGTTGAAACTTCTGACTTAAACTTTTTATATGGTCAGAAATAAAACCTTATAGGTTTTTCCTTGTGTCTAGTATTGAAGAAAAACTGATTTGTGAAACATCTTCAGCGCATAACAAGAAATAAGGTGAGGAACTGCATGCGAGTTTTATCGAACGATTGTAACTACACTGTAAGATGAATATTTTGTCTATCAGGAATACGCTAATTCGGTTTTTTTATTATAAAGAATGTATTTTCTGTATTCCAAGTTTATACTTAACTCATTTTTGATACTTTTTCTGTGTGAATGTTGGTGCGCTAATTTCGAATTTGGCAGGTTCAATGAAATACTTCATGTTAAAAAAAATCATCAGACATTATAATAGTTCTTAATGCTATCGTTACTGCTGGTATTTTAATGACGATCAACACAGTTTTTATGTTTTATAATATTGATTACCAATTATTAAAACATAAAATTCATTCGTAACTCTTGTAACGAATGATGAAATTCCTCACTTGCTTGTTAAAAAGTTGAGTTCTTTGGTGTATTATTCTTATAGAAACTACGAAGATAAAAGATTCGATATTCCTGGGTTTAAGTCAAGAGAATATTTAGTATATATTTTATATAAGTGAAATTCCTGCCTTCGCGTTTTTGCACATGACCCGTACGTTAGAGTAAAAAAACCTCTCTTAAAATATACGTCCTGGTTCTTTAGTTCACTACTTCTTACCTATTTGACATATTTAAGTGGTTATTTCCATCTGATCTACCAAAACATTAAGTAAATACTCATTTAGTATCTCCAAAAACATTCATCTTACAGTGAATGCTGTTTCTCTGAGAACTAGTTTGTGTGCGCCATTTACGAAAATAAAAGTGACATAACTTCTGATTATTGATACCAAATTCGCGACTGTTGTGGACATACTTTATAGAATTCGAATATGTGTGTAAACGGGAGACCCAGTGGAAGGAGTCAAATGTATACCTTTGTGTTTTTGCCTGTGGTAACCTTAAAAAGACATTAACTGACTTAAAAGTATTTCATTAATGAAGTAAATACTTTGGTATACTCACATCCATTGAAAATGCATAACCAATGAATTTTCATAGACCAAGTAAATTTCACGTCAGTTAAAACAAACTACTGACAAACAACTGTTTCATCACAGATGATAACTATTGGTTTCATAATCTCATAAAATTAAAGTTAGAAAATTTAAAATCGAATAATTGAAATGTTATGAAGCACTAAAAAACAACTTACAGCTTGTTTCTGTGTGAATTCTTATCTACTGGACCAACCAAAACAACTAATTTTGACTTTTGAAAATATATTTTTAGTTTTCACTTTCAATTATTTAAATATTACAATGTTACTTTGTTTTCAATGTAATGGCAGTTAAATTGGCGTTAAATTTTATTTAACGGCAGTTATTTTTTTGTTAATTTTATTTCATTGGGAATTACTCCTTTGTTACGTACAACTCAATATCGTGCAATATCATGCCTCCGGCAACACAAACTGAATTTGATATGACATATGTTCTGAATTATTCGGAAGGATGCAATCCTGTTGCAACGAGCAATCAATTTATTGATTTATTAGGCAACACTAAAATATATATCCCCAAAGACTACTCTACCTATTTAACAACCACTGTAGATGTTAACGGCCACGAACGTAGACCGTTGTTTAAATGTTCGTTGTTATGGCTCTAAATTCGTGTTTATATACATGAATAACAAAGTATGTAGTTATTTATGATGCAAGTGGTACAAGAAGCATTTCATTTTGCGAGTAGAAAATGCTGCGACCCGAGGCCGATACACTGACAAAATATCACTTTTATCACGTGTGGTATACACTATTTTTAGTCAGTCTTACTGACTTTCATTTTATTTTTATTCAAATACACAAATGACTTAATAATACCTTAAGGTCAATAGTAGCTGATGCGGTCAAACAAAAGTATTTTGTTTTCTTTGTTGTATTCACAGTTGTAACGGAACATTTGAGTATAGTCGAAATTTAGCACTGATATTGAACTATTAGCACGATGTGCGAGGTCTAAAAATTACCGCATTTTCTAGGGGCTGAGAAAAATAGTTATTAACGATAGTAGGCCGATAAAGAGCAAATAACAGATGCGATTCTCGTCAGGAGATATGGTGTGTATGCAGTTTTGGGTGAAGGGAATTTTTAAGTTGGAGGGCAGAAAATTGTTTCTTAAGCCCGGTATACACGGTACAGTTTTCGTGCAGATTTTCATACAGTTTCTATACAGAAACTTCAAGATCCCAAACTATAAGTCCAAAATCCAAAAGTCGCGCATACACGGTCTAATGCGTTTTCTGCACGAATCGCCACAGGCCGCCGCTAGGGGGTCTAAAGAGAAACAACTGAATTGCGCCGTCCAAGTACTGTCAGTGGAGGTATTCACGTGGGCGCGTTCTGTTTATGATCTTTATTTGGTATTAATTAACCATGAGGAGCATAGAGAATAAAAATAGGAAGTCAAGAATTGGAAAAAAGGAAGTTTATAACAATATATCACT
The DNA here is from genome assembly GCA_011170035.1 of Teleogryllus occipitalis. Taxonomy (NCBI): domain Eukaryota; kingdom Metazoa; phylum Arthropoda; class Insecta; order Orthoptera; family Gryllidae; genus Teleogryllus; species Teleogryllus occipitalis. The sequence goes on from BLKR01002396.1 coordinate 87,372, forward strand.
TCACACAATCGCACTTTGACACACCTAACCACAAAATCGCCATGGCCGATCACCGTTAGTGAATCATTCTGCCGCTAGAGGCGCTTGCGTCAAACTGTAGACTTTCTGCATGAAAAATTATGAACATGTTCATATAGAAAACGTACAGTCTGGACTGACGATTTCTGTGCGTCTAATCTGCATGAAAACTGTACCGTGTATACCGGACTTTACAAGACTTTTCAACCCGAGGTGACAGCCGACATTTATAACCATTCCTTCTTATTTGTGATATCGTCCGTGTGTTTAAGTTTTTTTGTAGACAATCTCATAAGAAAAATTAATATAAATTAGAAATACCTTTTGTTAAAATAGGAGTATTTTACGCCAACCTTATCTAAAACTCAATTGTTTTGAATGTTCTTAACAAACTAAGGATAGTTAAGTCGTTGGAGAACGCCAGGTGTTACAAGCATTTACTTTTTTCAAACAACTTTATTAAGAGCTTTTTTTTACATCGTTCAGCTGTTCGACTCTTTCAGATGTTTGTTCAGGAACACAAAACACAACACTGACAGACACAAAACCAATAACACAGTTTAATGTCGCTGGGGAAAACTCAATCGAGCACGTTCAAATGATTTAGTGACTTGGAATTCGCCATCAACGTGTGAGAGAGGGTAACCGGTTTCTAAGTCTCGGGTTTGTAAGATCTATTTGGAAATGTAAGATTTGAATGGAGGAAATTTTTAAGTTGGAGTACAGAGAGTTGTGTCTTACAACCCAGGGTGCTTTCGAGGCTATTCTTGGTATTTGCTTATGGAATATTTGATTGCGTATATGTGTAGGAGCGGCATTGTACCAACCCGGGCGAGCATATAAAAACAGAGATTGTATGACGTTATTTTATAGAGGGGGGCATGTGGTAGGAAGAGAAGAATCACTGTTTGTTATGGGTTGGAGTTTGTATAGTTTTTGGTTTGCTTGTATGAGTTTAACAGTGATGCGATATTTCCATGTTAAATGAGAGTCAAGATGCAATCCTAAATATTTCATCTAGGTATGCTTAGGAGTCCATGGGATTTCGGCATTCTTTAGGCTTAGCGGGGGGTGGATAGTCTGCGTACCTTAAAGTGAATATCTTAGCTGATGATTTTGTTGGATTTAGTTTGATACTTCACTTTTTAGTCCGGCTTTCTAAAAACGTAGATGTTATTGCTATGCAGTCATTATAGTTTGTATATCGGAACCTGATTAGTAAAGCATCGTGTCGTCAGCTAAAACGGCAATATCTAAGTCATATGGGAAAATCTGAGGTGCCCATGGATAATGTGAGCCTTGTGGGACCCCGGCCTTGTTGTGGGTTAGACAAGATTATATCAATTTTAATATAAAAGGATAAGTGACTTGAAATTGTCTTATTGCATTAAATATAATTACTTTGGAAGACTTGTTTTTTTTTTATTTTGCATTGAAGCAAATATTGCAAAACACTATCAAATGCTTGAGAGACGACTAGGAAACCTGCTACTGTGTGATGATCTTGTGGATACTGTGAGTTCACTTAACCAGTTGATAAGTACGAGTGCGATTTTCAGTTAAACCAAATTGACGGGGCAATACTAATTCCGTATTTATTATAAATTATAGTCTTTTTACCATAGCTTTATCCAAAATTATTGATAATCTGGGAATAAGTGAATGAAGCGATAGCTGTTAGTTTGAGAGCCGTTTTCGTCCTACAGATTTCGTTTTGTCTAAATAACAGTACAATTACGAAAAAAATATAATCACGATGGTAAAATTATATTGAGAAATCCATTTCAATGTTACAAACAGGTCTGGGAAACTATGCAGTGTATTTTACTCAAATGAAGTTGAAAACGTCTACGGTGCACTTTAAAAGATAAATCACTTGATATTTGTTCATCCATTTTCTATTAGTTTTATCGTAACACGTTATGATATATAAAGCTTATGTACATTTGTCTATTACTGCCAAAACCATTGTATAACTGAGAATGAAATATACAGGTCTGAAGAGATATTTAGTAATTACTGCGCAGTACGAAAGAATGAATCAAAAGTATTCGACTATGAAACCAGTTATAAAATTTGACCTGATTATCCGCAAATGTTGGAGCCATGGTATAAACGTACGTATTCTTGTTCATGTAACTGAACAGATGAATAACGCACACTACTGAAACATTTCATGTGTGAAATAATAATTTGTGTGAATTTTCCTTTCTGTGTAAAGAAATCTCGATTTTCATGTATTAAACATACCTTTTCAAACTCGTATACAAATTTGCGAATCGAAAACTGTAATAGATTCATTCAAATAGGTCTAACAGACACTAGTAAAACCTGAGCGTACTGTTTTTTAATATTTGGCTTACATAAAGGTTTATTTTCAAAAAGAATCTCAAAAATGTTTCGTTTCTCAAAAATTTACGATTATCTACAAATTTCTAGACGTTAAATTCAATCACATCATTTTTAGACCTTACTTCTCTACCTCATCATAACCAATCAACCAAAATCCTTAAAAGTCTTTTAGAAACAAACTTTCAAAATGTCAAAAACAAAATATATATGAATGAAATATGAGAATAAAACTTGCATAAAAATATTTCAAAACTTTATGCATCCAAAAACTATTAGTGAATTCGATATCTTATTTGAAAATTTATCCCACTCCTATTTCGGCTTCCTGAGCTTTATGAAAATAATATAGCTAATAATTTTACAGAAAATGCTGATAGATTCAGTTGACTGTAAATTGACTGAAAATATTGATAGATTCAGGTGTGTGTAAAGTGTATAACTGAAAAATATACTACAATAATTAAAAGTATTACATCAAAATATTTTCTTTACAATTTCATAATGACTGATGCGTCATATAATTTACGCATACGAATATAATTTATACAGTCTAATAAAATATTTCTCTAAATGTTGAGAATTTTGTATCTCGTTTCTGAATTTTGTCTCTTTACGATTTAAAAGTAAGTGTGTTTTGAGGCGATCTTTAGAATTTGTTTTTGTGAAATAATAATTATTTACAGCTCATGTACCTAACACCCTGTTCTTAATATATTTTTGTGAATGTCACTTGTATTTAAAAACTGGCCATTTCATTTATATTTTAATTCACAATAATTTTATATAAATACGTTTCTCGCAACCAATGTTTAGAACATTATTTCTTAAAATATAATCTTAAAATTTCAAAATAAAAAGTGACTATTTTTATACATATGTAATTAACATTACTTGTTAGTACTCGTAGAAATGTAACTACAGTTATTTTTTAACTTTTAAATTGACATTTTATTAATGCAACTTAATGTATCATTAGAAACCATAATTGCGTGAGTACCACCACTAATTTACTTATCACAAATATCCTCAATGAGGAAGTTGGGGGTTACAATAGTTATTTATGTATCTAGAGTGTTAAGTAAATGTTTTTCGCCGTGAGGGTGATTTTCAAACTCAAGGAGCATGAGAGGAAAAATAGCATGTAACGCCCGTAGTGCATACAAAACTTTACGGTTTACCATTTTGCTGCAGAATCACTCAAGAAATCGAAACTTCTTTAAATTTGTCTTGTACTAAAGGTGAAAAGTCGCATTGTAGCCCTCAGTAGCCAATACGAGGTGAGATAAACAAAACAAGTTGTGAATCGAATTGCTTTTGAATATTTGTAGTTGAGGAGGTTTGCTCGAAAATAATGGAAGAATATTGTAAAGTTCCTGCATACATTTTTGACAAATCTAATAATGCTAAGAATATTTTTTTCTAATAAAACCTTGAGAATGATGTGCAAATGCACGTAGTACGAGTAATTCAGAGATGGGTTCAAAGTAGAGAATTTTTTGCACGGCGTGTCATACAGTAATCGATTGCATTCTCGACTTTCTGTGCATGCGCAGATTCACAAAAGTGATGCGACACTCGAACTGCGCATGCGCAGAAGATCGATCGTGCTGTCGATTGCTATAACGATTCGCCGTTAAAAGTCTTTTATAACAGTATTAATTGTGTAAAGGATGCAGTGATTTTAGGTTATTTACTAGAAGATTTGTTCTAATAATTTTCACCAAACTTTATGCTGTATTCTGTGCTTGATAATACATTATTTATAAATAAAAATGTGAATAATCTCTTAGTGATATTCGTTCGCTGAAAACGTAATGAGTAACACTAACGTAGGAGTCATTGATGTGAATTAATGAAAACACTCCAAAATTGTAATTTTCTTACTAATTCTACAACTTTATAACGAGTTAATTTATTTTATTTGAGCATTAATCCATTTCTTTATTGTATTTTCCTTTACTAATCCTTCTTTAATAAATCAAATTCGTAAGACATTAGCTAGCTTTGTCTACAGAAACATAACTTGCGACATTTTTTATTCAATAATTTTCAAGCAAGAAACATGTTTTGTGGAGAATTGTCATCAAATATAATAGTTTAATAACAACTTTGTTCTTTACAGGGGAGATTTTATTTCTGATTTTTTCTCTAGTGCGCATAATATTCAAAATAAATGTGATGTTTATATTTAAGGGTATCCACAATTCAATGTTATAAATCTTGAAGAAATTATTGGAATTGCACACAAGAATTATGAGTTCGCAAATTATATACGACGAAATTCTATGCTCTATTTTCGGTCAATACTACGCAATGTCGATTCGAGAATCCTCGGATAATGATGCAGTGTTTCCTTTTTTAAAAATGTTTCCTATATATATTTTGAGGTTATGTTCATTTTGTGAAAGTATTTAGGAAACTCCTACACCGTGGGTATCGTATTTTTTCGTATCTATACCGTGCATTGTGTGTTGCAAACAAGCCGGAAATAAACGTTACCACAACTGTGTTCGAGTTTAAATAAGTGTGCTCTCCTTACCTCATATACGCGACAATCGGAAAACAAAGACAATATATCCCTACGTATCAGATTCCCTACGTCTGCTCTAAATCGAATTGCGATATTTGTTTTTAAATAATTAAATTATTCAAATTAGGATTAAATGTTATCCTACAGACAATTCCTAACTAATTTTTCAAATCAAAAACCTTTATAGTTCATAAAACAGAACCCATATTATATCGAGATTATTATTTTTATACACTTAAATATAATTAATTGGTTATTCTGATAATGTCCACACACAGATCGTAATCGTAGTAAACTTTTATTTTTAAATCGTATGATAATCTAGTTTCTCTACATTTCTCTCCAACCCCTCATTTTCTCTAGAAGCAAATATCTAGTATTTAATATTTTATTTGTAAAAACCGTGTATATTTCTATCTGTCCTTGCTAATTAATATAATCAAAATATTTTGTTTAAGAGAAAAATTATTCTACTGTAATTTAATTTTCGAATAACTGTCAATAGAAGGAATCGTGTATATTCAAAGCAATGTACGTCGATGCCAAAATGCTGGCGTATTTTGAGGGGAAAACAACGCTTACACTGTCCGGATTCGTTACTTGCGGATCTTCGAAACACGCAGATGCGAATGAACAGCGTGTTTCTAAAATGTGCCACCAACCATCCAAGCTTTTATAAGTCAGAATGACTAACAGTCGCATACCAATCAACGACGGATCCTAGCGTAGTATTTTTTCTGTGCCTTCATTTCGCCAAGAAGTTCGTTTAATAGTTTAAGATTTATTATTAGAACATTTCCCCAGTGAGAGTTTCATAATTCAACGCTTATCAGTTGTCTACGGTTGACAATTCAAAAACATCCCCATGTGTAATTGCTTCTTGGATATTCAAGTGTTCTCTTACAGCATAGACTCGTAACAACATAGTGAACAATGTTCAACATAGTAAATGTTGAACTTGAAAAAACGTACACTGCCATCTACATCCCTGCAGGAAAGATCACTAGTACACTGAATGTTCAAAATACATATGCCCTTGCCCCACCTCAAAAACTGAATTTTTAACACTAACTTGTAGAAAATTTTTATGTAATATATTGGTCAAGACGTATAGCATTAAATGTATATTTTTTCGATTTGAATTTCTTAAATTATTTTGCAAATTATTCTATGGTCCGCCATTGACTCCTTCGCCTAGGTGTTATCCGGGTATCGGAATAGAATTGGTATGGTAGGCGGTCAGTGGCCCGTTTGTTAAGGTCCAGCTCCGGCTTTCGCCTGGTATTGATCGGGGACACCGCGGAAAACTAGCGATCAGATCTGCCGATCGCTAGAGCTTTTCTTCAGAGAACGGCTGAATTTGGCGTAGGTATCTAGATACTTTCCAAAATCCGTCTCCGACGGGACTTGAACTCTAGGATCCCACAGTTTTGAGATATTTCACTAGAAAATATTTGTTGTTCTGAGCTATCTCAGCCGGTAGCTTCTTCTGCTGCGCAAATACAGCTGCGCCTGAGCAGGGCCTCGGAAACACGTTGCCTCTCTCTCAACAGTAAAGAGTGCGGAATCTCTCATCCACTGCGATTAAAGAAAAGGATCTCAACGGAGAGTGGCTTCCGACGTTCCCTTGATCTACAATCTAACAACATCATAATGGGTATGAACTATTTGAGAATGTCCATAACAGCTGTCTGCTAATTTGTTTGTCGAAAGGTACTTAATATTACGGAATATAGCCTGCGATGGAGGGTGGCACAAACAACCTAAAAACAAAATGGAATGGAATAATAACTAAAGAAGTTGGTTTGTACATTTTTGGTGTTCATTTTATACGACAAAATTATATTGAAACACATTAAGAGCTAATGTGATTCATCTCTGACTTTTTATATTATAAGCAAAAGTAGATATATATTTTATTACACAAAAGATGACTAAGCATTGTAAGGAATTTATTTTAGTACGTACCTCCTGAAATTCCCAGTTTCCCACTTAATATGAAACTAATCCCTTTTCTATACATTTAAAAAAATACTCTGACGACGCCTCCCGGATTACAGGTTGGTCGGGGTGTTCATTGTTAATCCGTTCAAACTGAGTATCGATGATGTAGACTGCCTTCTACCTAAGCAAAGAATTTTATTTTTGATTACCAAAATGAAAATAACTCTCTGAAAATTATTTCGTAGAAATTTTCTTATATCCCTGTTTTTAAAGACAGTAAAGTTTTTATAAGTAAAGAAATGACATGTGTGACTCAATTTTATTGCAACATTCTATTTCATTCTATTCTATTAGGGCTAAAGTACAGAATGTTCTCACAATAATGCTGAGTTACACAAGTTATTTCGTTATTTATAGCAACTTTACTCTTAAAATATAGATCTAAAAAATTGTTTACGTTTTAATTTTGATCTCAAATTGGTTCTTAGAAGATGGTCTGCTCACCTCACACCACCTGTGGTAGGGAGAGTGGCTCAGGCCATACGATAAAGCATTTCGCAATACATTTACTAAATAACCCATTTATTACATTAAACAAATTTGTGTACATTAGGTTGGCCGAAATTCGCAAAGCGCGAAGCGAAAATGACAGGTCCTTTGTTCCCTAAACAGAAACCGTCTGCTTGCTCTGATGCGATGTATTCGTGGGGCGGTTGTGTGTTTCTGCCTACGGGTACAGCGAGTCTCTTTCCCTAAATTAAGGAGATATAGTATATCTGTTTTCTCAGGCCTCAATCATTACTTTCTCCTGTTATATTGTCCATATATCACTGTTATATTTATTACGTTTTCTGAGTGCAGTGATTTGAGAGATCGTTCAAATTTGGAGTTTGATTTTTTTTAATCTGAGTGCGTTCGTAGTGCTTCTGGTCGACAATTAATAAAGTTAGGATGTTGCGTTAACCCAATACGCCAACCGATGGGTATATAAACTTTTTTTCTAAAAGAAGTAGCAAAATGGCTAGACCTTAGCTGCGTACCAGTCAATGTTTGGTTTACACGGACCTCTCCCCCCCAACTAATCACAGGTACGTAGCAGCTAAGCACGGTTTTAGATGAAGATTCGAACCGACGCGAGTCACAAATACACCCTAGCCAGGAGCGTAAAATGCGATCGCAATCTCAGCTAAATCGACATCTAGCATTTAAGAACACCCAAACTGGTTTATATAGTTCATTTAGAATGTCTATTACAGAAATAGAATTCGCAATAGAAGTATTTGAGATAAGCAAAAAAACCTGTTGAGTTGACTGCCTCATTTTGGGGGCAATTGACATTAACGGATTAATCTCTTCAGAAAGGGGGCCCGGGCAGTGCAAGAACGGGAAGTGCAATTGAAGAACGAAGCTTCTTCATCGCGTTTTCTGTTCTGCTTACGTGCGCAATTATGTATTCGCAAGATGTTATCGTCACCATCTGAGAGCTTTTGCTACAAACGTGAGTGAAACTTGACGTCAAAAATGAACTTCTATTTTCATGAAGGTTTTTAAGGGATTCAGGAAATTGCATTCAAGTGTGGTTGTAATATTAACTGTTAAATCATTTAGCGATGGACATCCCATTGTGGAATCTAACTCATCCTTGTAACTAGTACCAGTTTTCGAAATTTCATTGACCGATAAAGTAGGAGTAAATTACCGGATAATCTTTGTGTAAAAATTATGACGGGGTGTTGTGAGTTATTACACTATATACGGCATAATTTAATATATATTTTTGACATTTTTACTGCATAATTGCATAAATATTTCAAAGATTATTAGTGCATATATATCCAGTCCCTACCAATAAGACACAAAATGAATTAGCAGAAATGTATTCATTAATAAAAATAAATCCTTTAAAAATTAACAAAAGAAAACACACAATTACTCGCTAGTTGCAAAAAAGGAAACAATGTACACTCTCCCTTAGAAAAATACTTTCTACCTACGGCAATAAGCATAACTAAGTCAGAAGGATCATGAGGAGCTTTCGACGGGGTTGTGTCAAATGTCATAACGTCTGCGAAAGTTACCCGACACCTATGACGATAAGAATTCCAGTGGTGTACGAAGCACGCCAGCACACGTAACTAGGGTTAAGATTAAAATAACTTCAAACTAGAAACATGATTATAACAGATACAGAAAGAAGTGGCTAAATATAATGTGGTTCCAACACAAGGCTATGACATTATTTGTTTAAAAAAGGAGTAAGAAATAAAAATCGATGTTTTGTGGTACAAGAAACTTTGTAGACAAAAACAGGCAAATAGAGAATTAGGCATGAGTATTTAGTTTGCATAATTTATAATTTTACATTTTTATGTAATATATATTTTTACATTCAAACATGGTTCATCTACAGAATGCAAAATCTATACCATTTCCCCCTTTTCTCTATCTTAAAATTTATTTCACTACTGACATTTTTATCGATATAAATATATGAGGAATACAAGTTTGTTTTCCAAAATTCAAGTATTACAACCTTTAACATTATAACCAGAAGATCATTATCAAATATGTGCGTGTTTATGAGTAAATTTCTCGTCACGAATAATAGCTTTCAAAATATCAAAGCTGTAAAGAGAATCACGTTTCTGGACATTTTCGGTTAAGCAACTTTAATTGAAAGAGATGTCAACGGGATCATTGAAGAGTCATTTAATGTGTTATCGCCACAATACATTCATGATAGAAATTCAATTTCTATATAATGGTGTATGTGAATAAAATTTTAAGTTTTGTTTTCGAAATATAATGGTCGTAACAGCAGCCACCATTACTATATCACAAGTAAGTAGATTCGTTCCACAATTTGATTTAATTGGTCAATTTATAAACAGTAGGAACATTCAATTACAGAAACAGCAGTAAGCATCTTTGAAATCATTTCTGGAAGACAATCAATCATGGTAATTCAAAACTATTCCATTAAGTTTTTGAGATCATGACTGACTTCGAGAAACATCATTATGGTGTCATATTTCAACTTAAGAGTTGGTCATAAGCTAAAAATATCCAGTAGGTATTTCCCACCAAAGGAAGAACATGATATTTTTAATTTTAATAGAAATAACATGTTCAAAAAGTGTAGAGATTTTTTATTCTGCATCCCTTTACATCTCCCTCAATTGGAGTATCTCTGAGCCCCATGCATACCGAATGTGCCTTGCTCTCTAATACTCGCTACAGCTTTGATGTCAACACTTGGAAGTAAACTATATACGAGCAATCGGTTTCATTGAGCTAAACACAAAAATCTTCCCAAAAAAATCAATTTTCTTATATCTGCTTACTGTGTTTTGAAATAATAATAAATATTAAGTGTATTTCGAATTAAATTATAACTATATTAACAGCTTCGTCACATATCACTCATGCACGTCTTTGAATCATGACACGTGACGTTTAAAACTATAATTCGCTAATGAGACGTTTTTAGATGTAAATTTTATCTGTGAACTGGAATAGTTTCAAAATGTTGTAAAAAAGTGTTATAATCCAATTTATAGTATATCTGCCTAATGCCACGCACGTAACATTTGATGGCGTGCGTGTGTATGTCTTTAAATAACGTATATATAATTCGTCTCTTTATTCTTCTCTGCATTGTATAGTAGATGTGTTAATGTTGTACATGTCATTACAAACTGAAAATCATTTATGTAATTTAAGCAAGATATTGTAGTAATTCATCTTTTGGTGATAATGGTGAAGGTTGTAATCACTTCATCAATGAACAAGAATTCATATTACATATTATTCCAAACATTATATGAACGAAGTACGAGTAAAGTAGTGATTCTAAATATTAACGTTTGTAGGGAAATATATGTATTCCTTTAATACACGCATTAAACGTTTTACGTGTAAGTACACATCTTTCGATTGTATTCATTCTCTCTTCTAAATGTTTCTGAATTTTTTTTCTTATATTCCCACTTCTATTCTTTCTTCTCTCCTCCTTTTTACTTACTTCTATCTTTGTTTATATTTTCAACTGAAAATTCTATTTGCTCAGACGAATGTGCCAGGCAATTTGATTTAGCGAGGTGCAATACAATATTGGGCGGTTTGTAGGATATACTTAAAGTCCAAAAATAAAATTTCGAGATAAACAAGTTTAATTGAAACCAAATAAAAGCGTAGAATTTCAATTTTTGGAAAGCGCAAACATTACGGTGAATACCCTCATATAGACCACAACCCTGATAGTTCGTATACTATCTCACAGATCGCAGCACTGGATTATCTTTCCCGGAGACTATTGCTCGTGGCTACTGGTCGGGCGAGAGGCGACGTACGAAAGGCCAGCTCCTTTCTTGGCTGCCCGCGGAGGCACGTGCCCAGCCGCGTGTTGATCGAGAGCTCCATCTCGCGGAACGAGCCCCGGGGGCGGGGCTGACCTCGCAGCTGGCCACCCGACCCGGCCCAGCCCAGCGGCGCCGCCCGTTAGCGTTAATTATTACGCGGGCCAACTCCGGCCCAGGGGCCCACTCGCCGCCCCGGAACCAGGAAGCGCAACTTCCCTTCCCGCATCTTGTCAAACAGTCTCCCGCTCCTCTCATCGCTCACTCACTTGCTCACTCACTCACTCCTCTCTCCCCCTCATTCCATATCGCACTCCCTCTCTCACTCACTCTCTCCCACTCATTCCCTCTCTCCCACTCATTCCCTCTCCCACTCACTCACTCCTCTCTCCCACTCATTCCGTCTCCGCCTCATTCCATATCGCACTCACTCCTCTCACTCACTCTCTCACTCACTCTCACTCTTCCACTCATTCCCTTTCTCCCACTCACTCCCTCTTCCACTAATTCTCTCTCCAACTCACTCCCTCCCTCCAACTCACTTTATTACTCCTTCTCACTCACTCCCTCTCTCACTCATTCCCTCTCTCACTCCCTCTCTCTCTCTCGCACTCATTCCCTCTCTCCAACTCATTCCCTCTCTCCCACACACACACTCGGACCTTCGCTGTCCTTTCATTTCTGTCGCTCTCTTTCCCCTCCCACCTTGCCTCTGATCTCTCTTGCCCTCTTTGTTTTAACTTTCTTTATTTATTTATTTCAGTTTTCATGTTTCCATTTATTCCTTTCATTCATTCATTCCCTCTTTCCATGCCCGATGGCGCTGCACCCCGAATCGTTCTGGCGTTTGTGTACCGGTAGAATACAGCTAAAGTCTTATACAGAGCGTTGGAGACTGGTTGTATAGTCGTCGTGGGAGACTAGTCGAATGACGTATCAGGATATCGCCCAGCTCTGATGATGGCAAGATTAACAGAGGAGAGGAATAATCGGGGGGGGGGTGCGTAACCTGTTGTTTACGGGACTGCTCCAGCCACCGCATGCAGCTGATGTGAGGAAACCACGTAGTCGCTCACTACAATTCTAATATAGACCGTCCTCGCGTCAGTTAATTTATTAATTGATTATATCGTGTGTCCGTGTGTGTCAACTGCCAAGGTTCCCGAAAGTGTAGTTCGTGCTCTTATTACGGAAGGTAGTTGTGTTCTTCTCCCGCTTGATGTTGAGATCCTGCGCCGACCTACACGTTGGTTGCTGGATTTTCCCCGCCATGTGTGGTAGTGTTGTGTTTGTAAATGTGTGTGCAGGGAAGGGGTGAAGGTAGGACATAGAAGACGGGATCACCCTTTGGTTAGGATAATGCCCCGGCACTCGGGACCACCGCTAGAATTCTCCTCCAGACAGCGGTTCAGTTCGACGTAACTATCTAGCATGTGTCGAAAATCGTGTAACCTTCGGGACTCGAAGCGAAGGGCCTCCCGTTCAGAGGCATCGACCTGATTTAGAAAACTTGTCACCAGTGATTTACCCAACCGTCCACATTTACAAAACACGATTTGTAACAACTATATTCCTAGTTAAAATACCATACTCCAAGGGGTAATAACTTGAAGTCCAAGATATAGTGTCACCAAAACGTGTCATTGAGCCAACGTGTCACATTTCATACACGAAATCTGTAGTCTAAACCAAAATTAATTCCATTGGTCTACCAGTAGACCGTCAAAGATGTTCTCGTAGAGACCCTCAAAAGCTTGCGTTGTTGAATTATTTTTTGTGATGTCGTTACGAACGAAACTTTGTTTGCGTATTGTTCAGATTATAATAATCAAAAAAACTTATTCTATCTCCCTTTCAGAGACACTGTAAGACGGCCGTGGGGTAGACATCAAAATAAAACATTTTTAAGCGATGTTTATATGTTGTAAGCATCAAATTAAAGCTTATACTCAACAAAATAAGAAAAATGGTCTGCCATTTGGGTAAAAAAAGTGTTCATTTGGAGCACCAAAAACAATCAGCGGACCTAACATTCGTTCTACCTCTTTAATATGTTTTTGCTGAAATATATATTTTAACAAAAAATTACCACACCCTTCAATTTTCTGTCCACACCCCAGTTGAAAATTTCTGAATACTCGTCACTAGCATCTAACTTTTGCAACCTAAACGTCTTATCGTGTCATGCATATCAGAGCATATTTTTTCTTTTCGTTCTCGTTTGTTGTTTCTATTTATTTATTTCTCAAGAGCTTGAGGCGCTCATAGCAGCCACCTTTTAAGAATCAAGGTGCCTGTTTCGCTTACAAACTCTGGTTGCACGGTTCTTCATGTGACTAGAAACTATATCATTAAAAACTTACGCTGAGTGCAGATCTCAGGAGAAGTCTTTTGGATTGTCTAAATGTTTTTAAGACCTTGCAGACGATGAAGTTAGTCCTGCAGATATCAGTCTATTCGCAGAAATGATCACAGTAAACCCATCGTCAAAAGCCAACCGACACATGTTGCTCAGATCAATAGGTAAGGTCTGGTGTTTCCCCTTCTTCTCGCCAATGGAGGCAGCTACATGTCGGTCTAAAGAGACGGTTACGTCAATAATAATCCCTTTCTGTGAAACCTTCAAATTAATATTAATATTAATGATTAATTATATAAAAAATTATTTTTAAGAATAATGCTAATTATTATTATTGTTAATAGTTATTAATAATAATTATTATTAATATAAACATTATTCTTATTCTTATACACTTCATCACCTGATCACGGTTCCAAGCTCAAGAATTATGTGGGAAAACATTTCGTTTAGCAATTGTCAACCACAACTGCGACCCCATAGGTAGCATGAAGTAATTGTATGTGTAGCATTTTTAACATGTAATATTATTGTTGTTATTATTGTTATTATTATTATTATTATTATTATTATTATTATTATTATTATTATTATTATTATTATTATTATTATTATTAGAAACATGTGTTACGCGGGGGGAAATTTCAGAAGCTCCGTATCTATCATATTGCTTGAGGACAGAGGCACGCGGAATGCAATATTACGGCTGCCGTATTCAATCAGGTGCTTGTTCCCTCCCGTACAGATTCGCTCAGAGGCAAACGAATTGGCTTCCGGCGTGAGCTCGTAATGCACGGACCTTGCGATGGGCGGGAATCTGGAGCCTGTTGGGGCAATGACATTTCTATTACAGGGGCGGAAAGTATTCCAAAAATTTTACATTAGTTCCTTATTCGCTTTCAATTTTTTTTAAATTTTATTTATTTGCCCGTGCGCAGGCAATAATGTACCCAAAATACAACTTAACTAACCTCTCAACTTTAAAAGGAACCAGTACATGGAAAATAGTCAACTCTTCTAGATATCAATAGAAAAATTATTTATATTCAGATTTCTTTTTTTTCCTGTCTTTGTATTTTGATTCTGAACCTGATCTCTCATGTACTCACTCATCATAAACATTAGAGTCAATGTGAACAGACTACGAGCAAGGAAAGAACACGAGTATTCAAAACACGAAGAAGCTAAGAGAAAACTAGGAATCCTTCGTCCAATTCAATAGTAATCTTCTATCAAAATCCATTCCGCCCAATTCATCTATAGAGCTAATTTCTTTCACACTCCCCTTTGGACAAGTGCTGACCCAACGACATCCAACACATTCCAATTTTCTCAATATTAATTTCTGCAAATTGTAGTGAATATGCCGTTTTTGTGGCTAACAAATTCTCTCATAACGTTCTCTTGGATCTCATTTTTCAGATTTGGTACATTTTTTTTCTGCACGGATTTCGCGCAAGATTTCATAGCCGTGGTCTTGATTGGTTGATTGTTTTCAGATAAGTCAATTACGATGGTAATTAGTCCCGTTTGGGTAATGGATTCGTCTTTATTGTTAACATTTTATGTCGTATTTATACATTATTTTATTTAAAAAATTAAAACAAGCTTGTTAATGGTTAATATGTTGATAAAGTTTCTCGTTTTTATACATGCATGATAAAAGTTGATTTTCATAATGCTCTACCGTATTATGGACAAAACGCAACCAAAGGAACGAAAAGCCATTTTTTCAGTTCACCGCCCACTAGAACAAATCGAAACAAAAATTAGTTGTATCAATATATGGCGTGAGTGCTCCTATTGAAAGAAAAGGAACTTATTGTCTCTTCTATTCTTCTTATATTTAGGATGACGTATTACTTTGAACTAATGATTAAGTAACCTAAAGTGCAATTTTTTAACCCTTTGTGTGTTGACTATTGAATTCATTATCCTTATTTTACAATTTTTGTAAAATATTTTTAAAAATGTCACCAAATAACAGTACAATTTTTTTTAACTTTTTCTATAAATTTTTCGTGCAAAGTTTTAGACCGGGGCTTAGAAGTTCCGTCAGAAATTGAGATGGGTCTGAGAAAGGCAATTACAATAAATTGAATGATTTCTTTATTAGATGGATTTCACATAAGTTTGTTCATTATATTAAACTCCTACTTTATAATACTCAAGAGAATTATGTTTTTATTAATGTACAAAACTATTTTGCAATTCGGATATTATGAATGTGACATTGATTCAATTTTTTTCGGGCTCCACATTTTGCATCGGACGAGTTTGCCAAGATACATAGGACAATGAATACGAACGTTTGTTGTGATTAAGTCACTGAACAATCATTTTTTCTTCTTTTTATGTATGTTTACATTTTAGGTGACTTTTGAGAAATTAATTCCAATGTTACAGATCTCCTCAGTTCTTTTAGTGGTACATTTTCCTGGTGAATATCTCTGAATAGATTTCATTCACTGTGTTACAGTGAGCAAACGCGTTCTGATGAATTTAATGAAAAATAATATTTTTGAAATGTCATATTGTATGTATCTGCACACTGATTAACGTAACAAAACTTTCCTATACTTCCCAAGCAATGTCGTCTTTCAGTCACTTCCACAAACTTCTTCTATTTTTTCTCATTTATAATTCAAACAAAGAATGATTCGAGTTTTAAGGTAGTGGGTCTACAGTGTCTATGATACCCTGACCACTATTAAGTATTTCTGCATTGAAAACGCTTTTGTCAAATCTAGTCCCCTTTCATATGCGCTGTCATCTTCCTCTTCACTGACGTCTGAATGGTAGGGAAATTCGAGTTTTACTAAAATTTCATCTTCCGACTGGGAATTTAGCTCAATTTTAAATCTAGAGAATTAAAAAAACACAATATCCTAACAAATTATCAACAAAAACATCATTTATAAAGGCTAAATAAAAATACATGTCACGAAACAAAATAAAACATAACCTCAATTCTTATCTGTTATTTCCTAACTGGACTATACTAAATAAGAGATAAAACAAGAAACACTTTACTTCACTCACCAACATCGCAAAAAAAGTAAACAAACAAACGACAACAAAAGTCAGTTTCCCTCGCACGCAGACCACACAAAATGCTAATATCTAGTGGCTACAGTTAGTACTACGAGATCTTAGCGCGTCAATCGGACTGCAAGAAGGTACTCAGAGTTCCGTCAGCAACACAATGCAAAATCATAAACCAGTTGTTTAATAATGTGTGAAAAAAGACCACTGGATTTTCAAGTCCCGTCAGAACAGAAGTTTTACGAAAATAAATGCCATAAAATCAAGTTTAATATTAGTCAAGACGATAAAGATTTTTATCTTCTTTGAAAAATATATATTACTAATTTCCAATGCACGCAGAAATTAAAGAACAAAACTATGCAGTCTCCGGCCCCTCGATAGATGTCTATGCAAAGTTTAGATATCATAGTCATAGATATCGAGTAAAATACAAACACATAAATTCCAATGCGTGCACAAATTGAAAGAAAACTACGTACACGCCGGCTAGTTCAGTGGTCTTTAGGGTTTCCTCAGATACCCCGTAACTCCGGAAAAATCAAAAACCAAATTATTAAAGTTTCTATTTTTTACACTGCAAAAAGTGTATTGTGTTATTCCGAGTTTTCTCATAGTGCACATACCGACTGAATTCTTATACTCGGTACAGCTTACGATAACGTACGTCATGTGATGGCAAGGCTACAAGTGCCCGCTTTTAAATATATGCTATTCACGTGTTGCGTAATGGAACAACGTTTTTGAAAGAACTGTTGTACGGTATGCTATGTTAATGCAGAGTTTCTGAAAATCATTTTGTTAAAATATTTAATTTAGAGTAGTAAAATACGAAAATATTTTATTTGTCGTTATTAATCAGTATGCACGCAAGGTTTGGAAAAACATTTTATGTGAGTTTGATCAATATCATTTTCGCTGCTGCACGCCACCAAATTACTATTCACAGATGCGTTTTTATTCTGTAGTGAAGACCTGCATCTTCTTTGAAGCCATTCACTCTTAGGAGATCTCAGTCGCGGTGACTGCGAAAGACTCAGGACTATCCGCTTGATGATCGTCCTCTATCCGCTCTCAATCTCTTTGTTACTATTCCTTAATTTTCTTTCTATTTCGTTCTATAGTCTCGTTACTATTCCTTAATCCCTCTCTTTCGTTACTACTCCTTCATTTTTTCGACCAATTTTGAAGGCCCAGTTCATCAACTTGTCCATTTCATTTTCCCCTTTTGAGCCAAAGCTTTTATTTGATCTTATGCTATTTTTGCACATAACGTTATTACTTTACGTACTCTTATGTGATAGTCAGCCTCTAAAATGAAAACATTTTTTTCACTTTTTTTGTTGCGTCTTCGTCGACGTAACGCGTCTTTAAACCCTTATTAGGCATTGAGCGCCTGGAATAATCTTCAGTTAAGATTTTTCGTCACGTCTCGAAACGCCTCAGTCAGTCAACGCCTTTTATCCCTTCATCCAGGGACTCGGCGCTGTTTGAGACCGGGGTTACCAGACGGTCACCCACCTGGGTATCCACGGTGTCTCAAATTCCTTATCTTCCATGACGTCATGGAGCGTAGTTACCAATTCGGCTAACACCTCCACTTGAAAGATGTCTTTCCATCTTCTTTTGTTAGATATTAAGCGTGTTCGTATGAACTCATGAGTGTGTGTGTGTATATATATATATATATATATATATATATATATATATATATATATATATATACATGGACGTGTTTACCGTACAATTTGATATCAAGACAACCAGCGAGGCCGAATAAGCTCTTCAGCAAATTGTGTAGCGCTTTCGAAAAGCAAACTTTCGTCATTTTGCCGTCGCACTGCCAGAAAGAACCAATTCAAGTGCAGGATCACGCATTCTCCAATTCATTTAAAACCCATTAGAATCAGATAAGGCGCGCTCGTAACACAATTGTCCTCAAAATGGGATACTCGAAATAAGAAAGAAACCAATATTATAAATGGAAATACATTTATAAACAAATATTTTATTTAAGATTTAATCAATATTTCACATTTTCATAGTTTAAAAAGGGAGACCATTTTTATCTAAAGAACTTTTGCCTTTTGATATACGTTTGTTGAAAAGGCCGTGTAATAGAGACATATTGCCGTTTTCGGGCATGACCTTAAGAGAGATTTCATTTCTACTCGACTGGACATTTTCCACATCCACAATTCAGGCCTTGGCCGATGATTTTTCAATCTTATATTTCACGGTACACTTGGTTTTTCCATTTTCCGCAGCGCTCAGAATGAAAGAAGATCTTTAGAAGCGAGTAGGGATCACGGCACAATAAACGACTTGCCCATTTTTCTTTTCTTATTAACACTCCATTCTTATATATTATTAAACGAGCAACGTTAAGAATTTTTAATCCACCTACATGGTATCGCTTTTCAAAAAATGTGCTCGTAGGGTACGCATTAATGTATTTCAAATTCTTTCCAATCGTATTATTGGTGCCGTGTGCTCACAAACAAAAATGAGTATCGGAAACATTCTTGGTGATGTCACAAGGACAGAAAAATTAAAAACAGTTCCGTGAAAATAAATGTTTCATCATGTGCCGTCAAAGACACCAATTCTAATATAGATACAAATTCAAAATCATATACAATGTATTCATTTTTCAAGTTTCAATTTTGTCGTATATGTCAATATTTAAATGTGCGATAATAATCCAATCATGTATTACAATACAGGCTAAATTATTTATTTTAACTGATGTTATGTTTTGTTTTTAAGATTTTAGTATTTCATAAAATGAAAGATGATTCCTAAATGGAGGTGAATGAGAATCCTCAATTATCATATTATTTCTGTGGAAGAGATACGGTTTTCCTCTCTCAGAATTAACCATTATTAACAAATGAGGTGTCAAAATAAAGAGAATTTTTCAGGGAAGTAATAATTAGCACACATCCAGCATTGGCGCAGATTCCTCAGTGGCTCTGACTGGGAAGTCTTAAGGTTGGCGTTCCGACAGTGGTGGATTTTCTTTACCAGCTACCAAGGGAGGTCGAATTCAGCCCCCGACTGGAGAAGAATTTCCCCCACCGAAGCAATCTCTTAACAAATGGGCCATGTACCGTGCTCAATCTTGGCTTCCTCTTTTTCGACCACTTCTCTCCCTTTTCACGCACACATGCATTACACTACCACACATGTCGGAAGCTTAGAGCTGGTCACGTCTGGGGCACTGCCCCCTGGGGGAGATACACGGAGTGGGGAATCCCCCGCAAGATGACCTGTGCGTCTGCGTCAGATCTGACTATGCAGCAGGGAAGCACCACCGTTACCTCCCGGAATAAAAACATTCACTACACTAACGGGACTAATGACCTTAGCAGTTGACGATGCCCGAAAACATCAATCTACATCTGCATATTTCGACAGCAGTGTGTTCCAGGGATGATATTTTGAAAACTTCCATAATTTTAAGAAGTCACTCACTTTTCAGTAGGGCTACCCCCACTGCGTGATGAAGGAGGAGTGTGCAATATCTCGAATTCAAGTTCATGAGTATATCGAATTCTATTAAAGCACGTTTCCTTACACTTTGTTTTTCGTTCACACGGTTCTGGGAGAAAATGAGAGGAAGCAGTTTATCACTTGAAGAGTTCTCATACGATCTATTTAATTCCTCTTAGTTCTTTGAGTCCTCTTAAATTTGGTGTAAAGGCACCTGGCCAATTTCCGAATCAGCTGGTAAACAGTAATAGCGCAACAGAAACTGGAAACTGGCAACAGAATTAACTCGAAAACAGGCAGTATCGTCGGAAATGAAGTCTGCAAAACCCTGGGGCTGGCGTAGAACATCAGCCCCTTTGTGCCTCACTTCCTTCTGCGGCCTCTTTTAATCCAAAACATCGTTCCGTCAGCTTCAAGCGCTTCGGTTTTTACGGGCTTTAACCAGAGTTGTGCAGATTTTTATTCCCACATTTTGACGTTGTCTTTGCCTTTATGATAAATTTGGGGGAAATTCCTTTTCAGTCTTTTGTTAGAGATATTCATTCTATTCTTTGTTTACAAATATTTTCTAACCAACAGAAAAATAATTTAAACATAAATTAAACTGAATAATTTTTATTTCCCCCACTTCATATCGAGATGAAAAGAAATAACAGACTAAATGCTTCATTTTTTTAACAATTACTTCTGACTTGTGTAAAAATGTACCATGTTGCAATTATCACCAAAAAATTCATTTTTCATTCACACAAATATTTGTCCAATTAGTTATCTATTTACCACAATTCCACCAACACTATCATTTATATTTCTAGTCGTGCACAAATTTGGGGTGCTTAATAACACGCTAATTTTTTTAATAAAAGAAGAAAGGTTACGGTTTTCACTGTGAATTTCTGTTTTTGTTCCCTTCTTCGTAATTTCTGAACGGTTTAAACTTAAAAAATATTGTAATTTTAAACATTGTTTCGTGATCAAAGAATAAAACAAAGTATTTTCCGTGTGGGAGTGACGTAAGTTGTAAAGACCTTTGATGGCTCGATTAAAACTCGCACAAAGAAATGACCAAGGACAGTTACAAGGGGTTTGAAAATACGTAATAAACGAATGGGGCAGATAAGCGTTCATTCTATTAATTTTAAGATATTATTAAAATTTAGAGCTTATACCAAGGGTTTTCAGACTTTTGTGGCCTTAATCACAACAGTGGCTTTAATCCTTGTGTATTTTGTAGTATCATACTACATGATATTTGTAACATACATATGATTTATTTTACTAATTAATTGAACCTGGTAAGTCACTTACTCATTTGTGTTGAATATTTAGAAGTCCCACATTAACTGTTATATTTGAAACTTTTTGTTACCAGGGTAGCCGGGGGGAGTTTCGTTTAGGTGAAGGGAGCCGTGAACAAAAAGAGTTTTAAAACCCCTGAATTATTCGATAAATTGGTTAGTAATGGCAAGCGATATTACATTCAGGGCCCAATACATTTTTTTTGAAAGCAAAAATGACGAAATTTGATTGAGTAAAAAGCTCAAATGTCGTTCTAAATCAAAACCCGTAGTGGCTTACATATAAAGATGTGATTAAATAATAAATAATTTATTTAATTCGGGCATTTAATAATTTATTTATTCTGGGTATTAAGACCGGTGGCAAATTCTTCACACGTATTATAGATCTAATATCATAATATAATACAATAATAAATACTAAAATATATACAATACAATACAGAAGTACAAAATTATTCCATTTAAGGCATGCTTACTAAATGCAGAGGCCCTTCATAGACTACTGATATTATCGCTTACAACACCATTACTAGAATTTAATCTCAACCTAGAAGTCGTGATGTTTGTGGGAATGATCATATACATCTTAGAGAATCTGATAAACTCATACGCATTACTCATTCTGGTCTTTAAACCGATCAAAACTCGTGATGGGCCAACAATGAACAATGGTTTATACACTTTTGAGTATCAACATATTTATACACATTCTAAACTCTCACACTGAAATTACGTAATTTTTTATTGCTTCTTAACAATTCAGTAAATGTTTCTAATGAAATGTAAAGTAAAAAAATTCGTTCCAAAATGAGGTTACCTATTCAAAAATAAATATAGTTAAAACATTGGTACTACAATCCACCACTGGGTCTAACTGAACAGGGTTTAAAATGCAATATTTCTCAACTTAATTACCGTACTTTTTAAAGGTCACTGCTTTATGCTCCTTCATAATCGTCCCTTAGCAAATGCCTGTTTCAGTATTATTGTAAGAGGAGAACAAAGCAATGTGGAACATTGGGACTCTTCGCCAGGTAACTGAAGCAAGACGACTGAAAAAAGTTGCTTTGAACGCATGGCGCTTTATTTCGCTATTCGATCAAACATCTAAACAGAGAGTGTATTTCATGTAATTGATGTATATGTATATGTTTGTTCGATATTGTAAATATGTGAAGATATATTTGTAATACTGTAAGTGCGACTTTGCAAAGCTTCATAATAATTTCCACATTATATTAAATAAAGCACATATTATTTGAGCTAGTGCCCAACAGGGCTCTTAATGAATCTTTGCATTGTTTGCACGATTAGTGTATACCTTCATTGTCTTCTAAAGGTTAAAGAGAAAAATATTTTTTCAAATACTGAAATGAAGTTCTTTTCAAAAATGATCTCTTCATTTCAAACTGTTTCGTCTTCAACACCATAAGTAACCATATTATCGGTTTTAAATTTATTTTTGAAAGCAACACAGGCCATATGATAAGTTATTTTTCACGAAAGTTCTATTAACCGAGTGCTCGAAACAATTTTTTTTCTTGTTTTCATTTTCCCCTCGTAGCAAGTTAAGCAAGTGTCGTCCAAGTGTTTTGTAAACATGTAACAGTGTATTGTTGATTTTCTGGAAAATGGTGGTATTCTTTCTTCATGGCAGGTTTGAAGGATATATTCAGAATTCGTGACAAAAAACGCAAAAAGATGTAAGAACAGGTCCACAAGACGATAGTCTGAAGATTTGAGATGTGTGAAATTTGTAATAAAACATTTTACTTGCTCTTCTCAATGATTCTAATTTTATTCAAAAGCTCTCATTTCGATTCATATAAATTAAAATTTTTATGTGGGAAACAAGTAAATGTACACACTCAGGAATTAATTTCAACTGGATTCCATTTGATGGAATATCACATTTCTGGAGATATTTTCGGATAATACCACCCTTCCATTTACAAGAAAATAAAGAGTGGGATTGATATTTCAATCGCATTTAACTTCAAAATTCAAATAAATACTGAAAAGTAAGGTTTTATATTATTTTCGTATTTGCTAAAAATATTAGTATAGATTGAATTCAGCACTGGTATCTATCGTCTTTGTCCGGTTTATCAAAAAACGATTATCAAAATACAATTTGTATGAAATTCCCTATAGAAAGTTGGCCCCAAAATAACCTATTAAACCACTCATATTACGCAAGATTTTGTCGGAATCTTGTCAGCATTCCAAATGCCATCGAATGTACTCAAATATCATCGAACCTCACAATTCAAAAATCATGCATCAATTAAAAGACCAAGCATTACCAAAGATTGTACATGTAATTTTGGTGGAAAATGAAATGATATTCTGCATTAACTTGCCTCTTTGATTAAATTCATCTACATTGTCCATATCCTTTTACCCAGAAATTTTATTCCAGTAATAAACGTAAGTATATAAATACAGAATACGGTTATTTATTGATGAAATACATGGTCAGATAATAGCATTAAAGGTCAAACCTAGTACATCGTTTATTGCTAGACAAACAGGGCCAGAATACAATAATCATGAAAAAACTTTGAGACCACTGAATAATAAAAATTGAAATATTCAACAAATGTAATCAATATTTTTATAGAAATAAATTATTACTTTTTTAATTAACAAAATAATCCGAAAATAAGTATTAATTTAAGATATAATATAAAAATGTATATCAAAATATGAGCCTCCTTTCCTGAGAGGGTCCTAGATACATGCATGGATTTATTTTCCCATTAATTCACCTATACACGAAAGACAAGTACACGCATGATGTAAGAATCTAAGATTATTCTCTCTCTCTCTTGTGAATATTTATTTTAAAATACCTTTCCCCAAACGGAAAACCTGGTTCAAGAGAAACAAATTCTACTAAGTTAATGTTTATTGTATTGGAGGTTACCATTTCAAGAACAATGTGTTAAGGTTGAAATTTTAAAATCTCAACTACTTACTCCGAAATTATCATTATTAAAACGAATAAAGGATACATTAAAGCGATCATTAATTGTACTAAATAGAACAATAATCCTACATGGTTGTGTGGAAGTTATGTAATGTGAAAACAATTTTGCTGGTTCACCGAAATATCAAACAACCACAGTTTAACATTTTTGCGTGATGTACTATTTTTTTTTAATTTCACATTTTATCATCAAATTAGTATGAAGTGTAACAAATATGAAAATATAAAATGTAAGAAGTTTGAAAATAAAGAACAAATTTCAAATAAAATTACTGAGTAAATAAAAAGATAGTACAGACAAGTATCAAAGATAATATCATGGGCGCTAGGAAAATCAATAAATGTTGCTAAATGAACTTAAGTATAATCTAATATTGCTATCAAGT
The DNA here is from genome assembly GCA_011170035.1 of Teleogryllus occipitalis. Lineage (NCBI taxonomy): Eukaryota > Metazoa > Arthropoda > Insecta > Orthoptera > Gryllidae > Teleogryllus > Teleogryllus occipitalis. Next base: position 112,152 of record BLKR01002396.1, read on the forward strand.
GATGTGATTTGCATCTACGTTGATGTAATTGAAGCCAATCCATCCTTTTTGGCACTTAAGGAAGGAAACAAAAGTGACTTTTTTGTTTGAAGAAAGTTTACGGAAACACAATGAAGAGTTTTGGTCCACGAAAACTAAAAATATATCTCTACTCAAAGAGGGTGTTTGTCTCACGCGAAATATGTTTTCTGAAGGCAATTCTGTTTTCTAGATGCTGTCACAAGTTTTCAGGGTGAAGTAAGGATTTTCAACGCCAATTCTTGCTCTAATCCGTTTCGTCCACATTTTTCAAGTTTTGAAGCTTGAGAAAGTTAACAAATGTCGCGAAACTTCTGACTCAAACAACTTCTCAGAGCGAAATACAGAGTGTAATATTAATTCTCATTTCCTTCGTTCAAAAGTTGGACGACAACATTTCTCAAGCAATCAAACTCTTGTATTGATTAAATTTAATTGCGTCTCATGAAGGTTTAACCAACATATAACAATAAGGATAGGAACTGTATTACTTCACAGCAGGATCTTCAAGCATTTAATTACCTTTTTATTACATGCAAGTTCATAGCCCCTAACAACTTACACCTTTTTTCTCGCGTTCATATGTTCAAAGTTCTTTGCTCTTCTTAGAACTCTAAGCAACATGTGATATTTATATTTTCACATTTATAATATTACATTTCAGTTCTAAGCAGCACTTGATATTAACATTTATTAGTACATTGTTTAATTTAGTATTTGTCTCTTGTGTTGGTGTCTGCATTTGCAGACTATATCGAGAAATTTCTCGGCCTAGGCCGTAATTGAAAACTTTTTCGTACTCTAAATGATCTATGAAATTCCTCATTTTGAGCGAATGTACATAAAATCATTTTGCAATAGCGTAGCAGATAGACTCGGCAAATATGTTCGAACGCATAACACGTTCCGCATTATCATTGAGGCAAAAAAGGTGTGCAAAAGAAACCTTTTAAACGAAGTGTTGGTGATAAACTCGAGAAGTTATTTGTGAACGCATGAACTCATTGCACATATTACACGTTCAGGCTAGTGTGCAATTTATTGCAGCGATTTATTTTTTAATTTAAGGTATTGTTTTCTTTGAAGAAAATACAACACAAATAACATATAAATTGGAAAATGGGCTTAAAGTACGAAATTTTCAGGCATAAAACCTTCAATACAATCTTGAGGCTGAACGCCGTCTGTGTAAACTAAACATAGTACATTCGTCTCCTGCAAATACTTGTAAGAAGTTCCAATAATTTTTACAGCTTTCTTGATACAATCCACTGAATGAATTTTATATTAACGACCAGGGATCCTCTTTCGTTGTATTCCGCGTGTTTGTATTTGGAGAGTTTATTTGTGGCTCAATTCATATTTATATCCAATCATACATCACAATGCTTCTCATCTTAGAAGTTTAGATACTACCAACATATCAAATTAGATGTGCTACTGAATGGAACAAAGTTTCTCGTATAAGTTTTCTAATTTCCTTGGTGTGGACGGGTACTGTACAGTCTTGCCCTTCCTTCTTGCCAGCTGCTATCTATCGCCAAAAAAGTACTTTTTTTTATTTCCTCAACTTTTCGGTTTCCAAATAGGTCCGAAATATTATTTTAAAAATATTAAAGAAAACTATTACCTTGACCGCATAGCAAGTTCTTTTTTAAGGAATCTATTGAGTTTTCGAAAAAATTCATTTAAAGAACTTCCATTCACAAATTCAATAATGTATACAAATGCACTGAAATGTGTATATTAACGCCGTAAGAGATATTTTAAAAAAATTATATTTTTGTAAAACTTTGTTGTATAACTTTGAAGGAGAAATTTGGAGCCGTTTTTGAGAAAATAGCGTTTGAGCGTTTTTAAAATAGCGAAATTTTCACAGAAAACTGTCGGGATTTCGAGAAACTTTATTCGACATTATTTAAAGTTCATGTATTCATAAATACACCAACGTGGAGAAATCGCCACTCATGTATATATTACTGACGAGAGAGACAGCTAAAAAATACATTTTTGTATTTTTTGAGAAAACAAAAGTATAGAGCAATATGGCATTTATGTTATCGTATAGAGTTTGTTTGGCACAATCTATACCAAAAATTTAAAGAAAAAATTTGGAGCCGTTTTTGAGAAAATCTAGTTTTTGTTAATTGTTAAAATTGCAAATATTGCACGCCATATTGCGCGAAAACTGCTAACATTTTCAAAAAATCTACATTACCATATTAACATAACTAATTATGAGCAACAAACTTCATTTGAAGAAAAAAAATTCTATCTTTAATTTTGTAGTTTTTGGAAGACGCCGAAAAAACTTCAAACTTTTGCAATTTTCGAAAATTCAGAGTAAACCGTGAAAATGGGACCTATGTAATCTTTGTAAGTGCATTTTACTCTATTCTTACAAGAAATTTAAAGAAAAAATTTGGAGCCGTTTTTGAGAAAATTTTGAAAATATCCGGAGGCGTCATTTAAAGTACCCCCAAATTTTAAAGAATGTTTTTAAAAATCTCAAAGATTCAACTTGAGCCATATCGACCGACGTTTCTGCTATTTGGAAAAGATCGTAAGTGTGGTTTAGGCCCTAGGAGTGATCACAGACGAACGGACGGACGTTTTGAAAAAAAAACACTTTTTCGGTATCAGGGGACCCCAAAACGTGTATTTCCGTTGAAATCTCGAAATCGAATTTTCGCAACATTAGATAACTTTCCCTATATTACGTATATTTCTCCCATATATACGTGTGTATACGAGAAAGTAAAAATAAGATTCTGATTCTACATGACTTTTTTCTGTATCCTTATCACAGGTTCAGACTGTGTTATACTGAATTGAGTGATTAGATGCCTGCCTGTGCTCGACAAACTTGCGTAGTGGACTATTCAGGGCAATTACAAAAGCCTTCAGGCACTTCTTTCCGCGTTACATTCATCCTCTTCTCTTAGAAAATCCCATTAAAACCTCGTTCACGGTGGCCAACCTCCACAAATTACACAAGTGCCCAACTTCGTCGGAAGCTGCTAATTATATGGGTCGTCCAATTGAAATTGGGACTGCAGTTAATGGGTTAATAGTAACAGTTTAGTAAGTTAACTGAATAAAGAGTTATTTACTCGTATATAGACCGTAATCACTATACAATATTGTCTTGAAGTTTCATTGCCATAACACTAATCCAATGAAATGAAAAATGAAGATTGAAGGCGAACAGAAAATAATATCAGTAAAAACGTAAATAAGCATTCTAATTTAAAAATGAACTTGGATTTATTTTCGTAAACCTCACATATATCTTTGCCATGTATAAGATCCAGGGCAAACTTTTGCTGCTGTTCTCTGATAAACCAACGGCGAGAAGGTGAGATTTCATTTCGCAACCAACTCCAGTCACGGAATCTGGAAGGCCTCGCATTGACAGAGCACGCGTCGCCAATACTTCCGAGAACAGGCGATATAGATGGGTATCGACTGTTCTGATCCTTGACAGGGAGCTACGTATAGATTTGACAAGTGCAGATAACGAGAGCACTCGCTCTCTTAGGCTGCAAAAGCAAGGCAAAGAGAATGATCGATAAAAGAATGTATTTCGTCAGGATTTACCTAGAAGCCTCTAGAAGTAGGTGGGGCTGAACCCAGATTTCCAAAACCTACTCGCAGCAACGGCATTGGGGAGACTATCAGTGACCGCACTGCGACATGCAAGAACTCAGAGGTCAAGCGTCTCAGAGAAGGGGAGTTTTGAGAATGTAGCTCAAAGGCTGCGGATAATTCTATTTTAAGTCGATTTTTTTTTAAAATTTGGAAGGTGATTATTACACAGACAAATTAGATAACTTTATACTATGTGACTAGGCCGAAGTCCTATAAACCATTACAATATCTACATCCCACCGCGTTCTAACCTTTCGAATTCTGGTATTCACCCCAAATGCATCGCATCAAAACCGCCGCAAAGAGACCATAAGGTACGGCTGAGGAAAAGAAACCTGAAGGGGGTAAAACCGAGCCGAGTACATGCTAATCTATCCGACTTTTTTTTTATTTCCTGGCTCGGTCGTCACGCATTCTCCTTCCAGTGTTTGGCCTCTTCAGCTCCTGAAATCATGCAGCGCCAATGAAGATCGTCCGCACCATCGCCTCTGCACTTACATTTCCGATTCCCACTCCCCTTTGCACCCAAATACGCTTACTAATTTGACAGTTTCATTTTATTTTATTTTATTGACTTATTTATGTAGTACTTATTACTAAACAGCTGACTATGACTTATTTACTTAATTGCTTACTAACTTAACTTAAATTACTGATTAACTTAATCATTGTTTGCTTATTGACTTAAATATTTATTTCTTTTCCAGTCTAGGCTCTGCTCATACTAACCAGTGCTGTTTTCCCACTCCCATATTTCCGTTTCTCTAATAGTCCGATCCTTTTCTAGAAATGTTCCTAATTCTTTCATGAAGTTAGACCTTTTATCACCTAAAATGTTTTGAGTGAGCGTTACATTCCTATACTGGAAGTAGTAATTTCCTATTTCCATCCATTTTCCTCTCCATGTTTCGGTTGCACATCAAATTAAAAGGATGTGTATCCAATCTTCCCTATCACCTCAAAGCACACAGATGCCATTACCATCCGAGTCCTTCAATCTACATTGCATCCATCCCCACTCCCCCCGATCCCGAACCAAGCGTATCCCCCTCTTGCGTCCTTTCTGAGTGTGTGAATGTAACTTTCGCAACCCCACACCGGACTCGCGTGAATTTGTGTTACAAGCGAACGTTTTTCGGCCGTTGCTGCCAAGATCTCTTGCCTTTTAATATCCGCAAGTCTATCGGAAATTAGCCGTTCTATCTCACAATTTTCATCACAATTTTCATCACAATTTTCGGGGAAACGTCTCCGAGACCTGCACGTTCTAGTAGCAGTTTCATTTTTTACGACCAGTAGCGTTGATCGCTTCCCTGTAACTGCGCTCTAAAACACCTATGTATAAGCTTGTCAGCCTGTTCACCTGCTAATTTAATCCAATGTTTATTAATTTTATTATTGTTTATTGTTAATGTATTTCATTTTTAAATATTTCTGTCTAATTTTGTGGTCTAATTTTGGATTGGTTGATGGATTGCCTGGTGATTCCGGGTGAGTCAACTGCTAAGTTCATTAGCCTCGTAAGCGTAGTGCATGTTTCTATCGCGGGAGGTGGCGGTAATCTTCCCTCGCTGGATGGCGAGATCCGGCGCCGGCCTACGTCAACTTGATGGAATTTTCCCCAACCAGGTATCTCCCACTAGCGCAGCACCACCCCAACCAGCACAAGCTCTAAGCTCCCGGCATAAGTGGTAGTGTAAGGATGTGTGTAAATAAGGAGTGAGAATAGGTCAAGGAAGAGGGAGGAAATATCGCGCGCTGTCCGTGGCCCGTTTGTAAAGGTACTGCTCCGGCATTCGCGTGGTGTTGAGCGAAAAAAACGGAAAACTACCGACCAGAGCATCCAGCCGCCAGAATTCTCATGCAGGTAAGTGGATCGCACACCTTTTTTGCTATGGTGGCATGGTTATTTTCGCGGCAATGGAGCCTTTGGGGTGGGCGTGGTGTGGCGCGTTCTTCGGGGCTGCCGGGGAAAGGGGGGCGGGGCGGGGATGGGTCGATGAACGCGCACTGCTTGATTGGGGCGGCCGCAGCTCAGGCGACAGGTGCTCAGCACAAACAGCCCGCAGGGACAGCCCCTCCCCCCACACCGCGAGCACAGGGCGGACAGAGGCCACACGCAATACACATTGCACCCTCCCTCTCCGCTTGCCACTCCCTTGTCCTCTGTTCAACACCCCGCCCCTCTGCCACACACTCGCTCCCTCTCGCTTATCCCCCGTTCCACGCTCACCCCCCCCCCCCCCAACACACACACACACACCCACCATCCCGATGGTGGCAGCACTTTCGACACTAGCTGGTCAGCTAGGTCGAATTCAGTCACTGTCGGGAGGAGACTTCTGGTGGTCGGCTGCTCTGATCGGCAGTTTTCCGTGGTTTCTCCGATCAACACTAGGCGAATGCTGAAGGAGTACTATATCTAACGCGCGCGATCTTTCTCTGCCTCTTCATTGTCCGATCCTCACCCCTCACACACAAGCATACACTACACTACCACACGTGCTGGGAGTTTAGAGCTTGTCCTGGCTGGGGCAGTGCCCCACTGGTGGGAGATATCTGGTTCGGAAAAAACCCGCTAGCAGACAGTTAGGTTGGCGCCCGATCTCCCCATCCATCTGCCACCTCCTGAAAGAAAAACATGCACTACACGTACGGGATCAGTGACGTTCTCAGGTGACGCGCTCGGAATTATCAATCAAACAATTGATCACTACAGTGGTCAATGGTGTGGGAGCGGTATTCTATCAAACGGTCCACGGACCGCGCGTGGTCTTTCTTTCCCCTTCCTTCTCCCTTCCTCACCCCTTACTTGCACACACTTACACTTATATGCACTACACTACCACGCACGATGGGAGACCGGTCGGGAGCTTAGAGCTTGTCCTGGTTGGGGCAGTACCCCGCTGATGGGAGATACTTCGTTAGCCGACGGTTGGTGCGCGCTGGTGCACTACACTTACGGGATAAATGACCTTAGCAGTTGACGTGCTCAGAATAACTAATCAATTAACCATAAAACCGTTTCTCTCCCACGCCTCATCACTTAGCCCATCGACCCCGCCCATCCGCCCCTGCCTTTTCTCATCACCGCCACGATCCCACTGTGTCCCCAGAATAGTATAAACCTTATAACAACTTTATGCTGTAAGCTTTGTACTATTCTAAAGGGAAGTGGAACACGTTTTTGTAATGACACGATGAAATGACACACTATAGGATGCCTAAACTAAAAAGAGAAATGAAAATTAGGTGCGGGAGAGTTTTCACGGAAGTTCAGAGAGGATATGAAACTACGATGTATTTTTAATTTTCTGTTTTTCATTTTGGAGTCATTAGTATGCCCTATTCCAGATGTTTCATTGTTCCCATTTTCTCGTCTCCAAATGTTTATCTTACATTCTAATTTCATTCACATAGTTATAGAAGGGAGAATGAGATGCAGAGCGAACAATTAATTGGATCGACCCCCAACTTCACTGAAAATGAAAATGAAAATGTTTGTGTACCTTATTGTAGTCATTTCATCTCTCATCTAGCTTCATTTTTAGGGAAAGTATCAAAAGAAAAATGAGGCGATAATAGTTTGATAAACTTTCTTGTTTACTATGAATGAATTGATTATTCTTTGCTGATAAAATAACGAAAACTAATAAGGTTTGTAGTATTGCTTTAATATTCACTTAAAAATTTACAGTGAATGTTCCTGTTCACTAATATTTTACCTCATTATCTTCAAAGTTTAAAGGTGTTTTCTAAGAGTGTTATGTTTTCAACGACAGCATTCCAAAGAAGAATTTAATTACTATAATATTTGCATTTGACTGGGTAATTCTATGGGAAAATAAATATATGATTGCAAAAAAGATATAGAGTAAAAGTTGTCATAGGAATATTATATTATAAATCACTTCCAATAAAAATCGCATGATTTGTCATATTTTAGCTTCTTACTGTTTTAATGCATTATGGCTATTTTATCACGGCCACTTTTCTCATTTACAATTTTATTATTTAATATTAATAATTTTATTATAAAAAATTGAAATGACGACTGAATAAGTAGGATTGTTCTGGCACATCGGCGTCTTGCACAAATTAAAATCAAGAGCTATCCCGGTATATCTTCTCAACACAATAACTAGTTTTCTATCAGATAGAACTTTTACGGTTTGCATTGACAATCACACATCAAACCCAGAAATATGCAAGCAGATGTCCCCCAAGCATCTCCGTTTTTCCCACACTCTTTAATCACTAGCTGATATCCCAGTAGCATGAAACGCCAACATCGGCTAATTCGCTAATGATACTTATCTAGAAAAAATAGATGAATGGTCCATAAAATGGAAACTCAGTCTAAAACCCAAAAAATCTAATGCAAAAATCTTTACACTCAATTTTTTTTACCTCTTCCCCTCCAAATAAATAACTCGCGAATTCCTTGGAATCCACCATCTCAAAAATTCAAGTATCCAGGATTAAATCTTGATACGAAACTACAATGGAAAAGACTATATAAATTCAAAACACATCAAGCACAACTGAAGATCCTCCACCTAAAACCACTCATTTCTTTCAAAAGTAAAATCTCTCTAAACCAAGCAATAGTCCTATACAAACATATTATCCGACTTATCAGGACGTATGCCTGCTCTATCTGGTTAAATGCCTCGAGAACCAACACAACAAAATCTAAAGCGTTCACAATAAATACCATAGAACCAACAAACAATGAAACCACATGTTTTGTTTCAATACGTACGCGTACGTTGTTAAAATACCATAGTACTGATCTATGTAACTTGCAAGTACATAGATCAGTAGCTTGCCGCTAAAGTAGCTCGCGCTAAAGTATTTGATTACTTATTTACTTTCGCAAAGTTAGTTATTTCAAATACGCAAAGAGGCGCGAGAACATTCGTCTTAATTCTACCTTGTTAAACAATACAACTAAGCGACGATGATTAAATTTTGATCTAAAGTAAAATCATGATACGGTACATTTTTGCAAATATGAACCGAATGTGATATTTTCATGATGACGCATGTAATACGTTCTTTCCGAAAAAAATACAGGAAAAAGGATGCAATATTAATGGATAAAAGGATGCAAAAGGATGCATTATTAATAGTGCCTCGAAAATTAAAAGAGTTCGTGGACGTACTTTGCCGTTTATAAAATTACTATCGGCTACTGTAGTCATCTAATTGTCTGATATTACTATTATAGATGGTTCCCACAATTAAAGACAAAACTTTTTTAGTGTGAGGTTTTTTAATAATGAACAAAAATTGATCTACGAAAGTTCACAGTTACAAAGGTTTTATTACCTTTAATTGTGGGAACCACCTATAACAATATATTGCCATTTAGTTCTAGCCTGGTAACGAAGTAAAGTTTTATGAAACGTTTTCCGTGATTAAACGGTCGTTCTGCCGTCATTTTGTGAATGCAAATGCTCAACTCGGAGAGAACCGGCGAGATGCAGTTTGAGGTCCAAAGGGATGGAGTCGACTACGCGTGTAATTGTGGAAGCGGAGGTCTCCATCCCATTACTTTAAGTGCACTTGCCCCTCCTTTCCTACGTTTTTAGTTTATGGTTTCAACGGACATTGTTTTGCGTTGTTTTAACCCGACTTCGCGAAGCAACAAAAAAGAAGGCACTATTGGTGAAGAGTTTGTGTGTATCTTTATTTCACTTCACAGTTTGAGCGGTTTCAACGTGTTCTATGTAAGATATCGTTGCAATGATTTTTATCTCAGGGGTGATACTGGAAAAACGCGTTTAAAATTATCCTTTAAATTAAAAATATGTAGCAACAAGAGGTTTTGCGTCACTAGCAATACGATATTAGATAAAAGCACAGTAACTAATTTTCGTCTATTACACGTATCAATGAGTAAAATGCAAAAGGTTCGCTGGTCCGTCTGGCAAAATTATATTTAATATCACAACAAAAACGATATATTTCAGTAGTGAAAGTGTCAAAGCATAATTTACGGTGATAAAGCTTGTGAACGGAATTGCACGGTTACACTAATAAAATATTCTATCATTCCACTGCCGTATATAAATATTTAAAGTATGCAAAATTTTTGCTTGTCGAACAATGTCTATTTATTCTCTCGTTCTTTTGCCATGCGATTTTGTCTCACATTCATTTCTTGCCTTTGCCAGCAGTACTCCTTATTCAAATAGTGTATTTGCTGATAGTTGTTTTGTCGAAATAGAAGCATCTGTACAACAGTAAACAGCACACGTTATGGATGTCCCTGATAAAGAAAAATTTAACTTTCTCGTAGTATACGGAAAAGTACCCGCTGTAATTCTGCAAAAACAACGATTTCCAGATTTCGACGTATTATTCATAAAATAAGATGTCTTTCAAACATGTCAGTCTATTTGCGCACACGAATATCACAAACACAAAACAATACACAGAATGTTTCAAAAATTAATATTCTCCAATCGGTCAGGAGGGGCTCAAACCAAACGAATTTTAAATGTATCTTTCAGTTGCTGAGATACTTTTCCCGAAGCTCCTAAAGCGTCTTCGACATTTTCTCAAAAATGAGCCCAAATGTTTTCTTCAATTTGAATGATATTGGCTGCCAGGGTAATGCCACATCGAAGGCTGTGATTCCAAAGTTTCGATCATCATATGGAGGTCTTCTTCAGGGCTGAAGAGTCTTCAGTGCTGGTGCTCGAAACTTCGACATCATAGCCCTCAACACTGCGTCACCAGGACAGGCAAAACACTTACATATGATTGGCTATTTGATATCAAGTTTTATTCAATTTGTTTAATTTTGATTTATTTAATTTACAGTAAAATACAGTACGATTTATTTAATAAACAGTAAAATATGTGTATGACTTATGGGGGAGATTATTTGCGCACGTTTCTTGAGGACCAGAATCCCATTCCAACATTTTAACGATAGTTGAAAGATGAATGAAAATTTAAACAACAATAATAATAATAATAATAATAATAATAATAAATATTAAAAAGCGTGAGATTAGTAACATTTGTTGTTGTTGTAGACGATTTCGTTCCCGAGTTATAGAGTGTTTGTAACAGTAAACGAACTGCAGATTTTATTTTTCTGCATTGCTAACAATATAGTAACTCACCCTCGGCTCTATCCCTACCACTACAAGCGAAAGGAGAGATCAATAAAAGGTGCGCATAGTGAAGCTACATTTACGTCCAGAAACCAATCAAGGGTCCATCTCAGCATTTACTCAATGGGTCAGAGAAACTGGACAAAAACCTGATAAAGTTGTTTACTCCAATAGAACAAAGAATTTCATTTAAAATGGTGTAGGTTTGAAGGTAGGCCTTATTTAGTTTTCTTTCTTTTTTTCTCTCAATTTTCGAAAATTCTAAATATTCAACGTTTGTTGAACCTGCACTACGTTTATGAGAAAGTCATCAATCAGTTAATACAATTTTAAACAGAATGCTATTGACAAAATCAAACACACGCTCACTAGTGTAGGCGATGTTGTAACAATTCGATGAATATTTGTGGATTGTTCTTGAAGATTAAAATAAAATTACTCTTGTTCTTTTGTGTTAAAATAAATATGCCTGCAAACTCAATTTATTTGAAACATTAAATGCTTATATTAACTTTAAAAGTTTCAATTACGTCCGTATTTGCATTATTTAATGAAAAGTATGTTTTCTCATTACAAATGTAAGGGCGCAATTTTTAAGTGTTGTAAACATCACCGATAGACCTTCATCAAGCAACAGAGTATTCTGACCGATGAGAAAGGAGTGAAATTAGAATACCTAAAAGGACAATCACGTGCAAACGACATTTTCACAGAGAAACAAACAAAAAGCAACAGGGAAAAACTATTGTCAGTTAAACTGAATATACTAACGATAGAATTTCCATTGTGAATTCCCTCGAATTAAAACGTACGTATGTATAGAATCCTGACGATTGCCCTGAATTTATTTTATAAAAAACATTCAAGCAAAAATGCACATATTTAGGTAAAAATGGCATGATGGCAATGAAATGGTCAAATGGCATGAAAGCAATGTAAACAAACATTTAAAAGAAATTGAAAAAATTACCAAATTTTACATGGAAGTTTTTGCACCCTCCGTCTATCAAATATTATTTTCCAGTTTCACTCCTGGAAATTATTTATTTTCGCACACTAAATTTCGGCATGAATGCTACGAATTTGTTTCACTCGCGATGCTATCTGTGTTAAGAGCTTCTATGACTGTCTTTTAAATCCTGAAATTACATTAGTGCAAACGCTGTTATTGTTTTCGTTATTCGAACTTGTGTATCGTCAGCAATGAGAATGGCCTCTCATCTACAGGAAGGACTTTTCTCAATAGAAATTGGATGCTGCATTCAAAGATAGGACGGAATTCCTCAAGAGAAAACTAAGTCTGCTGGCAACAACGAAAGATCTCTGACCGGGAGGTCCTGGGCTTCGCGTCCCGACGGAGGCAGGATTTTCGTCACTAGCTTTTCAGCTAGGTCGAATTCAGTCGCTGTCTGGAGGAGAATTCCAGAGCCAGGCTGCTCTGATCGGTATTTTTCCGTGATTTCCCTGATCAATAGACGGCGAACGCCGGAGCATTACACTACCAAACGGGGCGCGGAACGCGCGCGAACTTTCCTTCCCATTCCTTGTCCCATCCTACCCCTTACATACACTTACACTTATATGGACTACACTACCATACATGCCGGGAGACCGGTCGGGGACTTAGAGCTTGTCCTGACTGGGGCGCTGCCCCACTTGTTGGAGATGGCTGGTTGCAGGAAACCCCACTAGCCGACGGTAGGTCAGCGTCGGATCTCGCCATCCAGAGGGGCAAGATCACCATCACCACCCGAGTAAAAACCATAAACTACGCTTACGAGTGTAATGATCTTAGCCGTTGACGCCCCCGGATTCACTAGTAATCAATCAATCAGTTAACAAAAAAATCCAAAAAGATGGTTGGTACCTTATCGCTTTCTTTTAGCGATTATTGACATTTCCTGCCCTCAATCGAAGGTAAAGCATTTCTTGCCTGATATCGTTCCTACGCCAGCAGGTAAAGGCAAAACGCGATAGTGACTTTGGCTTGAGCAGGCTTGTAGATATGTTTCCAGCGTGATCGGGCTCGCTGTCAGGAAAAAAAACGAAAATAAGGATCGGTAAGGACGAAAAAATCAAAATGAGGCAAAATACTAAAAATGTCGATCAGGAGCTAAAATAGGCAAAATAAAAGTCGTCTGAAAACAACTCCCGAACTACAGTTAAGTGATTTCTATTGTCAAAAGTTTAAATTTTATAACAATAATAAAAAAACATTTTCCTAAACTTCCGGGCTGTAGTAATATACATGTACTTCAAGCGAGCTCGGTTAATTCAGTGATGTACAGATTGCATGTTCCCTTTGTGAGGCTGATAGATTCCGCAGCAGTGAGTTCTGTTCGCTCATGCGCCATTGTAGCGGCAACTCCCCGCCCCTTAGTTCGAGCTTCCTTCCTCTCACCTGGCCGGCTGAATCCCTTCCATCGCTGGAAACCGGATGGCGCTCTGGCACTAAACAACGTTGCCTGAGAAGGGAATGGAAGGGAGGGTTTGAAAATAGGGATGAGGAAAGGGATAGTGCGGTGAAGAGAAATGACGGGAGGAATGAGTGGAAGGATGATATTGGTCAGAAATAGATGGATGGGAGAGTCGAGAGTGAGGTGGTATAAAACGGAGGAGAGGGTTAGGAAAAGGTAGGAGAGGAGGGAGGATATGGGAAAGAGGTTGGGAATAAGGGGGATGAGGAATATACTGAAGAAAGAGGCGATTGGAGAAAGAGGATGAACATAAGGAAGGTATGAAGAAGAGATAAATGGGAGGGAGCTGAAACGTGGACGAAATAGTGCATTAAAGGGGAATCTTGTCACTTTTCATTAATACATCAGTAAAATAGGAAGACAATTACATCATACTCCAAAAGTAGAGTATTACAATGATTGGTATTTATAATTATATTATAATTATATAAATATTAATGATATTTATTTAGTATTACTAAAATTGGTGGTATTTGTTTTTTAATATCGAATAATTCGCGTGCACACAGACACACAGCCGCACGTGAACGCGTGCATACATAACGCATAAAGTTGCACTCTCTGATTATTGCGCTGAATTACACAAGAATAATGTGTTTTGCAGTGCGTAGCGCAAACCATTACGAGGCATCCACGTGACCTGCATTGTTTGAAATGTAAAAAGACTTTCTGCATATTTCGTTCTAAATGAAAATAGTTCCGAACTGTGATGGTAGAGTGTGGTACTAAAAGGTAAATTTTCAAAATGCCACATCCTCTTTATTGGCATTTCGTCGATTGGAGCTCCTCGTCGAACACCAATCTGTTTTATTATAAATTATCGTGCATGACATAAGTCACGTGCTTTCACCCGAAAATGCTGATGGAGTACCGTCGTTTAATTTACGTAACAACTGAATTCTCGAAAATAATCGATTAGAATCTATTGGTGAGTAGAAACTTTTGTAATTTCTGTGAAGTATCGCCTGAAAGCAATAGTAAGGACGAGATTCTCGTTACAGAGTAAGAGTTTATTTGCTCTACGCGCGTATTTCCTGTGATTTTCATTAGTGCAAGCGCACCATGAAAGAAACCAGAGTGAATAGACATTAAGCGAAACCAATTAGAAAGAAAGTACCTTTGTGCTTAAATAAACATAACTTCAAACAATTATGATCGAAGAGAATCAAATGTTCAGCATTTCTATTCGTAAACTGTCTTAATATAACGGGAGTGGTATTAATAGATGTGAAATGCATTTAAAGACACACTATTTCAGGCTAGTGGGTTCCTCAGGAATTTACAGACAATTAAAACACTCATGTATTTTAAAACAGAAAAAAATGTTATTATCATTGCCGTGACCGGCCGCACGCATTTGAAGAAGCCGCCGCCGAGTGACGTCAGCGGGGCGTTACCGCCCCTGGCGGGAGAGGAAGGCGACCGGTGCGAGCCGGCCTGGCCTGTCCGCGCGCGGCCGTCACGCCCAAACAAGCGGGTAGGGACTCGCCACCGCCCCTACTCCGCAGCTAGTCGACGGGCCGATAGCCCTAGCGAGCTATAAGAGGGCTCCGACCCGGCGCCAGGGCAGATAGCGAGCGACGGTGTTAGTGATTGTATCCTGGCGAGTGACTTGGTGAGAGAAGAGTGGAGATCTGCTACGCCGACGACATGTGCAACGAAAGTGGAACTCTCTTGTGAATATTTGACGACTCGGCTGATTTTGGGACTTTTTCTGGACTACGATAACACGGCTTCGCTTTTGGTACATTCTTCTGGTGATACGGAACTTCGGCAATTGTACCTGGTCTTGAATAAAAATTGTTTTATGAATTCTTGCCTTTTGATTGGATACTTCAATCATCAAATATAGTATATTTTTTCTTCCAGTTTTTTCTCCAGCTTCAGGGGATGCCGATTTCCACAATCCACGTCGGGTACCCACTACGTCCCTCGTGGGGACTCATATTAACCTTTGCACTAGACAGTGACACACTTCCGGGCTCCTCGGTCTGTGGTCAGCAGACTCACAAGGCCTTCCGCGACAACACACTTACATGAAAGGCATGGGGAAAAACAATCATGCCCACAGCAGGACTCGATGCCGCGACCCTTCCGACCGAGGTGCTCAGTCGGCACACCTTCTAACCATCTCGGCCATGCAGGTCGTCTTCAGGTTATTTCAAATAAAAGTCAAGTAATGTGATTACTCTTAGAATTGCGACAAGTACCTCAGCTTCAAAAGTAGTTTTTGCTTGGAAATTCTTACATATAGCTCTTGAGTTGAAGAGTTGACAATACTATACATGAGGCAAAATGCAATAAATTTGTGTCTAATACTCGATTGTACATCTTTAACAGACGGAGTTAAATTACTTATATCTTAATGAGCTGAGAAGTCAGCGTGACGCTTGTTAGTCATGTCGGCTCAATTGACTTTTAGTTAGTTGATTGATTCCGGGTGCGCCAACTGCTGAGACCATGAGTCCCGTAATTTTATTCCATGTTTTATCACAGGAGGAAGCTGTGATCTTCCGAAGGATGGTGAGGTCCGCCACCGATCTAACGTCGGCTACCAGAGATTTTCCCCAACTACCCGGGCACCGCCCCAGCCGGTTAGAGCTCTAAGCTCCCGACCGGTGTCCTGGCATGTGGGGTAGTGTAGCGCAAGTAAGTGTGTGTGCAAGTAAGGAGTGAAGATAGGGCAAGGAAAAGAAAGGAAATATCCCACGCGATCCGTGGCCCGTTTTTACGGTACTGCTCCTGCATTCCCCTGATAATGATTGGAGAAACCATGAAAAACTACCGATGAGAGTAGCCGACCGTTAGTATTCTCCTCCAGAAAGCAACAGAACTCAATCTAGTTATCTAGCCACTGTCGAAAATTCTGCCACCGTCGGGACTCGAATCCAGAACCAACCCGATCAGAGGCAATGCAGTAGCATCAGTTGGAGCCCTGAACCACCTCTCCCGGTACTGGCTTCAGGTGAGCGTGTGAGATCGCACTTGCTCGCGGCCCGACTCGAGATCTGAGAGTGAAGTTGTTGCTGAGAGAACGACGTTTATGGTGAAGTAATGTGGAGAGAGTAGGTAAGGCCTTCAGAGGAAAGAATATGATATCCGCACAGCCTTTCATAATATAATCATTCTTTTGCTTATCAACTCCAGGAAAAAGTTACGAGACTTTAGAAAACGTTTTTGCTTGCACTGGATGATTTCTCACGTTGAGTACTTATAGTTCACTATAGTACACTTATAGTTCAATTATCTACAATAAAAAAACGAAATGAAAACTCACGATAATCATGTCATATTAGCTTCTATTGTCATCAGTCACCTATTGGCTTCTAGTGTACAAAATAAGCAAATATACTGTAACTATATGAAAAAACATACACCCATATTCAAAACAATATATCATTAATCCTTCACTGTTTGTTAAGTAAATTCCTTTGCTTTATTTTTTCATTTCGTCCAATACTACAATTAATTTTCACCGAATAGTATAGTGTAACGTTCAAGACCAATAATAAGGGCGGGTGGCCATACATTGTCGCATCGTTTGATAAAAAGTCACGATTTACTTCCCCGAGTTTAAAAATAGTTTTAAAACCTTTAATTGATATACTTTTGTTAACCTAAAAAAACTTACATTATTTAAAAGTTAGAATGTAATATCTACAAGAACACGTCTAATAATTGGAATAGTTCATTTGTAACCACAAGTCGTACTTTTCGTGTTTAATGTCGGCGAAAATTCAAACTTTCCTTTTATAATATATTCATATGACTATAGCAGATATTATGGCATGACAAGACATGATTTCCTCGTGAGAACCCCCTGCATGATAAAGATGATGGATTAGCCCCTGACGACGCAATACCCATTACGTGCGTGTATGGCAAACAGCATTCCTACGTGGCACCAGACGACTGGCCAGTTGTACGAATTATGTCAAAATATCGTTTTTCTACTGCCATTGTATAATTCTGTCATTGATGGCTCCAACCCGTTGCAAAATGATACTTATTATGATACATATTTCATTATGATACAGGTTCTTGACCAATCACAAACTTACAAACCAAGTATTGAGACTTCATTAATATTTGAGAACCGTTCTAGTAAATGTTTGGTTCGATTGTGTACATTAAAATTGCATTTAATAATATATTATGTTTATCAGTTTTAATTTATTCTATTTTCAGTAATTTGTACGTGGAATATTATATAAAATAAATTGGTCCGTAATTTCACTTTGATCCTATTTGACTAGCGCAGTGGTAGTGGTAGAGGGAACATTTGACTGACGTTAAGATCAGAACGCAAGTTATTGTGTGTTGTGGCCGTGTTTTTGCCCTTTAAAACCGGCCAATTCTTTAGTCTAGTGAATCAGTCTAAATATCTAGTGAATCAGAGGTGGAGTTGGCACCTTCAAAAATAAGAGAAAAAGCGAAAATGGTGACCACGTAATTATTGTAAGAGTAACTTTTGTGTTCTCGCACTGGTAAACCAAAGCCACCTGCGGCAGGTAGGGTAGCTGTCTGCTAGGTGGCCTTGGCTGAATCCCACAAGTCAACTGCCACAAAAAGATTCAATGTAAAAGTTTAACATAAAAAAGTCGTAGAAAAAGTACCGTATGAATCTCAATGTAATAGGTATTAATACACTCGTGTGAAGTTTACGATACTCGCTCGTACCTCGCTCGTATCGTAATATCACACTCGTGTATTAATCATTACATCATCGTTTCATATTTTACTATTACTTTATTATCAGAGGAAACGGAATTGTAGGCCATCCGGATACCGCTTATCGCCTGAATAAATCTACAATAACCTAGTCCAGGATATTTGCTGAAATATTTATTGGATAACGCGGAATAACCTCAAAAGGGAAGCAACTGTGAGATATGTGTAGTTTTTAACCAACGAGAGAGATTTCAGATAACTACGATGAATTCCTTTTCAAAATATGTTCATTCTCGAATTCATTTGAAGAATATTTAGTTCTAGGCTAGATCATTATATTTACGTGTAATTTCACGAATTTTAACAATGTTCGGACGATCGAAACAAACTTTAAAAAACTGTAATCTTGAATTGATTAGAAATAATATTAAAAAATATATAAAAAAGTCCTCTTACACGAAGCTTAGCCAGCATCTTTGTTTTTTGAACCTCAGTACTAGCTTAAGATACCGAAATATTGATTGACGGCGAAACATCTGTCAGTCCGTCTGTAGTCAACGCTAGCACCTAAACCGTTTAGACTATTTTCTTGAAAATTGATAATCCCCAATTGATCTAAATAAACTCGAAGGTTTGGAACTTTCAAACGGGATTTTTGAGGGTACTAGCATTGCTCGCATTAAGTCTCAAAAACAATTTCAAAATTTTCTGAAATACGGCACCAAATTTTTTGATCAAACTTTGTCGTCGGATAGTGTAATGGACGCTTAAGAGAATGGTATATGTTTCATATCTTTTGAAATCCCAGATTTTTTGAAAATTGCAAAAATGCAATTTTCAGGGGCGTCGTTTTACAACTATAATATTGAAGACATAGATTTTTCTTGATGAACTCTGTTCCTTAATGACGAATTTCTAATAATGTTCATGTTCAATTTTTCGAAAATATGAGTTGATTTTGTGTAATTTGGCGCAAAATATAAATAATTTAAAATAAATTAATTTTTTTCTCAAAAACACTCCAAACATTTTATTTAAATTTGTTTTACGGATAGAAAAAGGGAGGCTTAAAATTACGCGAAGGGTCTCATTTTCATTAAACTCTCTGAATTTTCGAAAATTTGCAAATTTAGAAATAATGCGAGAAATTGTGTGCTGTTGTAGCACCACGAGTTACTTTAACGCATATTACATACATAGTATAGAAAAGGTATGTAAAGCTGCAGCGAAAATAGGCAATTTTTTCACCGCAAAATTCATAGTGTAGACCCCTGAAAGCGAGAAGGATTTTCTCTAACACGAGAAGCTGGGATCCCAAGGGAGAGTGGTTAAGGCGCATATAAACAATCCGATTAGAAATGCCTTTTTGAAAGACTATAATCTTCTTAAACCTGTTTTTTTATCACTGCACTCCAATTGAGATCAAATACCACTGCCAATAAAACTACTCTTAGTAGAGGAAGGCCAAGAGAGGATGTATACTGCAGGAAGTTCAATTCAGCGGTAGAAACTATGAATCACATCCTCGGTCAGTGCATTTTTACGAAACCAGCTAGCGTCATGACAAGATAAAGAACTTTATAGAGGGGCAGATGTTCCGGAAATCAGATACTGTGGTATCCACGGAAGCCACTTTCGCTGTTGCCGAAGGGGTTAGATTCAAACCTGACATGGTAATAAAAAGTCGGGAGGAGATCCACGGGGTCGATGTGACAGCAGGGGAGGAAAAAGTGGTAAAGTACCAACAAGTCATTCACTTGGAAGCCCAACTTCATGGAGTGCCCAACGCCATAATCCTGCCTGTGGTGGTGGGAACCTCTGGGGCTATGCCACGATCAACAGTCAGTGCCCTCAAGACGTTGGGGATCATGTCTCGTGGCAATTTACTGACTACCTCGTTAATTGCTCTCAAAAGCTCTATTAAGCTCTACACACAATTTGGAAATTACGATGGAGCAATTTAGCATTGCTCGCAGTAAATGCAGAAAATGAATTTTTGGTCCCGTGGTCCCGTCTAGGGAACCCAGGGGATCCGACAATGCCTAGAATATACCTAGTTACCACCATTATAAGTGATAAGTGTATGCTATTTAATGTAGCATATAGAAAATTGTGTAGTCTGAACCCACGTTTTGTGGGTCTGTTTCAGAAAAATTGGTTTATGGCAAAATGTCTATATTTGCGTCTGTCTTGTGGCAAACAGCGCAAATAGCTAAACTGTAAGCAGAATTTTTACCAGAATTAACTTTCTCGGATCGATTAGGCTGATGTCACGGTTCCTTGATGATTTCTTACGAAGTTACCAGAAAACTCAAAAGTGTTCAGAGAAAATGAGAACAAAATTGCGCATTTTCAGAAACTCTTGAACCACATTTTTCTAAGAAAGTCTTCAAATTTTGCCAATGAATATTTTGCATATTATATTTTACTCTTCTGTAATCTTATTAAATTCATATTTTTAAATTGTACAATTAGGTGACCAAAAATTTGAAAAAATGTGAAAAATTGTCTTTTAGGTGCTAATAGGTAGTATATTGGTTTAGTGGTGAGTAGTAGTTGACATTTACATAATTGAAATGATTGAAAGCGTTGTTATTGTCAACAATACTATTTATTTCAATAAGGACTTGTGACTCCCAGGTAGATGCTAAAACTGAAAATCTAGCCTAATCACTAATAATAGGTAGTAGCTGGAAACAAGTCCAGGTAGAGCAAAACTGAAAATCTAGCCTACACTAAAGAGATGAAAATCTAACTAATGTTACTCTAGTAAAACAAAATTCTCTTAATAATGATGTAGAGCGCCCATTTTCATTAAAACTTTTGTAAAATCACAAATTCCAAAAGTTATTTCTGTTTCGAACATGTGCATCTTTAATGTTCCAGTTTATCAAGCCAACATATTTCTTAACGAAATATATTCTTTAATTGTATTATTAAATGGGCACATGTTCACTTTTTCCAAAATATTATAGTTTTGCAATTTTTTGTTCATATTAGAATCACCGCAACATTAGGAATTAATTGCAGTACTATATTAAATTGAGTCCTTCTGGCACACGACTAGTATCATTGGAGAAAGGTACTTATCATGTGATCTGCAGAACTCTTTTTCGAATCATAGCCTGTGTAAGTATTTTAAATATGAGAGGAGGATGAATACATCGAATTCAATGACAGGAAACCATTTTAAATTAAATTTTGTATTTTCAACAGATTGAAAATAATTATCTATTTACTTCCGAATTTCTCGCATCAGATTTGGCTGTTTTTCAAGATATATATATGAAGTGTTTATTAGGATAGAAGTTGCATTAGTACGTAAACATTACCAATAATATGAGAAAATGCGTACTGTTATAGCACTAGTAGTTTTGTGTGTGCACAGTTTCAATTACAAATAAAACGGTAATTTCCTAGACAAACCCCACACATTTGAACTCCATTATTAAAACCTAGATAATCACTTCGTGTAAAATTTGCGGTGAACGCAGAGTAATTCCAAAATCATGATTTTGCCGATGTTTTCATCATTCACTAACCACGAACCATTGTACCCACGCCGGAGGATGGTCATGAGCAGAAGCTAATGAAATTGATTGATAGGTTCTCGTTGCGGTTCCATTTGCCGACTCTACGACCACATGTATGCGGCTATTCATAATCAATACCATTTTAATAATATATTAATTACAGAATGGAAAAAGATAGCCGGTCAGGTTGAATGAGGAATGAGAAGTGCTAAGAGGAGTTGGAAATCTGAGTATAATGCTGAAAACAGTGAAAACAGTAAGAGAAAATAAATATGGATGTAAAATGGCTAATAGGCTTTTGATTACAAAGTTGTTAGGTCTGTAGAGGTGATTGAAAGTTGAATTGCAGGAAGAGGAAAATCACAAAGAATACATTAGCAATTGATTGACAGTGTAAACAAAACAGAAAGGATATATCTGTGGTTAAAGAGGAAGACTGAGAACAGCCACTGAGATCACTTGATTGAGACTACCGAAAAGCAGGTAATCAAATATTAAGAGAAATAAGTTGAAATGAAATGAAAAATGATATTTAATTCATGCTAACAATACTTCAACAACTGTACAATTACATTGTATTAAAGTATTACATATAAGATTCATCGATTGCTTTTTTTCTTTGCCTAACAAGTAAGCATCTAGATTAGGGAATTTTTAAATTTAATATAACTCTGTAAAAAGGTAATTCTTCATAATTTTAGGGCAAAATTGCTACGAGTGTCGGACAAAGGCAGTAATAAATTCAGCGTGAACTGTCGAAACAATTTCGCGCAAGTAATCTTAGCCCAAAGCTGTAATTGTTTGATGTATTGTATACAGATGTCTCAAAATAAATGTTACAAACATTTAGAGAATATACAGTGCAGGCAGACAATCATTTTTTTAAATGAACACATAGTGAGGAATTACTTGTAATGGAATTATATACATTTATACACAAGGATTTGCCTCTAATTTTTTCGAAACTCCTTAAGCACAGATGTTTCGCACGCACATGTAATGTCCTTGACTGCTCAAAACGTGACGCGCCGAATATGATATATCAGTGTGGATTCTCTGAAGCGTTACATATTCCGGTCGAATGGACAAATATCCTCTGTTAATGCCACACGTGTTGTTACATTTGGATTCCATTGAGTCATGGGTGGGACAACATCTTCGCACGTAACATTCGCGTGACTGGATAATGGCTTCTCTACCACACAAAGTTAGATACTTATAAAGAACGGTAGAAAAATAAACGAGGGTATTAGCGTAACACGTTTTCGTTTCATCTTTCTTAACCAAGCGTCCCTCTCATTATTCTGACCGAAGACCTAGTTTCACGTAAAAAGAGTAATACGAAAAATGTCTCCTCGCCATTAGTATTAACAAAATATTATAATCATTTTCTGCACGTTTTTTCAAGTTAAAATATTTTCATATTTTGAGTTACGGAAAGGGCATATGTATTTTAACATTTTCTGTATGTGTGGTACTTTTCGCTGGAACACCATGATGTCTTTTTCTGAAAGAACTAGTTCAACGTTCTCTACGAGTACTAAAACACGATTCCAACGTTCTAGTGAGCAGGTCTGGCTGTAAGAAAACGCTGGAGTTTCCACAACGCGATTCCGCATGACTAAGGCTTGCATTCTTATGTTAACACCTGATATGCATTTAAAGGCTAAGTTGTCGTTTAAGGTAAAAAGCTCCGAATTTGAACACTTATCGGCTATAATAATAAGTCGCAAACGATGAACCAGTAACTGCATGCCCCAAATAAAAATCTTATTCTTGTTATTTTAGAGTCATACACTAATTAGTGCATTGGCTAGTCTCTAGAAGCCCCTAGAGTCTTCTTGTAAAACTTATCCTGAACAAGTAAAAGCATGGTAGTTTGGCAGGGCTTTCCCTAGGAGCGCTAGAGTGCCAATTTTAACGTTTGATTTGAATACCAGAAAGCGAATTCCAAGATACAATATCCACAATTTTATCCAATAATTCAAATCGAAACTCTGATTCGTGCTAAATTGCTAGAGGATTTAATTTTGCCAGGATCGGCCAAGTGCCTTGCATGGGATCTATTTTACATGTCGACAAGCGGCCGCATGAATGCCGTCGATTTTTGGTACCCCATAAATCTCCCACCCTTGACCGACTTTGAACCCGCAAACTTCGGATTAGTAACCACTAAACCATAAAAGCCGGTTCAAATAAAAATAGGGGGAAAATTACACCCAGGCCCGTCGTAGACCTCCCATCTCCTGCACATGATATCCGACTCATTAGCAATTATTGAAGAGCGGCATCTAGCACCGCATTGTAAGGTCGTAGAAAGCAGCTCTGGTAGCAACTTCCTGAGTCCAGCAAATCGATCTGTTAATAGGAGAGTTAGGCTCAAGTAAATAATTATGTTTCGCACAGGACATATAGCGATCGGCTCGCTCCGAAAAGATTACTTTCTTTCCACGGCTTAAGCTAAACGCCTACGACTGGCAATCGACTGTTGGCTGTTATGAAACTTTCTATGAATAATGAGCTTGCTTTTGCAGAAGGTATATCTGATATTCGTAAGTTTTTGGGTAGATCGCTAATCCAGAGGAACCGGGAGTAGTGGCTTAATGGATCAACTGATGTCAATGCAGGGCCTCTGAAGTCCTAGGTTCGAGTCCCAACGGCGGCAAGGTTTTCGACACTAGCTTTTCAGTTATGTCGAATTCAGTCGCTGTCTGGAGAAGAATTCTAGCGTACGGCTGCTTTGAACGGTAGTTTTCCCTGGTTTCTCAGGTCAACACCAGGTGAATGCCGGAGCAGTACCCTAACAAATGGGACACGGAACGCGTGCGATCTTTCCTTCCTCTTCCTTGTCCTATCGACTCCCCTTACAAACACACCTACACTAACTTTCACTACATTGTCACACGTGCCGGAAGACCAGTCGGGAACTTAAAATTTGTCCCGGCTAGGGCGTTGCCCCGCTCGTGGGAGATACCTGGTTTGGGAAAACCTCGCTAGCCGACGGTAGGTCGGCGCCGGATCTCGCCATCCAGTTGGAGATCACCGCCACCACCCGATGATAAAACATGCAATACATTTATGGGACTAATCACTAACAATCAATCTAATCCAGAGGAGTATCAACCAATGTGCCTGGTGCATTATCTATTGGAGTATATTCGATATTTAACCGACACTTAACAATTAGTGGTAAACTTAGTAGGTAATAATAATTATTACCTTTCAAAGGATTTGTGACATTTTGATGTCATCTTCAGAAGAAATCTCCGACATCATCTTACTCTGAATGTATGGAAAATGGGTGTCAGTGAAGATTCCCCAGACAACTAGGTGTAGTATTTGATTAAATAACAATGAGAACATCACAGAAACATTTCAGTATTGGTTTTATTTCATGGACAAAACATTCATTAAACTAAATGAATTTAACATAGATCAAAAAATGTAATATTTTAAATTTAGGGGCAGATTATATATTTATAATTCCCACCCCCAAAACTAATTTGCCTCCAAGTTACCTCATGGTTTGCGAAATATATGAAACACGAACGGAATTTATCAAAGAAATTCATACGGGGATAAATTTTCCCCAAGATCTACTAGCGTTGAAAGCGAGAGAAATACTGCACCATTTTCTTTATTCCCGAAGATAAATGAGCCGTATCGCCTCATAAAGCATCATTTGCGAGCGGAGTCTGGGGAAGCGACGCGCAAGCGGGTAACTCCGCGGAAATATGCGAAAGTTAGGGCGCACATCGAGTGAAGCAATTGCAGCAATAGGCGGGCCGCCGGCAGCAAGAATCAGAAGTAGCTGACTTTTTTTATATTAAAACAATTGTGCGAAAAGTGGCCTAAAGTAGGATTTTTCAATTTTGAAACTCTGTTATAAACTTTGTATTAGATAATGGGCATTTTAAAAGGGTTATTTTTATAGAAACATTAAATATTCAATCATGTCATTACATAAAAAATATTTGAAACTAGTTTTTTATATGTACAAAACTTTTCAAGTGCGTATTTAAGAAAGGAAGTTACATCCATTAACAATTGTTTTCTAAACTTAAATCAGACAATTCTAAATGCACTGCTTGTCTATGTGATATAAATTATTCCTACTTATATTGCAAGTTTTACACCCCAAACCTTTGTTTAGTTCTGCTGTAAGAGTTACGTCACTGAATCCGTGTCCCACTCTGTGCAACTGGTCACGCGATATTAGTCTATTCAATCGATTTAGGATGTTGCTTTCTTCCCAGCCGTCTAATGCCGCTTCTGAGCGGCGAGGTGGAGGGGGGGGGGATCAGACAAAGGACGTTCGCCACGCGTCTCAGACAGGAGTCTCTGCAGAGACATTTGACTCTCGCGGCTACTGGCACTGGAATATCATAACAATAAAAACGTAATTAATTTAAAGCAAGACATTCCAAAAATGCATTGAATAGAATTACTAAAACAAATCTTGCTGTCTCTGTAATTTTTAAAAAAATCTAGACAACGTCAAAGAAAGAAAAAGTTTAGTTAAACCTTCCTTAATAATGCTTACTCTCCCTCTTTCTCTCCCTTCATCTCTCTCTCTTTAATCTCTCTCTTTCTCTTTCTCTCTTTCTCTTTCTCTCTTTCTCTCTCTCTTTCTCTTTCTCTCTTTCCCTCACTTTCTTTCTTTCTTTGTTTTTCTCTCTCTTCCTCGCTCTCCCTCTCTCTCTCCCTTCCTCCCTCTCTCTCTCTCTCTCTCTCTCTCTCTCTCTCTCTATATATATATATATATATATATATATATATATATATATATATATATCGTGTGCTAAAGCAAAAGCGATCAATATCACGAATGCTTTTATTACCCTTCTTTACTTTCCAGGATTGTAACTCAAATGATAATATTTATTGTAGTGATAGTACACAGTAAAAGAACTTACGTAAAAGATTTTTAAATTATTCATAACAAAAAATGTAGAAAACAGTACGTTCACCAACCGTTAACCAAACCACAACGTAAGATGAATCACCCCAAATTCACAATTCCGTTGCATTTCCCCCCCCCCCCACTACGCCAACTCTGAAGTTGCAGCAAATGCGAAGAAGCAATATACTCGTGAGTGGAGTCACCGAAGTTACTCGTGTAATAATGATACCGCCAAGCTTCAACAAACTTTACGATTAAAGTTTAATTACTGTGGTGGAAATACATAAGATGTCTTCGAACGTATCAGATACATTCGATGTATGTAAGACACTCGTTTTAAATTACTGAAAATTTACCTTACAAGTGTATATAGTTATTTAATGAATTTTTACATACAAACTTCAAATTATCTATATTAACGTTACTCAAAATGTTAGGGTGTAAATAAGCTCAAAATTGCTCTTTTTCAGAAATGCGGAAAATTTGTTGAAAACCGCTTTGAAAAGAGGTTTTGATCGTCAATAGTAAAAGTCTCTTTTAGAGTAAAGTATAGAGGTATCGAAAAAAATTGAAAATGTTAAGTAATGTACTACGTATAAGAATGTGTTTTGCGATACAATACAATATCTACAATGCGAACATTACAGGAAAGAAAGCAAAATAATCCTGATAATTGAGAGTACATTTAAAACATTATATTAAACATTATATTCTGTGAAATTAATTAATTTTTAAAAAGTTATTCATTAATGAGAATGAAATAATTAAAGCTAAAGAAGCTGACAAACATGGATGCTGTAGGATCAAACGCTAATCAATAGATTCTACGTTGCAGATGGCATTACAGTACTTACAAACTGAGTTGTGTACAATTTTCATTAACAGTCATAGTATCTAATGTTTCAAGCAATTTGAAGAAAAAAATCTGCAACGATAGTTAAAATATTATATATAATATTTTAACTATCGTTGCAGATTTATTTTCTTTATTGCAAAGTAGGTGCTTATAAGCACCTACTTTGCAATATATACTTATCACTACAGTAAGAAATAGAAATTGTTCTTTTTGTATAAAATTCTTCTTTTACTCTATTCAATCAATATCAAAATTCCTTTTACTTTCTCGTATCCATACTAATAAGAAATGGTAATGCTGAAAACATTTATGTCGATATTTTGACGGACGTTTGGACCGACTTCATGATGCGCGAAAGAAAAAAAAGTTTAATTAAACCCTATTAATTACTATTGTTCATTATCGGGGCCAGCTTCGAAAACTATTGCAACTCACCCTAATGTTTATTGGTACTGAAAATGTTTTAAAATAATAGCTCACAATTTAATAATAATGCATCATAATATTACATCCTCACGCGCGTGTGCATGCGCTTCTACGTGAGCACGTGCGTTGAGTGCAAGAGTGTGTGTGCGTGTGCTTGTGCATGCGTGAGTTTGCGCGCGAGCGTATGAACGCGTGTGTTCTTTCACTTAACTATAATCTATAAACTAGATAATAATTATGCCTGAATTATTAAATGTATTTATTCCTTTGTAAATTCTTAAATATCAATGATATTGAAAAAATTATATGTAATGAAATATGTAAATAGTAATGTAATGTGCAGTTGTAAATGAATTTTTGATCACTATGAGCCAGTAGTTGCACAGTGAACTAAAATAAATTAAATTTAAAAAAGTATGTTTGAATTTAGAAGCATTATAATATTACAATGCAAATCACTCAACGTTTTAATTCATCTTGTGAAGTTTAAACCCGTAAAATTATCTCAATTCATTCAACGTACTCGCAACATTCTCGAGGGTTTAACAAAGGTGGTTCAGGTCATCAATTGGTGCCAATGCAATTCCTCTGACCGGGAGATGCTAGGGTTCGAATCCCAATGGTGGCAGGATTTTCGACACTAGCTAGATAGTGTAGAAGTAGTAGTAGTTTTCCGTGTTTTTTCCCATCAACACCAGGCCAATGCTGGAGCAGTATCCCAGCAAACGGACCACGGATCGCGAGCAATCTATCCTTCCTCTACCATGTTCTATCATCACCCGTTACTTGCACACACACACTCACAAGCACTACACTACCACACATGCCCGGAGAACAGAGCTTCAGCCGGGAGCTGGGGCGGTGCCCCACTGGTGTAACATACAAGATTGGGATTGATTGATTGACTGAGGTTCCGGGATCGCCAACTACTGAGGTCAGTCCCGTGCTTGTAGTGTATGTTTTTTTCATCGGGAGGTTACGATGATCTTCCCCTCACCGTCGAATAGTGGGATTTCCCTAACCAGTTATCTCATACCAGCGAGTCTCCTGCCGCGTCGAGTTCTAAGTCCCCAACCGGTCTCCCGGCATGTGTGGTAATGTAGTGCATTTTAGTGTGTGTAATGGGTGAGTATAGAACAAGGAAGAGGAAGAAAGGATCGCGCGCGGTCCGTTGCCCGTTTACTACGGTACTGCTCCGGTATTCGCCTGGTATTGATCCGAGAAACCACGGAAAACTACCAATCAGAGCAGCCGGCCACTAAAATTCTCCTCCAGACCGCGACTGAAATCGACGTAGCTGAAAAGCTAGTGTAGAAAATCCTGCCGCCGTCAGGACTCGAACCTAGGACCTCCCGGTCAAAAGCACTGCAATGACATCAGTTGATGCACTGAACCACCGCTCCCGGTTCCTGAATGTGAAAAACCCTGTTAGCCAACTGTAGGTCGGCATCGGATCTCACCACATCAGGAGATCACTGCCACTTCCCGCGATAAAAACATGCACTACACGTACAGGAATAAGTACCTTATCGGTAGACGCGCCAGGAATAATCAACCAATCGAAGATTTGAATCTTCAGTTACATGTTGAGAATATGTGTAAATATAGCATTAATATATGAATAATATTTAATAGCTCAGTCGATGTCACTGCAGCGCCTCTGACCGGGAGGTCCTAGGTTCCAGTCCTGACGGCGGCAGGATTTTCGACACTAGCTTTTCAGCTAGGTCGAATTCAGTCGCTGTCTGGAGGAGAATTCTAGCGGCTGCTCTGATCGGTAGTTTTCCGTGGTTTCTCCCATCAACACCAGGCGAATGCCGGAGCAGTACCCTAATTATCCTCTCCCCTTACAACAACAGAACATGTCATTAGAAACTTAGAAGAGTCCTGGTCCCCACTAGCGGTAGGTCATCTCGCCATCCAGCGGGGGAAGATTACCGATCTCCCGAATGCATATTAATGACCAAAGCAGTTGACGCGCCCGGAAACACGAAATAATCAATCAATCAATCAATAATATTTAATGTTCGTTTGTATTACTTTGGTAAAGTTCCCCTTTTGTTTCTTATATCAGTCAATTATTTACAAAACAGAAGTCATTAGAAACAAAACGTCTCGCATGTTTGACGAATGCATATTACATTACATCAAAGGCTTTTGTTTTTGAATAGAGATATTGAGAATATTCTCTCGCTCGTTTGATCTTTGATTAAACACATCGTGTATGACTCGCCATGAACGGTGTGTTACCATTTCATCAAAATATGAAGGGAGCTAAAAAATCAAGAGTGCATTTTCAAGTAATTCAGGGAAATTGAATTCAATATATTAAAGCATTATGTAATGTAAAATGCCGTATTTTTATTCTCTCGCATTTTCTGCTCTGTGACTTTTTACATGATTCAGTGAGCAAGAATGTAGTAATGCTCAATCCCTATAATAGTGTAACGTCAAAATTTAAAATTTCATCTATAGTGCCCATTAAATGTTTTCGATTATGTGCAACAGCACATAACATGGTGTCACCTATCTAATATTATTATTTGTGCCCAGAAGCATTGTGGTACTGAAAACCTGTTGCAGATTTAAGAAAGCCTTGACAAATATTTCGTCGAAAAATGTGAGCAAAAAATTCGCTCCAAGAGCATTCAGTTGTCAGTATCCCGCGATTCAAACTTGAGCGCACCCACTTGAGCAGAAACAAAAGTCACATGGAATACGCATGAAACCTCAGTCATAACCTCTGCAACATCAGGTTTGAGCCTCACATTGTAGAGATGAAATCTTTTGCAGAGACATTTTATAAATTCTTGTTCGTTATCACACCGTGCAAACTTTGCTGTCTTTTACTGTGGACTGGCTGAATTAGCTCAGAACCATAATTATCATCGTCTCTGCAACGTCTCGGAGCGGGAGGTTCCAGGTTTCTATTCCCAACGGTGGCCGAATTTTTTACTCAAGCTATGCAGCTGAGTCGGATTCCGACATTCCGACGCTGATTTCAGACGAATTCTAGTCGCCAGCTGCTCTGATCGTGATTTATTTGATTTCTTTTCTTGATTGATTTTTCTTTCCGTGATTTTTCTGATCTAACATAGGCGAATGGTGGAACAGTATCCTACCCAACGGGCCATAGATCTTTTCTTTCTCCTTCTTGACGTATCCGTTCCCCTTGCGCTTACACTAACACTTGCATGCCCTACACTACCAAATATGTTGGGAGACCAGTCATAAGTATTTAGAGCTTCTCCCAGTTCGGGGGGTGCCAAGCAAGGTGGAGAAAGGAAGAGGAAATCTCCACAAGTCGACGTGTAGGTCGACCACGGATCTCACCATGCATCAAGGGAGAAACACGGCCATCTCTCGGAATAAAATATTCATTACACTAATGACTGCGTAGTTGTCGTCCCTGGAAACGTACTTCGATCAATTTTGGAGGGATCAAGTCTGGTCATCCTGTCAAAATATATTTTTCTTCATTCCTGAGTTTGATTCAAGAGTGAGAGGAAAAAGTCGTCACGCGAATATCTCACTGCCCACACATTGTACATTTCCGTACGAAAAGTATGTTCGGGCCGACACAGTCAGACAAAGTCAGACTGCTCAATGAGCCTCGTTTTGGACACCGTTGCAATCAGTGCGTAGGAATGTTTTTCTCGTTCTGGAGCTTTTAAATGCATTATGATTTATTGATTGATTAATTTTATTTTTCCTCCCTATAATACAGAATAATAATATATATGACCTAACGGTCATTTGGCCGTTAAATAGAAAAGGAACGGAGATTGCCAATTCAAATCTGGCGCCTATAAAAGACCGCAGAACGATCTTTCAGGGGGACGATTCCAGGAACGAATCACGGCCGGTGAGAAGAGGCAGAGGATTCAGAAGAGTGCATAGAGACATGACGAATGGCGCGCACGGGGCTGTGTGGCGTTTGTGAGGCGAGAGAATGAAATCGGGCAACATCGAGGGGTGAAGGTGCGTGTAAGTGTTAATATGTGAGTAAACGAGCACTCGGA
Organism: Teleogryllus occipitalis; assembly: GCA_011170035.1. Lineage (NCBI taxonomy): Eukaryota > Metazoa > Arthropoda > Insecta > Orthoptera > Gryllidae > Teleogryllus > Teleogryllus occipitalis. The sequence continues at coordinate 143,842 of BLKR01002396.1, forward strand.
GCATCGGACAAAAGCATAAAACTAAAAGGTATTGTGTTCTAAGCGCCAGGGAACAAGAATAATCAGGTGATGTGAAATCACGTGGTGCAGCGGTGTGCGTGGGCTATAAACTATTAGGGTAAGGAGAAATCAACGGCTTCGAGCAAGTACATCGCCATAAGAAGACCGAATTCGTGCCCGGACTTTAGAAGAGAATGGTGAAATAGCAGAATACAGGGTACGGCACGGCGACCACGTGGACAGCACGCAGTCGGCGGGCGGGTGGCTCGGCTACGTCAAGGACATTAGCAGAGGCGGCTCTATTCCCACGACAGGACTGCTGGATCCTCAGATAAGTAACGAAGCTTGTAATATTCGTGAAAGTCGGGTTGAATTACTGCAATCATTAGCTTCAGAGTGTACAATGTGGGTAAAGGACACAATGATGAACAATCACAATCGTTCACAGAGGGTGGGATAGATTGTAACTGGTTAATGTTAGGTAATAATAACACTGAATGTAAAAATGTGGGATGTAGAATATTGGTGTTTCATTATTGCATAAGAGTGTGGGAGCTCCCGGATATTTCAAACAGTACAGGATATTTCAAACTGATTAGATATTTCAAACAGTATTGATTGGTAATTATGTTAATCACGTTAACAGCATGCGATTATGCATTAAAGATTTGTCTAGTTGTTAAACATATTCATTTTTTGTGAATAAACGAATAATTGTAATGTGTAATTTGGTGCATCGTGAATTGAATGAGAAAAGTATCAAGCCTAAAGCCAACATCCTCCTAATAAAGGCGCTCCCCCCTAGAACGATCCCTTGTCCTTATTCGTTTCGATCTTGTATTCAAAATTCTAATATGTAGTAAATACTTGCTTGGTCAACTTGAATCCCTAATTCGGGAAAACTGAGGTAAGTACAGTCACAATAAATATAATGCCTTGTGAGACTCGTACGTCCAGCAACAAAGAGAACCATGGCCTGGAAACATCACATCAACACTGCGTGTACCCGCCGCAGGCAGTACGACAAGCCCTGTTGCGGGCTGGCATCCCATCGTACAGGTGGCGAATAGTGTCCTGCGGTACATTGTTTCACGCCTCCTGCACCGCCTCACACAGAGCAGGTTGTGGAGTTGCAGCACTAGTCAGGCATTGGCAAATCATGTCCCACAGATTCTTGATAGGGGACAAATCCGGAGAACGTGCCGGCCAGGGCAGTTGAATGAATGAATGCCTTTTACGTGGCGAGACTCAGGCCATGAGGCCTGCTCTTCCGTCTGACCACGCAAATTTCGTTACGCTCCTTTCACCTACTAGGGGAGAAAGAAAGTATTACTTGGGCGAAGAAACAGGCAATTTTAATTTAGCTCAAAGGCTTCATTTAGGCTTGAGGATCCTTTACATGCAGTAAATGTACTAACATGGGACAGCCGGCTTTACTTCCCCTCCGAAGGAAGGCGTACAAAGGATTTTTTGCCCTTAAAAATCCACGGCTTCGATCGGGTGTGAACTTGGGTATGTAACAGCCCGTTAGGCTAACCGTTACACCATCGCCGCCGCCGCAGTTGACGAAGCGAGAGCGAGGATTTTGGCCGAGGTGGTGCCCACGTTACCCTGCAACAATTTTATGAGCTTCACGCATTACTTATTTGAATCAAACGGTGTGCAATATTAACCCGAATATGGCCAATTTTACGTTAAAAACATACAAATAGACACTTTTCAAATGACCATAGCTCTGTCTGTCTGTCCATCTGTCCGTCTGTCCGTCTGTCCGTCTGTCCGTCTGTCCGTCTGTCCGTCTGTCCGTCTGTCCGTCTGTCCGTCTGTCCGTCTGTCCGTCTGTCCGTCTGTCCGTCTGTCCGTCTGTCCATTTGTCCGTCTGTTCGTCCGTCTGTACGTCCGTCTGTACGTCCGTCTGTACGTCCGTCTGTCCGTCTGTGAACATCACTAGCACCTAAACCAAACGTAGATTTTTTCCAAATTGAAGAAACCCTTGACGATCTGGCTCTAGTTAAAGCTCGGAAATTTTGAAAATTTTCTTCAAAATTCTCAAAATTTTCTTCATTCTTTAAAATTTTGGGGTTCTTTACATGAAGACCCCCGGACATTTTTAATTTTTTTTTCAAAAACGGCTCCACATTTTTTCGTAATTTTATTTTTGTAAGAATGGAGTAAGATGCACTTATAAGGTGGCATAGGTCCGATTTTCAGTGTTAACTCTGGACTTTCGAAAATTTCAAAAGTTTGAATTTTTCCTATAGCTACAAAATTGATGATAAAGATTTTTCCTTCGAGTACTTTTTTTCTCCGTAGAAATTTTTTTCATTAAGGCCATGCAGGGTAAACGGAACAGTGATTGTCCGCTCCAACCATAATTGGAATTATCGCTTGTTCTAACACCGTGTTCTAATATTTTGATTGTAAATGACGAGAAGGGATGCTTTCTTAGTGTTATGTGATATTTACTTACACCGCAAGTGTGCAACTGTTGCCAATATGGCGAATACTTGTTGACAGTGCGGTGTGTGTTCATTTTACGTACTCTACAGGTCTTCTACAGGTTTTATTTAGAAACCTGATATTCAAAAGTGCTGTTTGTTGATTACGGCGGTAAGTAAATTACAATGATATGTCAGAAAGCACAAATCTTATTGAGTAACAATAATCTCAGCTGAAAATGAGTAGCCTAGCTTTGTGTATTTAGTGATACAGGGGGTGGCCAATGACTTCGATAATATGTGTATTGTGTTATTGGCCACTCTGCTAATAATTGTTGACACACTTCTTTTAATCGTAGTTTCATATTATTGCACTTAGATTAATCCTGCGTGGGCCTGACATAAGTGATCTTATAATGCTAGAGAAGCCGAAACAAGAGTATGATGCAGGAGCCATGGCATGTGCCATAAATGTGTTAAAAATAACGGTTAATATGTGTGTTCTCTTGCAAAATCATTTAGTGTTCCCGAAACAAGTTTGAAGGTTCTTTAAATAATCCAGATCACTGAACTTCTCTAGGTCCTGATACTCTTTTATCTAAAGAAGAAGAAGCCAGCCTAATTAGTTAGATACTTGAACTAGACAGCAAAAGTTTTTCCAAGGAAGAAGAAAGATCTATAGAGTAGCGTTCAACAATTTTTAGCTGCTAAACCAAGGCCCAATCCGCTCAACATCAACCGTCTAGGAGAAGGCTGGGTCAGCCTTTTTTTAATAAGACATCCCATAATCACTACATGAACAAGTGAAGCAGTTGCAGCTGTTGTTCGTGTGTCAGCGAACAAAACATCAGAATGTGATAGTATGAAGAAGTTATAGGGTTCATCGAGGGAAGCAACTTGGATGACGAAATAAATGATCCTACAAGGGTCTATTGGAGAACGAATGGATGACAAGCGAAATATTCTATAAATATGTTTGAAACGTATTCCATTCACTTCTATTTGAAAAAAGCCATCACACTCCCTGTGATTCTATTTGTAGGCGGCCAGAAAACTCATTTGAATTAAGTCGCATATACTCATATTTGAAAATCGAAGATATTTTAATTTTCTTCAACAGCACTCATATAAAATATTAAAGTTATATTTAATCTGTATATTCCAAATGTGTTTTTATGGGTAATATAACAATTAAATAAATACATCGTTTTACTAGTTGTTTCTGTTAGAAATAATTGAGTGACCAATCACTGTCATCATGTTGGCCAATTACTGTAATTTGTGACCAATCACATACAAAATGACTTGCTTTTACTAAACAATTAATTACTAACGTGATGTTCATTTTCCGACAAAAATTACGGTTGGGACAAGTAAAAGGATCATTGGACAGTAGAAAGTTCGTAGCAAATTTTTCAAATTTTTATTTTCAAATGAGTTAATGTTGTCACAACACTCAATTGGCCAATCACTGTACCGTTTACCCTATTGTTTTTGAAAATTTTAATCATTTTCGCACAATATTGCGAGCAACAAGTGAAAATTTCAAGAATAACAAAACAAGATTTTCTCAAAAATAACTCCAATTTTTTCTTTAAACTTATGGTAGTGATAGTAGTACGTGTACCCTATAAGATGACATAAATAGTTGATCTATTCTTTTGTTTTATCAAAAATTGAAAAATTGTATTTTTTACTTGTTTCTTGAATTGCTAACATTTACATTAGCAGCGATTTGTTCTCATTACCGTATTACTCATTACTATATGAGCAGCAATTTGTAAACACCATTGCATCTTCGAGTTAAAGGACTTCAAATGACTACAAAAGATATTTTTCGAAAGATCAAAAATTTTCTTTGAAAAGAAGTTGCAAATTTCGAATTTACAGTAACACTTAAATGCTATTTTCTTACATACGGCTCCAAATTTTCGAATGAAAATTTCCAAATAGGAAGAGGTTTTACTCTTCTTATATTCCCGAAGTAATACTCCAGTTCTACTATTAGGACGCCGAACGAAGAGAAAATGTAAAAAAAATGTTGTTTGTGGGATAATACATGGCAGCTGGCAAGTCCGAAAAGCTCCAGACCAAAGAAGTTAGAAAACCAGACCAAAGAAATTAGAAAACTTAGTATGAGAAAGTCTGTTCCATCAGTTTTGTATTTGTAGCACCACTAGTTTTAATATTTGAAGTATTCATTTGAGTCTCTGATTTATACTGAACGATTATGCACTCGTTTCAGGCCTGATTATTTCCTTAATTACTCATAATCAGTTACACACAATTTTGTACCATAAAATCTGTTTGTCTGTAAGATGAACGGATGTGTCATGCTTCATTCTAATCCCTACAATTCCAATATTAAAAACAGTAATTTTATTCTCAATGCAAAATATCCCTCAATTTTAGAACTTTGAATGATTTCAAGCACTTTTTAAGTAATGTGAGTAGTTGAGTAATAACACTAAGTGGAGGAAAAACCGGTATGCCACGAGCCGCTGCAATAGTCTCCAGTGACGTTAGTGTAGAACATGTTGTATCTGGGTTGCAGTGGAGGTGTAACTTCCCCGCTAGAACGCCAGACCTACCGATCTACACGTCATCATACGAGGATCTTCCTCCAGGTATCTCTTCTGGCGGGGTACTGCCCAAACCGGGGCAATCTTCGAGCTTCCAAATGGACATGTGTGGTAGTGAAGTGCATGTAAGTGTGTGTATGTAAGGGGTGAGGATAGAACAAGGAATGGGAAGGAAAGATCGCGTGCAGTTCGTGACCCGTTTGTTTAAGTACTGCTCCTCCATTCGACTGGTGTTGATCTCAGAAACCACGGGAAACTACCGATCAGAGCAATCAACCACTAGAATTCTCTTCCAGACATCGATTTGGATTCGACCTACCTGACAAGCTAGTATCGAAAATCGTGCCACCGTAGGACTCGAACCCAGGACCTCCTGGTATGAATCAATATAGCTCACACCTTGGAAATATCTTTCCGCATCCAATGGGTCGCCATTTACTGCGCTTTAGTATGAGGACTTCCAAGTAACAACGCGGAGTGAGCTACCCTGCGCAGAACGCGCGCACACGCGCGGAATATTCTCTCGCGACGTATTTGCAGTTGACGCAAAAAAATTGTGACGCGATTATGACTCACGTGAACAATTACACAAATGAAACATATATATATAACGCTTAACTAAACGTATTGAAACGCGTATTTTTGTTGTTGAAGCCCAACCATGCAACAACTGCCACGAGCCGCTCTTGATTCAACCGATATTTCAATATGGGTGTAAGGTTGGAACCATAGATGTGGGAGTAGGGAACCGGAGAGGCCCTAATCTCCTGAAAATTTTGAAAGGAGCCCTGTAGCCTTACGCAATAATATTTAATTTATTTAAATATGTTCAATATCAGATTTACTCGTTTTTAACACCCAATTTGGGGAATTGTTTTACATTATTTGGGAGAGAGCTTCGCCAAGCCATCTGGCAATAGTATAATGGTTTCAGATAAAATTAACTGTTTTCTTTACATTGAGTTTGGGTACTGCGTTTGAATCAGAGGCGTGCGGACAGGGAGGCCAGGAGAACTGAGCCCGCCTGAAAATTTTGAAACAAGACAAAACAACCAAGAAACAAGACAACAAAACAAAACAACCAAGGATTAAAAAATGGGAGTTTTCTTTGTTTTGTTTTTTTCTCCCTTTCAAAATTCAAAATTTAAGTAGTATATGACAGTGTAGGGATCACAGAATTTTGAAAATGTGCACACAATTCACTTTTCCCCATAGCACGTCATATGCAGTTTTTAACTGTTTTTTTACGTAAAATAAATAAATAAATAAAGACTCGTAGTCTTACTAAATAAAACATTTCATTTTCGTAAATATGTTCAATTCCTGATTTTCATCTCTTTTTATACCCGACAATTTTGAAAATTGTTATACATTTGGGAGAGAGGTTCGCCAAGACATCTGGCAACAGTGTATATGGTTTCAGATAAACTTAATTCATTGAATTTGTATTAAGTTTGTATTATAGGCGTACGCACAAGCGGGGCAGGAAAATTTGAGAGCGGCTCCGTTATATTACTAAATAAAACGTTTTATTCCCGTAAATATATTCGATTGTTGATTTTCCTAACAATTTCGGACATTTTTTACGACATTCGGGGAAGCAACTCTCCTATCCTTATAGCAACCCCACAAATGGTTCAACATAAAATCAATTGTATTTATTCATTTCATAATTCAAGTTATAATTTTATTATATTTGTAGTATGTTTAATTTTTTAGTAGCAAAATATGTCCTAGGGTATTTAAACATTTACGCGAAAGGGGGCTCAAAAAGTCCCCCTCTACTACTCTTGTTTTAGGCTGCGCACTTCTATGGTTTGTATTATTTGTTCTGAAATGTATCGTTAAAGTCACAATTTCATTATCATGGTAATATTCTAGTTTTATAAAATTACTAGTAAAGTACGTCATAAGTAAATTTAAAAAGTTTAATGGAAACTAGAGCCCAAAAATGTAGTTGGCCCCATCTTGTGGTATTGCACGTGCATGGTGGGACTACTATAATAAAGAATCACTTCGAAAAAGTCCTGGGTCGGTGGTGCTGACTACCTATTTCATTATGCCGAGTTACGCCACTACTCTCCAATGAAGTTCACCTCCTAACTGAAAAACTTCCGCGAACTGGACTCTGTGGTGTGAGTGTTGTCATCCGTGGTCAAACGCTCTGTCGGGCTCCATTGTGCCTCTATTTACCGACTGCATTCACAGACAGCGCCTGAGGCGGACAGCGACACACGCGCTTCCCGGCGGCGGAAACGAGAACTACGGCCATCCACGGTACACCGCGCCCTCGGGCCAAAGAGGGAAAGTCAACGAACGGAGGAAAGATAGCTAACAAAAGGAAAATGTGAACAAGAAAAGCGGAGGAGAGGTGTTAATTTTTAAAGAAGAGGTTTACGTATGGCTTTAATAGAGAGTGAATTTGATGCGAAATTGATTTGGAAAGTAGCTCTCAAAGTGTTAATGTAAATTAAAATAATTTTATTATTATTACTTGCATTATTACTATTACTGTTATTTCTTTATTTTCTCATAGCATATTACTATAAATATTGGTACTGATTAATAAGAACCATCAATTGACAATTTAACAAAGGACTGATTAAAAATTCCCAGCACTGATAAATCATTCCATGAATTTCCGTACTATGTTTGTTGTTATCACTACGTCTTTCTATTCACTTTTACCGCAAGTTGTTGGCAGTTTGTATACGTCCACTTTCACATACAGCTACTTGAAAACTCACATCAGACTTAAAGGAATGTCTCGGGTACTAGAAAGAATTACTCAAATGGACCTTTTCGACTTGCTCTTTGATGAACTCAATTACTTACTGATTCTTTTAGAGTATTTACTTTGTGTAGTTTGCTCGTATTTGAGATTGAATTATCAAGAAGTAATATTTAGCTTATCTCTTGCTTTCACACATCACTACTTTCCTGTTATGCACTGCAATCCGATCTGTTAAAATAGTTATGTCCCAATACAAATACCATTGAGTTAGTAAAGCAAATTAATTTATTCTACGCACACTCGGAAAAATTACTACTTATCATAACCATAATGCCGACCTGGATGTCCGAGGTAGCTAAGAGCGAGTACCGACTCAGCGCGTCGGTCCAAAAGATCACAGGTTCAAGTCCCGCTTTGGGCATGATTGTTTGTCCCTTGACTTTGTGTTGTCGCGGAGGGTCTGGCGTTCTGCTGACCCCAGATCAGAGGAGCCCGCAAGTGTGTTGGTATAGTGTATGGTCGAATATGCGTCCCATCGGGACGTAAAGGGTAACCGGCTGTTGGCTGGATAAAAGCGCTAGAAAAAAAATCATCATCATTATTTTCTCTCTATTTTCATCTTAGGCGGCCGACATCTCTTTTACCAGGAGATCTGTGGTGATATATTTGTTTTGGGATGCGATCAATACTCATTCTGTGTAGATGTTGGGACCATCGGGTCCTGTATTCTTGTATTTTATTTATTTATGGGAGTACATCTAATTCTTCTCTGATTCTCTAATTTTTTATTTTGTCTAATATAGTGCAGCCCTTGATTTGTGGCAAAAACCTCATCTCAGACATCTGAATTCCGGTAAAATCTTTCTTTTTCATGGTCCACGTCTCGCATCCATAAAGAAGTACGAAGATGGGCATTGTTTAATAAAATTTAAGTTGTGCTTCCTTTCTTGTTTTCTTTCTTATGTATTTTATTATTGTACCACAGATGTTTTAAAATCTTTGAGTTTTTATTGAAATATCTTTATTTAATTCAAAAGAAATACCACAGTCTATTATCTAAATAATTAAAAAAATTATTATTACTTTACTTTGTATAGATCTCTAAACGCTATTACTTTGGTTTTCTGAGTTAATATTCTCAAGTTATATCGTCCTCATATATTATTTAGTTTATAGAGAGCCCTCTGTAAAAGATCCTCACTTTCTTGGATAATTATCTGCAAATAAAAGCGGATGTAGAATGCTTTCAGGGTTTTTCTGGATGCCATCTATGATACACTGGTGCCATTCTCTCAAAATGTCGTCTATGTCAATATTAAATAAACTTGGCGATAGGCTACAAACTTGTCTAACACCTCGATTTTGGGGGGGGGGTATTTAAGGTCGCATTAACATCTAGGCCATTAGCGACCACTGTTGGAGTTAACGGAACGGTAACTATGAAGATGAAACGATATGGTGATGATAAGGGGTGAAAGAACGAACCCAAATACAACCATGCCCGAGGCGGGACTCGAACCCGCGACCCGTCGGTCCGATATTGCTACAACACCACTGGCTTAGCGATCTCGGTTACCGGATCGGCTCTGAATTAATATTAAATTCCTTGGATAATTTTCCATTTAACCCCGCTAGACTGGGCCCAAAGAAGGGAAAAGTTGGTTCTGCCTGACACAAGCCAGGATAAGCCAGGATAGAGGAATAGCACCTCTTTTTAAAAAACCTTGTTCAGCTGACCCGGCTGGTAGAGGTGAGGGCCCCTTACCAGGGTTACCGTGAAGACCCCAACGGCAGCTACGGCGGAAGAGGAGACCTCAGGAACGACGCAACTGGCGGACCCTTGCAATTTCAGGACAACAAATGAGGATGCATGTCTAGAGGCATTATGATGGAAGCCCCATCACTAGACTTACTTACCAATACGCCCGTAACTCGTTATGGGATATTTAATATTACTGACACTCTTCAACAAACCAAGCCAGTTATTACTAATTAAAGTTAAAATTAGTTCTTAAGGGATTCCTTTAGTCTGTTCCTTATTCTCACGCACCCGTATAATGTTTACTGACGACACGAGATCCCTCATGTGGCATCATTCTCCAGTAATTTCCTGGCCGGCTGCTCTGATCGATAGTTTTCCGTGGTTTCTCCGATCAACACCAGGCGAATGCCGGAGCAGTACCCTACCAAACGGGCCACGAACCGCGCGCGATCTGTCCTTCCTCTTCCTTGTCATATCCTCTCCTCTTACACACACACTTACACTAACAAGCACCACATTATCACATATTCCGGGAGACCGGTCGAGAGCTTAGAACTTGTCCCGGCTGGGGCGTTGCCCCGCTGGTGAGAGACCTGGTTAGGGGAAACCCCACTAGCCGACGGTAGGACGGCGCCGGATCTCGCCATCCAGCGGGGGAAGATCACCGCCATCTCCTGAGAAAAACATGCACTACACTAACGGGACTAATGACCGAAGCAGTTGACGCGCCCGGAAACACGAAAAAATCAATCAATCAATCCAGTAATTCCCTGCTGGTTCACAATCGCGTTACATCATTCTCATTATACCACAATCTCTCTCATCTCGCAAATCAAATGATTTAATTATTTTAAATGCTTTTAACTAAGTATTTAAATTTTGGAATCACCTCATCAATTCGATCTCAAATTTTCGGTCATAAAATATGTATTTAAGTTTGTTTCAACTGAAAAGTTGCATACACGTGCGAAATTTTAAGATTGCTGCAGGTGACGAGAAGATGCACGCATTTTGGTACCTGAAAATTGGGAATTCTGGATAGGCTGGATGGATGTTTCGCATAATATTTATTGATTAATTGTAATCAATCAGTCTGGGCGCGTCAACTTCTAGGATCATTAGTTTCTTAAGTGTAATGCTTGTTTTTCCTTGGAAGGAGGCGGTGGTGTTTTCCCGCTGGATGACGAAATCCGGCACCGACCTACCGTCGGCTAGTGCGGTTTTCAGCCACCAGGTATCTCCCATCAGCGGGTCACGGCCCCAGTAGGGATAAGGTCTAAGCTCACGACCGGTCTCCCGGCATGTGTGGTAGTGTAGAGCATGTTCGTGTACGAGTGTGTTAGTAAGGGGTGAGGATAGGACAAGGAAGAGAAAGGAAAGATCGTACGCGGTTCGTGGCCCGTTTGTTAAGGTACTGCTCGAGCATTCGTGTGGTTTTGATCGGAGAAACCACGGAAAACTACAGATCAGAGCAGCTGGCCGCTAGAATTCTCCTCCCGACTGCGACTGGATTCGACCTAGCTGACAAGCTAGTATCGAAAATACAGCCACCGTCGGGACTCGAACTCAGGACCTCCTTTTCGAGGCACTGCAGTGACGTCATTTGATGCCCTGAACCACTTCTCCCGGTGGGGATAATCAACATATTTTAATTTTGGGGGATGTACTTTACGTGAAACCCTCTAACATTTTCAAAGTTTTCTGAAAAATGTTTACAATTTTTTTCTTTGCATATTTTGTTCGATTACAGAAAAGTGTATTTATGTTAATTGTATAGTTCCGTTTTCCATTAAAACCTCTGAAGATTGCAAAAGTTCAAATATTTTTCGAACACGTCATTCATTGTCTATAATTAAGCCAGAGATTTTTTTCCAATGCACTGCTGTACCTCTCAATTGTAGATCATTGAATGATGTCATGTACTTTTTAAAAATATCCTTCTCTTAAAGAGGTTTACTAACAACTTTAAGGGGAGGCAAAGTTTTGGTATGCGGCACATTTCCACAAGTTTTCTCTAAAGATACTTATCGAATCTTTCGCTACATTCGCAGTGCCAACGTGGTAATGTATTACGCTGCACACATTGCGCACGCAGTAATCTCATCTGAAGATGCATTTTTCGAAATATTACGGACATGTCTCAAAAAAGTCATGCTCCTTTTTATACGAAATACACTTAAATTTAACTATATTCCCATAATTAAATCCCATATTTTTTTCTTGAATAGATGTTTCATGAGAAATTCAATACATGTATACAAGCAATTTAGTACATTTAGTTTTTTACAATCTACTCGTATAAACCAGAGAGAGAGGGAGAGGGGAGAAAGAGAGGGAGACAGAGAGTGTGTGTTTCCCTCAGTTAAATAAAAGTGGCTATTTGAATTGCCTAACCTTGAAATGTATTACAAATACCCTAACCTTCAGTTCGCTTAAGAGACAGGTGGTAAGTCGTTGACCTTCCTCCAATGCTACCACTAATTGAGACTCCTCCCTTCCCACCAAAATAAACATTTTTATCAACACCAAAATCGAAATTTGTACTTTGTTACGGACCCGGTCGGAATGAAACTAATTGGATCAGATCTTACTTTGCATTGACGTCATCTACAAGGTGTTATGATGTGTTTTCAGATTTTTTTGTCCATGTGGTTATTGTATCCACAATAACCAAGTGACATTCCCGAAACAAGCACCAAGTAATATTCTCAATAACCACATGGACATTGAATTATCGCTCATTTCTTTAGACTACCTACTACAACGACTGCGACATCAAATATTCATGATGAAGAGCATTCTTAAATTTATTTATGAATACTCTTAATGAAAAATGTCGTTTATGGAGCAAACAATTCACGGAAAAAAATAGACTATCAATATAAGTACAAATGTAACTAGAGGTGCTACAGAATGGCACATACTTTCTTGTAGTAAAGTTTTCTAATTTTCTTGCTGTGCTTGGCTTGAAGGTCTTGCTCCATTCTCTGACCAGCTGCCATCTACAGTCGCCCGAAGTACATTTTTGACATTTTCTCAACTTTTTGCTTTTCTAATAGTACAACCTAAACATACATACCATCAAGAATATTAAAGAAGAGTAAAACTTTGTCTTAAATAAAATTTTCATTGAAAAATTCAAAGCCTTTTTTAAGAAAATGGCGATTAAGAATTACTGTAAATGCGAAATTTGAAGCTCTTTTTGACAGGAATCCACTGAGTTTTCGAAAAACTTCCTTGAAAGTCATTTGAAGAACTTCTACTCACAAATTTAAGAATGTATACAAATTGATGGAAACGTGCATATTAACGGTGTGAGAGATATTTAAAAAAAATTACATTTGTGTAATTTTTGAAAAAATAAAAGAATAAACCAAAATTAACTTTACATCAGATTAAACAGTGCAATTAGTACTATCCATTGGAAATTTGGAACAGTTTTTGAGAAAATGCCGTTTGAGCGTTTCTAAAAATGCGGAAATTTGAGGTCATTTTCACATAAAACTGATGAGTCAAAATTACACAAATTACATTTTTGTAATTTTTGAGAGAAAAAAGAATAGAGCTATAAATCGTTTATGTCATCGTATAGGACATATTTGGAAGTATCCCTAGCAAAAATTTAAAGAAACAATTTGGAGCCTTTTTGAGAAAATCTTGTTTTTGTTATTTTTTGAAATTGCAAATATTGCACGCACTATTGCATGAAAACTTTTAAAATTTTCAAAACAATGTGCCTGACCTTAATGAAAGAAATAATTATGGACAACAAATTTTATTTGAAGGAAAAATCTCTGTCTTCCATTTTATAGTTGTAGGAAAATGCCGGAAAAAAAAGTAACACTTGTAATTTTCGAAAGTTCAGAGTGAACCGTGAAAATCGGACCTAAGCCACCTTTTTAATTGTATTTTACTATTTTACAAGATATTTAAAGAAAAAATTTTGAGCCGTTTTTGAGAAAATTTTGAAAATGTTCGAGGGCTTAATGTAAAGTAACCCGAATTTTAAAGAATGTTTTTCAAAATATCCGTATATACGTATGTATACGAGAAAATAAAAAGAACAAAAAGAGAGGTCCAAGAAGTTAAATTAGATATTTTTCAGATTATCATTTTGATAAAACTAGTAATAGTAAAAATGTTGTGAATACAATTAAGTTAAACAAGAGTTTCACAATAATTTGAGTGAGAATGAGGTGTTCATATCACCAAATTGCCTGTCGAGACAAAATCGTATACAAGCTGACTTGAAAATAGCTTTTTGCTTCAAAAACAGTACTATAGTGTAATGTTATTTGTACATTACATCAAAATCAATATAGGAAATTCTAAAGTAAAAAATCTGGTTAGTATTCAGTCGGCTAAGTTTAAGCTTTTATTTATATATTTTTATCTCTTTAATATCAAAAAAATTTAATCGAGGCAGAGACATTTGAATAAATGACCAATGTAGCAAGTTTTGTACTTGAAACAATAAATAAAAATAAACAATAAAAACTACGTAAGAAATGAGAGGGGCAAGTGCAATCTCTATCTACTTAAAATTCTTAATAAAGAGGACAACAAGCGTTTTTGGCAATATTTTATACCAAGCTCGACCATTAGTAAAGGAAACATAGCTATAAAAGAATCTGTCATCAAAGACAAACATTTCCAGTAGTTCGTTTCTGTGCTCGTATACACTGGACTACAGACGCATTTACGTAACGACTTCAATAACAGGATTGAGAGTAATTTGGCTCTACTCCAAGTCCAATACGTTTGCCTCTATCTCATGAGAAGGCAAAATGTATTTGCATTCACTGAATGCTGCAGCTGAGGCATCAAGGCGATGGAATTCCCCGAAAAGTACTGTCTTGATTTTTTCCCACGTAAGGCACTCACCAAATTGTATTTGGGAGGGTTAGTTTGTAAATACCTCATTGATCCTCTACCGTCCATGGACGCTTAAATAATAATATTTGAAGAATATAAAAATTTAATATTAATTTGTTTTTTGAAATTCAAACAAAGATTTTGTCAAATTAGAGTCATACGTTTTAGTAAAAAAAGCAAACAGTTCTTCCTGTGATCGAATCTTTTTTTTCATTATTACAAGAATTAAGAGATGAGTACAAAAGGTACAAATAATTTTTCAAAAATGTTGTAAATGTTGTAATTTGTCAGTGTTGTAATGTTGTAAACCGCGCATTAGGATTAAACAAAAGGAGCCCCAAGATTAAATACAATTTTCACCCACTGTCGCAATGAAAAGCTTTTTCAGAACAATTATTAATACGATCCTTTACATAAAAAGCGCGGGATAGCTTGTCTGCAATTCTATGGTAATTAATTATCAATTAAAGGCCAATTAAAATTTCCTTAATTTAGGCTTTTTGGAGTTCTCAAAATCGTTAACTTAGTAAACACTACTTGTCACTAATGGAAATGAACGAAAAATTATCCAAAATGAACGATTAATTTAAGAATCAAGAGAAAAAACTTAGTTACCGGCACTTATATTTTAAAATCTATATTGGTAATAAAAATGAATAACATACGCTATTATGGGCTGACGCACACAAAATCTTTTAAGCATCAGAAAAAGTACTACAGCCCACCCATAATATAAGACCAATTTTAGGCTCTAGAAAAACAGTATTCCATCCATTATTTTTCAAAATTCAGGAGTGTACAAATTAATACCGGCCTCAAAACAATTGTGCTTCTTCAGAAAATACAAATTTACATTAACACATGTCAAGGAAAAATCATCATTAATGGCAAGAAATAATGAAAGGAACGCACGAGATGGGCAAGCAGGTGATTCAGACGATTTACGAGCAGATGGGAAGGGAGCAAAAATAAAACGCGAACAGAGCAGATGCACCTAAAATCTGTTCAACAGATTCTCAAAATATTAACCAAGATATCCTTCTTCCTAAAACCTGAAGTTTGCCTTCAATTTCAGAGCTATTGCTTAGTGATTACAATGGTGCTAACTTTGATTTTGGAAGTCGGGTACTGTTAGCTCTGTCCTACGACAATCTTTAATTCGTACCTCCCTGACATTTTTAAAACGAGAACTGTAATAATGTTAACCCAAAGTCAAGAATTAGCCCTTATTTATTCTTATGGTTTCATATTTCTCTGTAGGTACTCTAATGCTTCTCACCAACATTCCTAAATTTCAAATATTGTGGAAATAAACTAAAACTAAACACTAAAACATCAATATAACACAAATCGTTGCTGTACGACTAACGCTTAAAATATTTAATAAATTCTAAAAATATTTTGAAATAGCGATAAGGTACATATACATATACATATACATAAGGTACATATACATAAGGTACATATAACATGTATTTTGTTTTAACAACTTATATTGTCAGAATATGTTTCGTAGACAGACCGACCTCACCGTAATAGATTTTTACATATGATGCTTTACTTCGTGCCTATATCATGCGAGTTGTGAACATGTTATAACAAGAAATTTTAGGCCAAATTTATATTTAAACCTATTTTTCGAAGTTAATACAACTGTTACAATTGACCACTGTGGTGATCAATTGAATGATTCATTGATAATTCCGTGCGCGTCAACTGCTAATGTAAGTGGTCCTGTAAGTGTATTGCATGTTTTTTCCTCGGAAGGTGGCCGCTGGATGACGAGATCCGGCGCCGACCGAATTGTCTGCTAACGGGATTTTCGACAACCAGCTCTCTCCCGCCAGCGGGGCACCGTCCCAGCCGGGATAAACTACTAGTTCCAGACCGGTCTCCCGGAATATGTGGTAGTGTAGTGCATGTTAGTGTAAGCGTGTGAAAGTAAGTGGTGAGGATAGGACAAGGAAAATGAAGGAAAGATCGCGCGCGGTATTTGGTCTATTTGTTAGGGTACCGCTCTGGCATTCACCTGGTATTGACTGGAGAAACCACAGAAAATTACAGATCAGAACAACCGGTCGCTAGAATTCTCCTTCAGACCACGACTGGATTCGTTCTAGCTATTTCGCTAGCATCGAAAATCTTTCTACTGTCGAGACTCAAACCTAGGACTTCCTTGTCAGAAGCACTGCAGTGACATCAGTGGATGCCCTGAGCTACCTCTCTCGGTCTGCAGTGATCAAAGGCTGAAAAGTATTAACAATTATAGTCGTGTTGGTACAAATATTTGACTTAAATCAGAGAAAACAATTAGGTAATAAAAATATTTAATAAATTCTTTTAAATTATGTATTCATCAATATTCCAGAAAATCTCAAATCGCATACATTTCATAGAAATTATTTGAGACTCTCTGGCATTTTTAAATTCATGTTGAAACACGTGTTAGAAACCTGTCGCCTCGCTTCCCGTGAAACAGACACGAAAATATCCCATTCAGCGAAGCGGAAGGCAGAAGAAGCAAACAAGACGCGCCCTTGCGCCTTCGTTAGGACAATTAGGACCTTAACGAGATCCGCCCCGACCCACCGTCCACGGAGCAGCCCCTCGCCCCATTGGACACACACCTCCGCCTTCGTTAGCATCTTCGGGCGCCTCGCGGCTTCGGCTCGGGGCTGTGACGCGAGACGCATCTCGATATTTCTCCTCATCGGCTGGTTGATTGAGGATAGGGAGGTGGCGGCGATCTTTGCCCCGCCCTAGGGGGAACCAGCGCCGACGTACTGTCGGCTAGTGGGGGTTTCCTCAACCAGGTATCACCCAACAGCGAGGCCCCGCCCCAGACGGGACAAGCTCTAAGCTGCCGACCGGTCTCCCTGCATGTGTGATAGTGTAGTGCAGGTAAATGTGTGTGTGTAAGGGGTAGGATAGGGCAAGGAATAGGAAGGCAAAATCGCGCCAATGATGTATAGATCGCTCACTGGCCCGCCACATTTGAAGCTGAGATTGCGCGTGGCAGCCATGTCAGTTGTTGGCAACAGGCTTTTATAAAAAGGTTATGCTGTATTATCAACGAGCTAGAATATACTGATATATTCTAGCTCGTTGTATATTATACACCCACAAGACAGACTGCATATTTCTGCTTCCGAACCACATCCAAAACTATTGATATTTAAGAAACTCAATGGACAATAATTATTTTCTTAATGATTGATTGAAAGAGAACACATGCATCAAAGAAAAATTTTGTTAGGAGCTACGAGAAAGGACTGTAAATATATTTCCTACAATGTAAAAACCAAACTTTTATTTGCAGTTTTTTTTAAATTACTGACCTCTATAAGTAATTAATTTATCAGGGTTTGACGCACATGTTTACCGTATATCATTGCGCAACCTGTAATTATACGAAAAATGTTAATAAATATAAAAAATATTGATACTAAAATATGTGCAATATAGTGTTCTAAGGTGTATCAACCAGTGGTATCAACAGGAGACTTTTACCTAAAGCAGGAAGGTTCAAAATGTTCCGAACATAACCTCTCTCTCAGAGTTGGTCTCCAATCCTTCCTCCTCATCGACACAATCCATTTTTTGAGAAAATCCTCGTTTTTTAGAGGAAAGCTAAAATTCAAGGTTAACTATAAAATGATGTCGCTTTTGTAGCATATTCTAACAAAAACTCAAGCAGTATTTCAAAGTCATTTCTTTGGTACATACTTATGAAAAGAAATTCCAGATCCTTTTTTGAACCTGCCATTGCAGTTGTACGCAGCACATAAAATAGGCATGCTAATGAAGGCTCTCACGCAAACTGCACAACAGAAAACCTCGAAATATTGGCAGAAACAGTATATATGCCATAACGATAGCACACATACAAGAGTATGTTTTGCCAACAACTGTCATGGCGACTGCCGGGGAAGCTGACTTCACTTTGCCCTTCCGTAGAGCATATACGTGAGCCATCTATATCTTATATATCATTGGATCGCGCGCGTTCCGTGGTCCGTTTGGCAGGATACTGTTCCAGCATTTGTGTGCTATCGATCGGAGAAACCATGGAAAACCATCCATCAGACCAGCCGACCGCTAGCATTCTCCTCTAGACACAAAAGAACTCGACCAAGCTACCTGGGCTAGTGCCGAAAATCCGTCGCCGTCGCCATCGAATTCATGCCACCTTTTGGACTCGAACTTGACTGGAGGATAATTCTAGTGGCCGGCTGTTGTGATTGGAAGTTTTCCATGGATTTTCCGATCCCTAACATTCGAGCCACGGTCCGAACGCTATATTTTCCTCTTCTTCCCTGTCCAATCCTCTCCCTTCACACACTCTTACATGTACTACCACACTACCAGGGGTTGGGAGACCAGAGCCCAAAATATGCCTACCAGAAGTAAATATGCAGAGAAGAATGCATGGCAGGGAGCTTCGGAATTCTAAAGGCTGGACCGAGAGCGGTAGCTCAGTGCATCAACTGATGTCACTGCAGCGCCTCTGACCGGGAGGCCCTAGGATCGAGTCCTGACGGCGGCAGGATTTTTCGACACTGGCTTTTCAGATAGGTCGAATTCAGAATTCGTAAACCTCTCTTATTTCATCTGTTTAGGACAATAAGAACGACATAAAACAGTATTTTTGGGACTTTGATTTTCTAAACAGTGTGTATGTAGTACTTTTTATTGTACATTTTTATAAATCTTCCCTTTGTGCGATGTAATCGTAGGGGTTCAGCTAGTAATAAAATTTAAAATGATATCTAATTTACTCTTGTGGGTGAGAGTAATTAAAGTGTGTGAATTCGGTCGCCATGAATCACTCAATAATTACAATAAACGACATATTGTCATACATTGGTCCTAATATTCTTCGCGGGCAGCGAAAAATAATGATTTTTTTCTTGGACAACGAAAGTTTACGTAACGGGCGTGGGAACAGACCCAAATTATCAACGGTCACCAAAACATCAGGCACTCAATTCAGTGATATTTCTGCAAGAAATACTTGCTTGAGCCGAGACAGGTCTCTCACCGTCAATTATCTCTTAGTCTGTATGTATTTAGTATTTGGGGTCGATTGTCAGATTTTGCCGACTATCTAAGCCCCTATGTTTTGCATGGGCTTCGTTAATTCCCATGAGCTACGAGAGTCAAGTCACAAACGTGGCACATTCCCTTCACCGTAACTAGTAAACTCCACCTGCCTGAGCTTTTCTTCATCACGCAGCTAAAGAAACAGAGACAATTTTACAGGAAAGCTAGAACTAATTTTGCGTCGACCGGGAATCGAACCCGGAACCCCACCACGGGAAGCTACTACGTTGACCATACTACAGGGAGCTCTTAGTATAAAGGAGACTTAAGGTAAACGAACTGTGATTGACCACTTAAGAGTTGTGACAGCATTAACACATTTGGAAATAAAACTTTCCAAAATTTGCTACAAACTTTCTACTGTCCAATGATTTTATTTATTTATTTAGTCAAAAACAGTCAAAAACTGTATGTGACGTATGGGGGAGAAAAATCATGTGCGCACGCTTTCTTGAGTTTCAGAATCCCTTCCCAACAATTTAACTATTAATAGTTGAAATATTAATA
Source organism: Teleogryllus occipitalis (assembly GCA_011170035.1). Lineage (NCBI taxonomy): Eukaryota > Metazoa > Arthropoda > Insecta > Orthoptera > Gryllidae > Teleogryllus > Teleogryllus occipitalis. The sequence continues at coordinate 163,843 of BLKR01002396.1, forward strand.
ATAATAATAATAATAATAATAATAATAATAATAATAATAATAATAATAATAATAATAATAATAATAATAATAATAATAATAATAATAATAATAATAACAAATTTAAAAAAGCGAGGGATTAACATTTCAAAAACTAGATATTTTCGTTGCCAAATTATAGAAAACTTATTTTTAACGGTAAAGAATTTCACTTATGCGAAACGTGATTTCTATCGAAAAATGAACCTTAAGTTATTAATTAATTTTTTAATGAAAACGTGTCATTTTGTACGGTGATTGCTCACAAATATTTTTAATTAATTATTATATTACCTATGAAAACACAATTTGTATGATACAGAATAAATATAACGTTAATATTTTATATAAGTGTTGTTGGGGAAAACTACAATATCCTCGATTTTCAAATCTGAGCAAATTCGACTTAATTCATATGCGTTTTTTGGCCACCTTCGAATAGAATCACAAGGAGTGTGATGCCATTTTTTAAATAGAAATAGATGGAATACGTTTCAAATATATTCGTAGAAAACCTCGCTTGTCATCCATCGATTCTGCAGTTTTGACCCTTGTAGGATCATATTTATTATCATATACTAGTGAAAACCCGTCAAAATTTGACGGTGAGATCTGAGATAAATGTAAAATACTGTGACCAGACTAATGTTCACAATACGTTGCATTGTTTGGATCTTAAGGGTATAACGAAGATGTTCTGTGATGTGAGTTCCCAAAATTTTGAACACGTATGGCCCATGGGCAGGTGGCAATGCAATATCGGTGCCAAATTGCACAAAAGAAAGAGCATTATTATACTGACGGATATTATTTCGAAAGTTTTTTGATGTGTCATCATGTCCTATATACAATTTTTATTTCTTCTGGCATATCGCCTGAAGGTAAACTTATTTTCCCATTTAAGCAACACAGTGGAAATCGTTTGCAGAATTTTTCTCACATGCGAAGTGCAAAGCAGAACAAAACTGACATTTCATAGGCAACGACCCAGCAGAAAACGAAATGACCTCACTATCACGACATTTACGCTGTCTTTCTCTTTCCCTGCGTCCAGTTAATGTACGTTTGCGTCTTTTGGGACGCGTGGGGAACGATTCAGAATTCAACATAACCTGTGAACAACTTCACTACTTCAGTACAACCGAGCAAAACACACTGTCCAAATGTTCTCTACAAAATTCACTACAAAAGCAAATACATGCAAACTGTCAACGCCACAATGCAATAATTACACTGAAACAAAACCTTGATGAATTGTAAACAAATCTCAACAATCAAAACAAAACATCAAACAGCGCCACCATGAAGCATCTATCGACTCATATATATCGATTTTGAAACAGCCACCCTTTGGAAGAAAACAATTGACTATTGATAAGCGTACTATTAAAGAAATATTTAATTAATTAATTTACACACTAAATGTTGGTGAATCAACACAAACAATATCTGATAACACATCTAGGGATCACATTCTTTCATTTAAAGGAAAAAATACTACAATCGGTTCAGTAGAAGCTCTAAACGAAGCCATGGCAAAATACCTTATTTTTTTAAATATATAGATTTCGTCATCCACGTTACTTTCCTCGATGTCCCCTATGACTTTTTCAAATGACATTCTGATGTCTCCGCTAAAAATTGTTGAACGTTACTCTATCTTCCTTCTTCCTTAGAAAACCTTTCCTGGCTAGCTCAAGTATCCACCTAACTAGACTGGCTTCTTCTTTAGATAAAACAGTATCAGAACCAAGAGCTGTTTTATGATCTAGATTATTTAAAGCAAACTTCACACTTCTTCTGGGAACACCAAATGATTTTGCAGCAGAACGCACAGATGTCTCGTTATTTTTAACAGATTTGATGGCATTTGCCATGACTCCTCCATCATACACGTGCTTTGGCTTCTTCGTCATTACAAGATCACTTATTTTTGGCCCACGCAGTATTTTCCTGTGTGCAATAATATTAAACGACGATTAAAAACAATGTGACAACAATTATTAGCAGAGTGGCCCATAACACAATCCACACACTATCGAAGATACAGTGATTGGTCACCCCCCTTCGCCACTAAATACGCAACTTCTCATTTTCAGCTGGTATCATTGTCACTCAATAACATTTGTGCTTTTTGACGTATAATTGTACCGTAATATATAATAACGCCGTAATCAGCAAACTGCACTTTTGGATATCAGGTTTCTAAAGAAAATCTTAAGAAATCTATACGTACTATGAACATACACCGCATTGTCAACAAGTTTCCGCCATATTGGCAACAGTTCCACTCTTGCGATCCAAGTGAATATTGTATAATACTCAGAAAGTCCCTTTGCGCCATTTACAAGCAAAATATTAGAACATGGAGTTAGAACAAGCGATAATTCCAATTATAGTTGGAGTGACCCATCCCTAGGGGGGGTAGCCAATCACTCTGTACCGTTTACCCTATTTAATACGCATACATCTGGTTCGGGAAAAATCTTAAGCTACGCTACAGATTGTGTGAATGTTTACAAAATATTCGAAACGTAGCTTACACAAGATGTAGCGCTACCGCTACAACAGCACATACTTTATCGTGTTTGTAACAATTAAGTACGTAATACTGTAATACTAACTGAACCAATTTTCTTTTAAAATGTTTTCAGCCCGCAAAAATAGTTCCCAGGGCTATCAATTGAACTCGTACATGAGTAGTTGTAATTGTGAGGCTACTAGTAGAGGACACCCAACTACATTTTAGGTTGCAACCGGTTACTGATAAGAAAATGAATTTAATATTAAAAGTGTATTTAAAGAAAATTACGAGACACCTAAGCTAACATGCTCAAAAATATGGAGAGATTTCAGATAGATGGGCGAGCAAGCATAGAAATACGACGTAATGCTCTGGGAGCAAGATCCCAAAGACGTAGATTTACATTTTAAAACCAAACCAACTTAATGGTGCAAGGATAATTTCCTTGTCGAAAGTTTCGCAACAAAGAAGAGAGAAAAAGATACCCCCAACCTGCAAACTCAGAGCAGACCGCTTTCCGTCCGCACAAAGAACCTCTTTTCCGTTTGTTTTATTCGTCTGTAAGTAAAATGCCAACCTCGTTTCTCTGAAAGAGCGGATCTCTCCCAGGCGCTGGGGGCGAGGTAGTATGTATAATGCAAGCCACCTCTCGCTCACCCTCTACGGGGCAGTGTGTGCACATAGGGCACATGGATTCCCACCCCGAGATCTCACAGTGAACCGGCGCAAAGAAAAACCCAGCTTTTGTACTCACAGGACCACATTGAAAAGCTAGTGATGCTACAAGTATAAAAGCACATTCTCTCTCGCTTTATTTCTAACTTTTGCAGTTTTTGAAAATTCACAACGTTCTGTGAAAATGGGACCTGCGCCATTTTTAAACATCTTTTGCTCGATCCGAGGAAAAATATTAAAGAAACAATTTGGAACCGATTTCGTTATAACATTTTTTTAAACAAATTACCTTTAATTCACATTTTTAACACATTACCTTTAATATAAATAATCTATATCATCAATATTTTTGTTTTGCAATGTTAATAGTTTTGCAATTTTCGAAAATACAGAGTGCGCCGAAAATGGAACCTGTGCAACCTTTTAGTGTTTTTCGAAGGAAAAATTATAGAACAAATTGGAGCCGTTTTTGAAAAGATAATTCTTTTAATATTGCCCGTATTTCACGCCAAATTGCGCTAATACACATATTTTCGAAAAATTGTACGTGATATAATTTAAAGATATATTGTTGAAAAAAAATATTATATTGCGGAAGAAATATCTATCTTCAATATCTTGCGTGTACGAAGATTCCAAAAACTTTTTGACTAGATAGAGATTCGTGCATCAGATAGTACAAAATTAGACAGTTGTACAAAATTAGCTCTTAAAAAAGTCAAGTACAATTTTTTGAAAAAAATGACTAGTTTGTGCATAATTTTGCTTGAAATTAATGAAAAATGTACAGGCGTTCCACCAACTACGGGCCACGAGTAAAAGTGAACTAATGATATGAAAAATAATTAATTTAATTTAAATTATAATTTACTATTGAAAATGCCAATGTTCATTCTCTTATTACTTTCTCACTTAATGGAGGTGATGGATAGTGCCTCCACAACGGATAAACTTCTAAACATGGGGAATTTCAATAGGCGCATTGGAAATAAAGAAGAAGATGGTGTAATGGGCAAAATGAGAGAAATAGTAATGAACGATAATGGGGAGTAATTAGTAGAAATCTGTAAAGGGAAGAAAATGTCCGAAGGGATTGATGAAAAGTTTAAATTATCCTCCAAAATTAAATTATCGGTTTTAAATTGCAAGGGCCGCGACATAGGTCAGAACGATTGGAGAAAATCAATTTTGGAGAAAATCGGTTGAACGGTTTATGCGCTAGTATTGTGCACGGGCGGACGGATAGACAGACTTTTTGCCGGCAATTGATTTTTGGTATCATGGATGCACAAATCATTAATTCTAGCTACATCGCGTGTTATTGGAATTTTCTCTTTATTTAGCAACTGGATTTATCCACTTTTTCGTTACCAGGGCCCGGCAAAATGACTTTTTGTGTCGAAAATATGCCGTTTTCCGGCGCACGATATAATACTTTCTCTTCTTACGTTAGTAAGTGCGAGAAAGTGAAAATTCACAAATGCTTATTAACTGCTTTTATTGACCTAACTTCTACTGACCTTCTCTCCATCAACAAACACCCCTGATCTAGGCATTATATATGACACATTTAACACCCTGCGTCACAAGTTCTACGCGCAATTTATCTTGAACTCTAGGTATCCCAACCCCCACTCGTTTACCACCATTGGTTGATTTAAGAATGAATGATGAGCGTTGTTGAAAAAATCTGACAACCAAAAATATTCGCTCACGTGTAATAGAAATTATTTTGCAACGAAAAACAAGCTACAAATTTGATAAAACGTCCTGCCCTCAAAATAACCAAACTGCCACTCCTCTGCTAATTCTCATCTAGCAAAATGAGGGCTCGGGTAAATCTGCACAGATAACACCTCAGCCTCTTATACCCCCACGTCGCAGTTACCATTCTGTCCAACTTGTGGGAGGTTCCTGTTTGTGGGAAACCCCGCTAGCTGACGGGAAGTCGGCCCCGAAACTCGACATTCAGAAGGAGGAATATCATCGCCACCTCCCGCATTAAAAATATGCATTACACTTACAGGGCCAAGACGTCAGCCGTTGACGCGCTAGGAAACATTAATCAACCAATCAATAGACGTATCCCGATCCTGTAATTTAACATATTTGCCCCTGAAACTCCATAGCCTCACCTTACAGCTTGCAGCATTGTCCCTGGTGTGGAATTCAGTTCCTCAATTAAAAACACAGATTTCACAAAGTTGCCTCTCATGTCAAAAGATTATAGCTATTCTTCAATCGATTAGAGGAAACTCAATGAAAAAGCTTAGATGTCACTAACTAATTTCAAACTCAGTGAGTCGGAATCTTTTGGAATGAGTTTACAAGACTAGTAAATATCATAACTACATACGTATGTATAATCCTTTTTAAAAACTTCATGGATTATTTCTTTGCCTCTCAAAGTTGTCGAGAACAACTTGTATTTCAACAAACATATTAGAACTGAGTGATTATAAGTCTCCCATTAAAATGAACACCGTGTACTAATTCTTAACGACCGTCTCAATTCTTGTACCACTTTGTCATGATTTAAATAGGCAGGAAACAAATTCAATTCATATGCAACGAATAAATTAACAAAACTTTGTTATATTCATTAACTCGTATTTTTATATTTTCTGGTATTTGCTATTACTTTATATTTTCGTTGTTTAAATGAGCAGTCGGCTGGAAAATAGATTAGAAATGAAAAACAAATACAAAGATATGACAACGAAAGTTTGTAACTTTTTTCCTTCATATACCGCTACTTTACATTTCTATGTGTATTGTTTGTTAACATCTGTATGCAATGTTTGTGTATTCATTTTAAAACATAAGTTTATAATTCTTGAATTAAATAGCTGATTTTAATTGTAAAACGATTCTGCAGCCATCTTTTAGAATTAAATAACAAAGCTAAATCAACATTTACGCGCTAAGAGAATTAACGCCAAAACAATAAGGAAGGAATTTAACGACTCGAATTCTCTTGAACTCGACAAAATCAGTTTTACAGCCTGTCAGAGAAAAGAAGAAAAACTGTTCTCGCTTCCAAGCAGTGCAGAGAGAAAGAACGCTGCGGAGAGCCAGGATTGGAAAGCAGCCAGATCATATGGTCAGATTTCCACATCATTACGCAGTTTCGTTCCACGGCATTCGGTACTAGTCTTAAAGAAAAGAAGTAGGTACCTGAAACTTACATGTATCAGAGAGACATACTGTCTTCTATCCGTTCATCTGGAAGAAGAAAATGCGTTTCAAAGTGACGAACACTTTGTAGCCTTTCTAAAACGTTTTAAATAACACGATATTTTACTCAACTTCTTCAGTTCCGTTTCTTTGAGAACTCCGATCTCTAACACACATCAACTTCCTATCGGTGTGAAACAAACATTTAAAATATTCTAAATAAATTTGACAGATAGTATGGAAAGTACATTGTAAGAAAATATATTTTGGGGTCACATGTGAAACTTGTATTATTTAAAATTAAATGTTTATAACATTTTCTATTGTTATTATTATTATTATTATTATTATTATTATTACAACATTGTTACTATATTAAATTTTATTTTTCAACAAATGTTTGCTCGTTTGTTTGCGCATTCCGTTCAAAATGTTTCTTTAACCTTCATTTCGCGGGACAGTAATGACAATAAATGTTTAAAATATATTTAAGTTGTCGCATAATACTTCTATTACGACTAAATTATTGTTTTCAATAATGTGAGAGTAACGTAGATAAATATTTTTACAATATTTCCTTTAAAGAAGCAACGTTGAAGGCTCGGCATCGAAACGACTCCGCTGGGCGTTCTAGTGTTAATACATTGAGAAATTAATAATTAACTTATATTAAATTCTGGTTAACTTAGTGTTGAAAGTTCCTCCACTCCGTGAAGAATTACGAACATTTTTGGGGCTGTGTTCTGAATTTTTCCGAACGATTATTTAAGTTTAACGTAGGTAATATTTTTCTCCATGAAAATAATAAACACAATTTTTTAAAATACAGACTTAAAAAACCGACGGTTTATAAAAAATATACGGAAAGAGTCACTTCTCTTACACTATAGAGGCTCGAAATTCGTTTGCACTTTTCACATTTAGACATTTGTTTAGTCAAAAAACAGTAAAAACTGTGTGTAACGTATGGGGGAGAAAAACATCTGCGCACGCTTTCTTGACAATTTAACTATTAATAGTTGAAGGATGAAACAAGTTATTAAAAAATCAATAATAATAATAATAATAATAATAATAATAATAATAATAATAATAATAATAATAATAATAATAATAATAAAATTTAAAAAGCGCGATATTAACATTTCAAAAAATATATATTTTCGTTCCCGAGATATAAGAAACTCATTTGTAACGGTAAACGAACTGCAGATTTGATTTTTCTGTATTGCTGACAAAGTAGTAACTCACTCTAAGCTCTACTACCACTACAAGCAAAAGGAGAGCTCAACCAAACGTGCGCATAGTGAAGCTACATTTGCGTCCAGAAGCAAATCAAGGGGCCATCTCAGCATTTGCTCAATGGATCAGGAAAACTGGGCAAAAATCCGATCGAGATGGGGCCGAAGAATATCCGAAGAAAAGACTAGCCGACTTGGTTCACACTTGTGCTTCTGTTAAGGGGATCACACGTACACAATACAGTTGAGGGCTCAAAGAACAGACATTGGAAAATTTTCCTCTACTTACAGAACTATTATGGACTGGAATAAGTTGCCTGAGACAGTCTTTCAACCCTTTCCTCGAAGTATTCAAAGATATGGTATTTAATAATAGCTTCTTTTATTAGTTCATACCCTAGGTATTTAATTTATTTCTGATTATCACTGCAGTAAGGATCATTAACCAATTCTTTGTATACACTAATGATATTTAACAATACAATTTTCTCGTAAAGTTTCAAGCAAATTACTTTCTCGAATAACATAAAACATTGAGAGGAAGGTTGGCTGGATGAATAATGAATGAAAATAACGTGTGCTGCAGAGTGCACTCAACTGAGTCGAGTCTCGAGTGTTCTCCCAACTCCCGCCAATCCTAAAATAATTGTTACACTCGTGACATCTAGTGTTCACTGTGACAACTACTTGGAACAGCTTTAAAATTCTGACCAATGAGAAGACCCAATTTGGGGTCTTAAGATATACATGGTTACGATTTAGAAATACGCGGTGCATTGCACTGATCCTCCGAAGGGGTCCTTAATAAGGACAACCGCGAACGGATATAAGCAAAGATTAAACAAATCACACTCCATGCTAATTTTCTCCTTTCACCAACCATATTCATACACCAAATAGATTAAAATTCATAAATTCCCGTTTATTGCAGATAAGGTTTCCATTTCTTTCTGCACCGGGGCATCCGAGAACCTAGCAAAGCAACTGCTTAGGATAGTTAGAAAACTACACAAATTATTATAGTTAAAAGTTTATTATTAGTAGTACTAGTACAAGTAGCACTAGTTGTACTAATAGCACTAGTTGTACTAGTAGCATTAGTTGTAGTAGTAGCACTAGTTGTACCAGTACCAATAGTTGTACTAGTAGTACTACTAGTACTAATAGTACTATTACTAGAAGTACTAGTACTCGAGTTGTAGTGGTGGTCGTGGTTATGGTGGGCGTCGCCTACGTCTTCGTCGTTGCAGTAGCAGTAGGCAGAACAGTAGCAGTAGCAGTGGCAGTAGCAGTAGTAGCAGTAGGGGGAGCAGTAGTAGCAGTAGGAGGAGCAGTAGTAGCAGTAGCAGGAGCAGCAGTAGCAGTAGGCGGAGCAGCAGCGGCGGCGGCGGTAGCAGCGGCGGCGGCGGCAGCGGAGCGGTAGCGGTAGCGGTAGCAGTAGTAGTATAGTTATTCAAGATACTCTTATTACGGAAGAAAATACTTCTTGCAATGCACACTGGAGAAATGTTATGGTCAATTAAAAAACGCTCAACATTTTGCACACATTGCACGAATAGATCAGCAGCTACTCAAAAAATTCTCCATTTTCCTGTGCATGATTGCATAACTTTCTCTTCGTACGAAGTTCCTTTGTAAGGCAAGAAAGTAAAAAGGAAATCTTCAGTTATTGAATATCTAAGATATTTATCAAAAATATTACGAAATGATTATCCGAGACATTTATGTGCAATGTTTGCGTTGATTATGCTATGTATGTATTAGAGATAAAGTAATGGGGTCGATGGAGCAAACAATTCTTTTAAAAGGGGTGGATGAAAGAAATGGTTGGGAATCACTGCCTTGAACCAGACAATTTTCTCTCAAACTGATATTCCCCAATCGATTAGAATGAACGAAATTGAAACGCCCCTAAGAATATGAAATCAATATTTTGATTCTTGCAACTTGTGATACTGTGTGCGAAGTTACACACACCCACACGTGTCGGAAGACACGTGAACATTACCAGACGTGTCGGGGCGTTGAGCGCTTTGCACTTCTCGGAGTAATCCTCCATTAACGTGCTTTACTTTTTTTTAATATTAGTCAAGTCACGTCGCAGTCAGTCAGTGCCTTTTATCCCTTCGGCCAGGGGCTCGACGGCGTTAGATCCCGGGGTTCCTGGCCGGTCACCCAACCATGAACCCGCGAGTCTTGAATGCGCTTAACCTTCGTGACTTCACGGAGCGTAGTAAACGCATTCGGCTAGCGCCGCCAGCTCTTGTCTGTGATGGATTCCACCATCCAGCGGTGGAAGATCGTCGATAAGCGAGGAACAAGAGACTCTTAGTTATCAATGGACATCGGATGTTTAGGGAAATGCCTATTTTATTCTAACAAACTTATTTAAAGGCTGATAATATATGTGCAAGAATCATGACAAATGATATCTGACGAAGTTTTATAATGCCTATTTTTGCTTTTTCTTTAAGCATAATGCCTTTTTTGGGGATAAATACCTTTTTTAAGACTTTTTTTTACTTTTATTTATTATTTTCATATAGAATTTAAAGATATCAAAAAATTGGCGTTGGTCAAATGTGACCTTTCATTACGAAATCTTCAATTCACGTCTTTGAATTTTAAAATACGAGAGAATTCCTAAAAGTATACCAACAGATTTTTCTCCATTTCCGTATTTCATAAATACCACATATTTTCTGAGAACATGCTTGACTGACAATACACCAATAGCACCAACATTGTAAGTGGAAATAAATGTAAATTACCAGGTTTCAGTGTTGCTAATATTGGACTTTTAAAATATATGCCTGTCACATCAGTAGATTCTTCTCCGCATTCAAACTGGTCTCCCAATCGCGAATTTAAAATTGTGATCCTTGAAATGTTAGTGGTAATATGCAATTATTACTGGTTAATGCAAACTATTAAGAATAAAATGTAGAAGAGTTGTAAATATGTAAATGTAGTTTTATTTTAAAATGCTCGTACTTGTTTCATGGATTTGAAGCTTACAAAGTAATATAGACAAATTATAAACAATTTTTCACTTTATTGTGTATGTAACTTATGATAGTGCCTTTTATCTCCTTATTCTTGACATTTTCAGTGCTTTTTTAGGCACCTAAAAGGCAACTTTTTAGTGCCTAAACATCCGATGTCTAGTTATCAAATACTAGCAAACCTCCTGAAATATTTTCAATTTTTACAGATCAAGTCAGGATTACCATCTATTCTGAGAAACGAATAAGATAAAAATTTAAAAACTTTCTAACAAAATTCCCTGATTTTTCTTTGACTTCTCCAAATAATTGAAATTTCCTGAAAGTTGTCCAATTGTTCAGTGAAATCTCCCCCACACATCGTCAACTGATGGTCAAATTTTGATTCTTCTACAAAACACTATCAATAAATAGAATTCACAGGATAAAAGAAAAAAAGACAACCAGTTGGAACATTTTATTAATTCTTGAATATCAGCTTCCTAATGTCAAACACGAATTATTACATACATCTAACAGCACCACTCAACTATAAATGCATACAATTGAGTTAAATTAAGAGATAGTAACAAATAAAAAGTGCATGTGCCCATTTGATGAAACAATACATTATACAACAGCAGTTGAAAACAATAGAATTCATTCAACTGCCACTCTGTGGCATTAGGAAATCAAGAAAAAAACAATTGATGTATTTAAGGCAAAAATGTTAAGTTAACATAACATCCCAAAGGTAGCCTGGTTTGGCTTTACACAAGAAATTGAACTGTAACTCAAAATGTAATGATACAGTAAAAATGAAGATAGCTCCCCATCTCCTTCTACTCATAGAATATACTTCATCAGACACACACATTGCGAAAAATACTGCACTGGTAATATCCAATACGAAAATTCAAGGTACTGGCAGATAATTCACAACACAAACTACAGGTAAAAACAACCTTATATATGTAGATATACATTCAATAGAATACAATCAATGAATTAGAATGCAACTTTCCCAAAACTCAAACAAGTCAAAACAAGGACAACTGTATTGACTTTTGCTATTACTTATACAAAGGTTTGTAGTCCACTAACACCACTGAAAAAAGGTACTGTGAAATGCTTAAATGCAAGAAACATGAAAATGGTCATGACATTAGTTCCAAGAAAAAAAATTCAAGATGGATCCAAAAAACTTTGATGTTTTCAAGATTATTAATTTAATAGATAGTTAGAAAATTTAATCCATTTATCATCTGAAACTTAAGAATTGTCTTTGGCAATTTCTCTGTAGCCACAGCCGTAGCCATTTCTCTATAGTAACATGATTACACAGGCTGAATCTCATGATTTTAAAACAAAACAAAAAATAAAATATAAAAGGTGATGCACTGTCACCTTAAAAAATACTGAAGACATTAGATGAGTCTTAAATTTTTTGATGATTGAAAATATACATGAAGCTTTTTTTACAAATAAAAGGTTTTACAATGAAAATGGACAGACACAACCAAACCATTCTATTTGGGTGCATCTCTGACATTTTATACTTCTACATTCTATCTAGTGAGCCTACCCACACATATAATTTTCAATATAGCAAATCGGAGAAGCAGCAAGAGCTCATGGAACTCTGACATTCTAAACAAGCTTACAGGGGCTTAGTGGTAGGAAGTTATCCAGGTTGGAGTAGCTATTGTACCAGTGACGACCCTTCGCACGGTGATTCGTTCCTCTGACACACCTGTTGCATTGTAAAACACCAAAAGATCCTCAATGGCTTTGTCTTCCAACTGAGTCAATTCTAAAGGTTTGGCCCGCATCTTGGTCCAATTTTCACGCTGTTTCTTCTCATCCGCCACAATGTCGCAAAACTTTGTCTCTAAAGACCCCTCAGGAGAAGTACGACGCTTCAACCATGGGTTGCTGGGGGAAGAGCTCTCCTGTGGGAGACAACCAGAAGAGCGATTAGGAGTCACAGGAATTGGAGCTGTATGGCGATTGAGGTGATGTGCTTCTTCCCGCATGATATCAGTGAGAGAGCTTTTTGATACTTCACCAGACAGACTCCATGCAAACTGGGTTGAATTATTTACTTTCTCAACGTGATCTAGAGCATCCATGGACATTTTCTTGCGTTGTTTCTGAGATATCTTTGTATGGCTCTTTGCCTCAGGAGTTTTGCGAACATTTCTGTGATGAGTCTCATGTGATGATGAAGGACTATTGAGATCTGGAAAATCTGATATTAAATTAGGAGGTGATGAGGGAACAGGAAGATACATATTTGCAGGAGGACTCAGAGATGTGCAGATAATCTGCTGTTGTTGCTTTTGTGCAGGCACTGACTGAGAAGAAGATTTGGGCCTTCGTGAAAGAGTAGTAAAATCATTGTTATCCTCTTGATGCTTCAAAGAGTCTTGTGCCTTTGCAATGGCCGCAACTCTACCCTGAGCACCTTTCAAATGCTTAGTATTAGAATTAGCAACTTTCACCCATTTTTCTGGTGATCCAAGCTCTTTGCCAATTTCTAAATCACGTAATTCTAAGGTTACATCATCAGCATTCTTTCTTCCTGTAAAATCGTTTAAACTAAGTGGAAGTTTTACATCTTCATCTGAATTTCCAGAATGATTTGATGAAAAAGATTCATGTCTGTTTCTTTCATTAATTTTATTTGTATCATTGACACTAGTCTTGCGCACACGTGCTTTCTTCTTAATAGACTTCAAATTTTTCTTAGAAGACAATTCAAATACATCAGAATCTTCCTTATCATTACTGACAACAGGATATGCCTGTGCGACTGCTTCCACAAGGGAGTGGCTGGGTGCATTTGAATAAGGTGTTATGATACGACTTGACATTACTGGATTAAAATCTCGATAATATTTACTAAGTTCTTCTAAAGTTGAATCGTCCACATTCTCCAATCCACGAATCTCCAAAACCGCTGGCAAATTGAGACATATGTATTGCATGCAACACTGCTTCAACTGGTTAGCATTATAAGTGACTGCAAATTGCAGAACTATGGCCACGCTACGAAGAGTAATCAATCCAGCAAGAGTGACCTCACAGATTTCTTTCAAGCGACTGACAAAAAACTGATCTGCTACAACTAAAACATTGCATACAAGATCCACATTGTCAGATTTGCGAACTACAGAACTATCATCTTTATACAGAAACTCAACAAGGAGTTCCAAAACATTATGAGGAATTGGTAAGCGGAGAACATTGCTGTGGGAAGCCTCCAACCACCCATGATTTAACATACTATTGAAATATTCCAACCTTGCATTTAACATACACTTGTGTGCTTTTACTTCCTTCCCATCTTCACTTAAAACAGTTACATCATACAAATTCTGATGTTCCTTGTTGTCAAATGTGATGTCTGTTGCTTGCATACAACCTGAAGATTTTGTAACAATCACATCATTTTCATACTTAACATGTGCTAATTTTTTCTGCAATGATGTAAGACCAAATCTTCGGGCAGTCTCTTGTAAGATTCTAACAGGGTCATTGTCTGGTTTCTTTTGTGACTGATTTTTTTGAGACTGTTTATTTTTAGTCTTCTTGTTATTAGATTCTCCAGAATATACTGAATAAGCAGAAATACAGTTTATATCAAGCAATTCTTCATTTTCTTTGCTCTCATTGCTTGAACTCTGAAGACGACAACTTCCCGGTTTCAACAGATCACATTCACCAGAATAAATGTACAGTAAAATTTGTTCAAATACTTCAGGTTTAACATTGCTTATCTTCACCCGAAGTACCTTTCCTGAATCTACAATTTTGCTCTCCATTAATTTTGCTAAAGGTTCACTCTGTGACGCAACTACAAAGCGATGGGCAGCGAATTCTCTTGATCCAACAAGAAAGACCACATCATGAACAGTATCCTGAGGACATGAGTCTTGCAAAAGAACCTTCATTTGTTCTCGCATTTCTGATGTTTCTACCACTGGGACTGCCAGTAATGCTGCCTGAGGATGCGTTTGAATGATGGCACAGTTCTGTCCTTTCGGATCTGAGTTTACACTGACAGCTCGGTGAATATGGAGCAGTCTCCTCACTCTTACCTGCAACAAAATTTGAATTCATAAATAACTGTGCATTATGAAGCTAAGTGAGACGGTCTGTGTGGATGATGGATGGCAGATGTATGCGTCACACATTACTTACAAATTAACTTACTTATTACTTACTTAAGTTAATTAATTTAGCTTTTAACTGAAACTTGGTAAACATGTCATGAGTAAGATCTAGTTTTGCCTTTCCAGAGATCATGAAGATATTTGAATTTTTGCGGGTACTTTACATGAAGCCTCTGAAAAACAGCTGCAATTTTTTGATGTAATTTAATTCCTCCAAGAGAAGAAAATGCTTTTATAAATACAAAATATTTCCGATTTTCATTAAATCTGAAATTTTGAAAATTGCAAACATTCAAATATTTTTTTAATCTGTCATACACTTCCTATATTAAAGCCTATATTGAAGCCAGAGGCAATTTATATCTCAATTGTACATATCTTATGCACTTTTGAAAAATATGTGAGTAGTTGTTGAGTAATATCACTAAGAAGGCCATGTATTCCCACTAATTTTTAAGCATCATATTTTCACTCAAAATTACCTGAAAACTACTCATATTTTTTTTAAACTTGTGCATGACATTATTTGAAGATGTAATTTTGAAGAATAGATTACAAAAAATAAAAAATCTTTCTTCAATAATATACTTTCAGGAAGGAGTCCCAAATGTTTAACTTCTATTATTTTCAAAATTCAATATTTGGATGGGAGAAAGGTTAATTACAGATATAATTCACGTTAGCACCATTTTCTTACATAAAATATGCACCTAAGCCTATCCTAAACATGTACCTCCTGTAATATGCAATCACTTTCTCCAAAATAACATCTTACATGAAAATATGGAAAGGAAAATAAGAACATATTGATATATAATTAATATTGTTAAATATTAATGTAAATCTAGTGGTTGAAATGCATTCCCAATGAAATTAACAAAATAAATCTACAAGTCAGATGAAGGAAATATGGTAAAATCACATGTGAAAACTAAGTCTCTTTCTTACTTTCTTTCTTTCTTGTTTTAAGGTTTAAGCTGTTCTTCCAACCAACTTCTCAATTTCAAGAGTTTTAATGAAAATTATTCCAGCACTATTTTTATAAGCTTCCTTTGCTCTATTCAAGCAAAAGCTGTACACAGAAAGTTTGGAGCCACGTTTTAAAATCAAGGAGTAGTGAATAAGATTAGGGAATAACTATTTTGGTGAATAATCCTGTATCTAAGTTAGGTATAATTCAGATACACAGGACAGAGAGACAAACATTTAGAATAAACATTTTCCAGTATCACAGACTTCCAAAATGTGTATCTCCATCAAAATCTTGACTTCGATTGTTGACAGAATGAAACATTCTCTGTACCATGAATACAAGAAAATAAAAAGTTGCAGGAACTTTTGAATCTGGTGCATCATGTCAGTTCACTACCAAGGAAATAAATGTGCAATTGGGTCACATTCTAATGTGAGGGGAAAACAAGAGATCTGCTGGGAGAATCTAGAAGAATTGTCGTCTCGTGGCATGGAGCAAAGTTGTTCATCTTTCATCAAGGAGGTTCGAGTTTGATTCCCGTCGAACCGTGGACCAAATCAGGTAAGGACAAAAATTATTAAGAATGATAAATCTTCACACAGGCCTCAAATGGACTGGACAAAAAATTTGTGAACAAAAATTAATGAAGGCTAAAGTTACAATCAAACAAAAGTATGATTAGGACTAAATGACAAATGGATAAACATTCTTTTAATAATTTCACTCACCATGATTGTAGCTGAATTTAATGATTTCATGACACTTACCTGCTCACAATCACTTCTGTCCAGAAACTCATGAAAAGCAGATGTTCCACTTGTAGGGGATGCAGCAGAACCCTGAGCCTTCTTTTGTTTCCGAGCTCTATGTTCTCCTTCAAATGCTTCACCATCTTTTGTGATAAGCAGCATGGCACTTCCTCTAGAAAGTGCAACATCTGTGATGTTTAGAGGCCGGTTTAAACTGAACATGCACCGTACCATCTGCTGCGATGACTCTTGCCACAGAAGGAACTTTCCTGTGCTTGTGAGCACAGCAACCTTCAGTTGATCTCCACCCTGGTCCATTAACACATTAGCATCCACTTTGCTGTCCAGGTGGCCACCTATTACCACCACCTGCAAAAGAAAGCTTATCTTAAGATCTCCTTTTGGAAAAAAAAAAAAGGATAAGACAGTATTAACGAGGATGGAAAAAATCATAATTTCTATTTTGCAAAAATTTATTTAACAATCTTAATTTCAAGTTTCAAATTTCACTTTTTCAATAATGCTTAAGAGCCATGTTTTTTAAAACGGTTCCTAATTGTTCAATGAAAATTTCCATTTAGGATGAAGTTTTAGTCTTCCTTAATATTCTTAAGAAAATATTTTGGTTCTACACTTAGGAAATCGAAAAATTGAGAAAATCTAAAAAAAATGTACTTTGGGCAAGGATAGATGGCAGCTGTCAAGAGTATGTGGCAAGTCCAAATAGCTAGCCCAGACCAAAGAAAATAGAAAACTAATACAAGAAAGTCTGTGTCAATCTGTTGCACCACTAGTTTTGATTTTAAGCTTAGATCATTTAAAAACATTATGAACAGAAGTTGTCCAAGATGAGAACTCTGGGTTATACCTAATAGTACCTGAATTTCACTTAGAAATCAATTTTTTATACTTCATGTTCTGGATTAAACCTGTTATATATTCAACAAACCAACTTAACAAAGAACCTGCAATGTCAAATGATTTCAATTTATCTATAAGTATTTTATGATCGACAGATTCAAAGGCTTTACTGAAATCAGTGTATGTGTTGTATTTGTATATAAAATATAGGAGTGTATGTAATTAAATTTAAATCTATGTTCTTACATTTAATGAAACCATACTCATTTGGTGATACAAAAGGAAATATGACATCTTTAGTCTGATCTGTAATAACTGAAGTAATTTTGGTATAGTACTTAAAATACATATGCACCAGTAATTTGTCTATAACATAATCTGTTCTAAAAAAATCAGCTCTTTAAAAAAGTATCATGTAAAATTCTTTGCAAAAACAAGTAGTATTTGCTTAGCTTATGCTTTAAATTTATGAAATTTCTAAAAAAAATATTTCCTCAAAACCCCACAAATTTTTTTCCACAGGTGGACCAAAAAATTCTTACAAGAATGGCACAGGTCACAATTTCAGTGAACTCTCTTTTTCTTCAACAACTGCAAACACTTAACATTTGAAAACCACAAAATGGCAGACAGACATTTTTGTCTGTCTTCCATCACAAAATCTGTTCTAAAAAAATTAGCTCTTTAAGAAAGGTCAAGTGCAATTTTTTGAAAAAACTGGTAATTTTTGCTAATTTATGCTTGAAATTAATGAAATATGTACAAATTAACTATGGGCCACAAGGTATATCCTCAGAGAACAGGAATGGATCAAAATTATAAGAAAAATAATTAATTTAATTTTAATTACAATTTACTATTGAAAATACAAATATTTCTCAATGTTATATCTGTGAATAATTTGCTGTACAATTGTTCGAAATATTAGTCAGATTCAAAGTAATTTTGAATCAAAATGGTGAGTTAAAAGTTAAAATTGTTTAAGGTTCCACAAATACTGATTAGAGATAACTCTCGCTCTCCAAACACAGTGCTCTGATAGCCGAATGATTAATACTTTCACAATTACTAATCTGGAGACAAGGCTTTGATTCTCGGAATTATTAAGATGACATTTATCTACTTTTCCCCCTCTTCAGCAGAACCTCACATTTTTGCTTTGATCATTTAATTGAAATTTTTTATCTTCCTCCAAATAAACAACTTACCTTAACCACATCAAGCAAACGAGATGCTATTTTGCGGCACTGGTATTCATAAAGTGTAAAAACATCTCCCTTTTGCGTAGCAACAACAGTAGCTCCATCACTTGCTGCCACATGTGTGATTTGCCAATCTTTGTGCGAAATAGAAGTCACCATACGTGGCACGACCATTGTCGCCTCAGAACCCTTGGAGTGGCCCAGCTGGCCTGCATGCAGGCCACATGTGAGCACTCCCTTCGTGCTCCAGATAACCGTATGAAAACGACCAGCACACACCCCCTGCACCGTGCCCAACCCTCGCAGCACGCGTGGGCTCAGGGCTTTGGGTGTGCTCAGGGAGGCTGGCGGTGGAGAGTGGCCCAACTGGTGGTGCGTGTTCAGACCACATGTCCACACTGTGCCACCTTCTGTCAGCAAAACAGTGTGGTCTCGTCCCACACTGGCCGCTACCACATGAGCATCGGTCCCAGCCATGGAAGGTGTCAGCACTACGTGGCCAGGCAAGAGGGCAGCCTTGTCATTCTGAAGGCCCAAGCGACCCCCTTGGCCATGACCACAGGAAAACACCCTTCCATCGTGAGCCACAAAGACAGAGTGGAATTTGTGCATGGCAACCTGGGAACAAGCAATCAGTTCCAATAGACCAATACATTTACTAACAGATCCAGACACATACTGACCTCTGTATACAACATAACTTACTACCAACAAAAAATCCAGATTCAAAGAGAAGTTTTAGGAGGACAAAGATAGTTGCTCATCCCGACACCCCTTAAAAATAATAATTAAATTTTGAAAAGCCCTTTAGACGAGAAAATCAACAGATACTTCTGGTGATGGTAAATAAATTTTGAACCAATTCAGCACACAAGAACTATGCATTGTTTTCTAAGTAATTAGTTCAAAGCCTTATTCACACTGACCAGGCAATGAGCTTGGGTCTCTTGGGTTACACCACGTTGCTCTTATAAGCTACTGACACAGTCAATACTTCAGTCATGGGAAAAATTTAATTTTTAGTTCAGAAAGGACACATGGAAGATTTTTTAAATATGTTATCAATGTTGTGTAATTTTAATGAAATGGTGTTAAGTCATAAATAATGCAAATGCTTATTGAAAAAATTGGGTAGCAAGCTACACATGATAAAACTAATTTCAATCAGAACGTGAATTACTATGAACTTTATATTAACCACATAGTATTTAGAACTGATGAGCCAGTTCATGTACAAATATTTTCTTGAAATGGGTTGTTTTCCCATAATTTTAAGAATAACTTCCCAAATATAAAGACTGCTGTATGGAAACAGGTCTAGGCCAGTGATTCACATGATGCAGAAGTGAGGTAATGTTCACAATTTTTTAATTTCTACGAAACCAAAGATCGAGCACATTATATTAACCCCCTCTAGGAATTTCAGCATGGACGCATGCCATTTACTCTTACCTAGCTGGCATAAAATTTACACACTTATGGCATAAATGCACCCACATACCTATTTAAGAAGTTTTAATAATTAATGTTACAACATTTAAATATTTCAATTATTTTCCCGTTGCTGAAGATGGAAATGAATGTTTGTACATATCATAAACTTGAGTTATTTGGTAGTTATGCTAGCACCTTATTTCAAGAGAAAATTTTGTACATGAAAACAATCATAAAATGAAAGTATCAGCAGCAGCAGCAACCAAGATACTAATAATCATCACCATCATGATATTGATAATAATGATAAAGATAATAATAGTAATATTTGTAATAGTAATAATGATGATTGAGAAGCAATAAAGGAAGTCTCACCTGTCTAATGCTGATGTTCTGTTTTCTAAAGTATTCAACAATTTCTGGAATGCTTCGGTCACGTTGATTGCCAATTCCTAAAGTGTAATTATTATTTGTCCCCCACGTGTATACTTCACATGGGTTGTTAACACTAAAGTCCACATGAGGCATCTTGTCCTTCATTGCTTGGTCAAGAGCTGTGAGGTCATCATGATCCAGACAAGTGAGCCCTGCTCCCAGCTGAATGAGGCTAATGGCTACGTGAATCTGGCCATAGAACACACTACGGTGCAATGGAGTGTAACCAGACTCAGTATCTTTAAGGTTGATGTTTGCACTGCAGTGCCGGATCAGCCACCTCGCCACTTCACAGCAACCGCAGGACGCAGCAAGATGCAATGCAGAGCGACCCAATCCATCAGCCACTTGACCACAGTTGCCACACAGCCAGCGCATATAAGATATAAAAACGGAACTTGAGATGCCCCGAAGAGAGAGCGCTGATGTAAGGATTTGCCCATGTTGAGTAGATTGACAACGATGTGTACATTCACTTTCTGGCAGCTTTAACAATTCCATTGTTATCAATTTTTCTTTCAACAAAGTAAAATTGAGACTTAATTCTGACAAGTAGTATGAAAAGTTAACTCCACTGGGAGTTTGGCAAGAACTTAATACTTTAAATGATTTATGCTTTACAATTTTCTTCAAAGTAATAAATATTCTAATACTTTGACCTTATGGACTTGTAAACAACTAGACAGTTAACTACTACTAAATATTTAAAATGAATATCTATCTGCGGCATTCACCTATTTCACAAGTACAAATGATATTATACACAATCAAAAAATTCAATTACTGCCAATAATAGTCACTTACAGAAGAGAGGCCTTTATTTTACAATTAATATTTTCAAGATGCTGGGCAATATCGACTGTCACAGTTGTACTTAGCGTTTGCTGCTAAAGGTCAAATCATCTAGTAACCAAGTTTTTGCAGCTTGGAGTAATCTCATTAAGAGGATGACTTTCCCATCATTAAGCCCCAATCCAACCTACTCTACACCAAATCTGAACCCAGCTGCAATCAGCAAGCTGTAAGAGTGTGGGGTGCAATAAAGGCAGGCATCACAGAAATACTTTCCATTTCCCCCCTGACAGAATGTTACCATTGGCTGTGATTTCATTGCATAGATTAGAAAAGACCTAATCAAACAACTATTCGATAATACAATGCAAGGCTACTAGACATCAGAAGTTGGAGAATTATGTTTTCAGAAGTAAAAACCATTTAGGATATCCTAAGAAAAATTGTGGAAGCTTTTTGTTCAAGAATAAACAAAATGTTCTCTATCTCTGCTAACTATGGCCTAAACAAACATAGAAAAATAGTTCATAAATAAATATTTACATATTTTTACATGTAGGTATGTTAAAATCTCAGTGTACAGATCAAGATATATATTTACATATATATACTATTCTTTGGCCTGATATCAAAACTCGCTGCACAAATTGACTGAAATTTGAGTCCCTTCTTGTGTATGCAGACTGCATAAGCACCTCACAATTTCACATCAGTTCCTTCAATCTTTGTCCTCTGCAAAGTCTTTTTCTCTCTCAAAGTTGAAATCCCAAGATGCAAAACTGCCCCCCTAAAGGGGGCAATTAGCAAAGTGTTTAAGCAGCCATAATCAGAAAAACTTTTGCCTGAAAAGTAACAGTATGATATTAGTCAATTCCTTAAATACCATTTAACTTAATCAATCATATTTATTTCATAGTCAACAAAAACCACATGGTGCTTATATATAACAAAATCACCAAGTGTTAGAATTATGCAGGGAGAAAATATATTTTCATGAGATTTAATGACTAAACCATAGTCAATATCACAGTAAATGTTTGATCTTTGTGAGAAGGTTTTAATAAAATAGTAATGTAAAAGAATCATCCTGTTTAATTTATTAAATAAAAACAGTTGGGAACCATTATGTTTAGGACTACACTTTGACACAAAATCAGCTGAGGTACAAAAATTGAAAAGGGTATAAAATGACCAAAAAAAAAGTAAATAAATAAAACCGTGATATTTTGGGAGAGTTGGGATTGGTACGGAAACTCATCTATCAAAGTGTTTCATAGGAGCTTGGTAATATACATTTTGGCTTCTGTATCTCCATTATCCTCTTAAACTACAATTTCACTTGCAATAGAACTGTCAAAGAAATTTACTGGAATTGTAATCTTCTGTTTAAAAGCAGAAATTAAAAATCTTAAAATGATTCTACAATACAACATTCTACAATAAGTGATCTGACAATTTGAATTTCATTTGTTCCTTTCCAGCTCAAAAGTTATTTTTCAGGGTCTTTTTATACTATTATTGGTGCAAGCTGAAAAATGGGCCCTCATAATCCAAAATTTCAAAGACAATTAGCAAAAAAAGAGAAGAAAGGTCACTGGCATGTTACACAATATTGTGTCATCTGGAAACTGGCAGCAGTTCAACACAATTACATAACGAAACTGACAGCTACATGAAACGAATCTCCTACCAAGCGGGCATTACCACATTTTAAAAATAAATTCAGATTCACGAAAATACGAACGTAAATAACATCAAAATTAAGTTATCTTGAAATAATTACTTCATAACTTTACCTTAATTACTGCATATTGATTGATGAATATTTAGCTGAAACAACAGTGACGATGACAGCAGCAAATGAAGTTGTGGTTTCCATTTCTTTATACATTTCTGATTCGTTGTAATGACAAATATTCAAATGTAAGCATAAAATGCGATAACACACTGAAATATCAGGCTTTCGTACAAACAATTGCAAAAGCAAATGAAATGCTGACGGTTGATATTTTATCCTCGATGTTTCGGTTAATTTTGCACAAACCAACTGTAATTTTTCGTAGTCTTTTCTATGGGTAAAATTCGGAAAACCCTGATTATAACAAACTATAAACACTGACAACTTTCAATTATATCAAGGCTGATCAAGGCCACGTAAGTCGACGCTCGACGCAACAGAGTTGTCTTCGGTTCTCACCAGATTTCGCCCCTACAGTCGCCTACAGTGGACCTTACTGGGTAGAAAGCAACGCCATCTAGAGGGCGTTGTTGTAAGACGACACTATTCCGATGCTATGATGACTAATACGAGCAGTCCGTTGGTTGGCTCAGCTCAGCGACGTTCTGCAATACGCAAAGCGCGCGATTTACAACTTCTGAATCCTTTCCGATTGTGTGAGGTAGGCATTCGCAATGTATGAAATAAAGTATTCAATTTACAACAAAAAAGAATCTTAAACTAGTGGTGCTATAGAATGGCTCAGACTTTCTCGTACTTGTTAGTTTCTTAATTTCATTCGTTTGAGCGTTTTCATTCGTCTTTCGGTCTTGCTCCATCCTCTTGCCAAATACCATCTACCGCTGCACGAGCATTATTACTTCCTCGTATATATATATATATATATATATATATATATATATATATATATATATATATATAGATAGATAGATAGATAGATAGATATATTGTGACGTCACGGGGTTAGACAACCCCATAACGCCACCATCAAGTTATGTAAAGTAGCCCACTAACAGAGAGGACCAGGGTACGCGGCGGAGCGTTGGCCGGTAAACGCGCTATCTGCCCGCAGCTTTTCAAACTGCGACGCCCGAACTAGTGGGTAATGTTTCTTCCGAGAGGTTACGAAAGGAGGAGAATATACCTCTCTTCCGCTGGCACTACCAAATTCGGTTACCACAAAACCACCTATACAATCATTTAGAACTATTTAATTGCTAATTAATTACGCAAAAATTAATTTTTTTGCTCTTCAAACTTTTGCGTAATGAATGGTGAGCTAGCGGAAGATTCCGCTGGATCAACCACAATTAGTTACCACAAAACCAAATACGCCAACTTGTAGAGCGATTTAATTGCTAAATAATTACGCAAAAATGAATTTAATTGCTCTTCACACTTCCGAGTAAATAATTATAAACTAGCACTTCTTGTTTCCGTTGGCACTACCACAAACGGTTACCACAAAACCATATAGGCCAACTTGTAGAGCGATTTAATTGCTAATTAATTACGCAAAAATTAATTCTTTTGCTCTTGAAACTTTTGCATAATGAATGGTGAGCTAGCGGAAGATTCCGCTGGATCTACCACAATTAGTTATCACAAAACCAAATATGCCATCTTATAGAGCGATTTAACTGCTAATTAATTACGCAAAAATTAAATTAATTGCTCTTCAAACTTTCGAGTAATTAATTGTGAATTGCCGGGCGCGCCTGCAGCAGCCGACCGGCCGGCCGGCTGGTCGACCTGCTGGCCGCGTGACGTCACGGGTAAGGGTAGCCAGCGAGCGCTCCAGACCACCGGCGCGGCCGCCCGCTCGGCTGACAAATTTAAATGAAATACACGAACAGGGCGGGTGCTCACTTCGATATTGAAAACATTTGTTCCATTTCTATTTGACTCCTGTCCTCAATTGTTGACTGATTTTTGTAGGTCATCACATGTTTGTTGACCTCATGACATTGTTGACAAGAAATATCTATATTCATATTCCTTTAAAATATTAAATTTCAAACAATCTGCTATCCCCTTTTGCAAATAGTCTTCTTTATTTCTTAAATACATGTAATGACCGTGTTGTCGAAATATTTGTTTTTTTTTTTAATCACAGTAGTTTTAACTAATTGGAGTTGATGTACGTAATCCACAAAATAGAGATCAGGTTTGAGCCCTGATAAGGTCAATTAGGCATTGGTGAATCGTTGACAATGTTGTAAAGTCTTAATAAATAAACCATTTTTTTTTTCAAAGAACTAGAAGAATTAAAATCTTCACTGCTGTGAATCTAGTAAAATATCAAGATGAGTAAAGTAAAAATATAATTAAAAATATTCATAAAAATGAAAGCTAAATATTAAATTAAGTATTAAATATGTTGGCCTTTTTTTAGAGGGCGGTAAGAAGAAATAAAAAAAATATGTAATTACATTAAAATACGGTCTCTAGTGATGAGAACCTACAAAACTCAGTCAACATTTGAGGACAGGAGTCAAATAGTAATGGAACAAATGTTCCAAAGGGAATGTTTACTCTCCATAATAATTAGATATCGACACATGTCCAAAGAGGCGTCGATCGCATTAGCGATTTAAAACTAGCAGATGCTACAAAAATTTTCAAAAATTCAAGCCTTGATTTATAAATAATAACACATATGCAATATTTTGCGATATAGCACGACACAATTAAAACAATAC
Organism: Teleogryllus occipitalis; assembly: GCA_011170035.1. NCBI lineage: Eukaryota > Metazoa > Arthropoda > Insecta > Orthoptera > Gryllidae > Teleogryllus > Teleogryllus occipitalis. The sequence goes on from BLKR01002396.1 coordinate 189,526, forward strand.
AGATTCAACAAAAACTTGTAACTCGATATCACAGTTGTTTAACGTACTACGATTGAATAAATTCTTTTCCAACATACCGTGCACGCTTATGGTCATTCAGCGATCATCTGCAATGTACTTGGAGGACCTTCATGAACATAACAGAGTATTGGTATAATTTTCAATACTGAAGTGAGCTCCTGGCATGTTCGTGTATTTCATTTAAATTTGTCAGTCAGCCGGCGGGCGGCGGCGGCCTGGCGCGCTCGCTGGGTACCCCTCACCCGTGACGTCACACGGCCAGCCGGTCGGCCGACCAGCTGCGGCCGTTCACAATTAATTACTCGAAAGTTTGAAGAACAATTAAATACATTTTTGCGTAATTAATTAGCAATTAAATCGCTCTACAAGATGGCATATTTGGTTTTGTGGTAACTAATTGTGGTAGATCCAGAGGAATCTTCCGCTAGCTCACCATTCATTACGCAAAAGCTTGAAGAGCAAAAAAATTAATTTTTGCGTAATTAATTAGCAATTAAATCGCTCTACAAGTTGGCATATATGATTTTGTGGTAACCGTTTGTGGTAGTGCCAGCGGAATACACAATAATTCGGAGAGCAAGCAAAATAACTGTTTGACGTCAAAATAACTTCAAAAGTTGTAAAATTCGCGCAGTAGGACATTAATTAAATCCAGCATCTCACATTGCACGCTGAGACCACACATGCCTAAAGTGTGGTAGTTCGGCCGAGCATTTGAGCATAACTCCGGCAACATTAATAATTTCGAGGCTGGAAGCGCGAACGAACGTGTACGAGGCAGTGGAAGACGGACGACCCCAGGAAGAAAGAAGCGTAGGTGAGAAGGACTTGGTCTAGAGCGAGGATAGTACGAGTTCGGAACGAGAGAAAGGTATGGAAATTGGAGGCTTGGCGGCGTTCGAGCCGAAAGAACTGCTTTCGTATCAGCACAGCACGCGAGACGAGGCGGCAGACGGCGGGACGGGCGGCAGAAAATCCCCAAGGTTACATACAGGCGAGCGACGCGGAGCTGGTGAGGTAAAGGAACTGGCAACGTTTATTCAGCGTTCAGCTGGGAAAGAGGATAGTGGCAAATACACGACAATCAGTGTTAAAAGTGGGTGAAACGTCTAGAATAGGTGGGAGAAGTATTTCGAACTGTGTGATTGGCAGTTTCCAGGCCATTTACTGCACGTGTCAGTAGATTCATTTTAAGGCTAAATGCACCGAAAAATACTTATAGGAAAAATCAATAGATCGCAGCACTATCACACGGAATTTACTAGATCGATAACGTCTGAACAAATTGTTCGAATTTCGATCTGTAAACGGCATTGGACTCCTTTTTAAAATAGAATTCACGCTACGATGCCGTTTTTTCAAAAAATATTTCCAAAAAAATTTAAAATGATTTCTCATAGTTCCGGGAAGAAATTAAAAAATATGGGCTTATAGCGCGATGACGACGTGCTTCCTGAATCCAACGCCGTATCAATCATGCAAATCGGATGAATAGGAGCGGCGTAAAGTGAAATTTCGGAAAAACTACCTCCTCCCCCCCCCCTTCCCGCTTCATGCTTGCGTCACCCGACCCTTTTGGAGGCTCCCTCGACGCGGCCGAACGGTCAAACCCGGCGGCCTCAAGAGGAGGGCGGCACGGGAGGAGGCCGTGCTCTCAGGCAGGCAAGCCGGGCAGTCGGTTCGTCATTTTTCGTCCCTTTCAATCTCAATATATTTTTCTTCACTTATCAAACTAGTGATGCTGTAACACAACCAAACGGTCTCATATCATCTGTAATAGTCGTATAAAACTATATATCTTGTTCACATATTTCCGTCTTCCTTCGAATACCATCAAAAAGTTATTTGAGGCACTACTCAAAATATCAATTTCGATTTGGAAACCGATTTCAAAAAGAAAATTGAACTAATTGTGTAGATATCACCAATATTCCATGGCCTAACATCTTATTTTACATACATTTTACTTCTAAGATCTTCCGTTATCATTCCACTACCAGAAAGAATGAGCCGAAATTACGCAAGAGCTCTTTTATCCTGCGACTCGATTTTTGATCTCAAAACGGCGTTTGTCTCCTTGATAGACTTCACCTGATGAATCTGTTTTCCCAAGTAAAATTTTAAAACTGTTTTCGTACTTTCGGACAAAATTGAAGAAGTGGTAAAATAGCGCGCAGGCGAGATGCATCCTGAATCCAACACTGTAACAAACATTAAAATCTAATATTAAGAATCGTGACATGTCCCAGCTTACTTAGTAAGTTATATTGATATAAAATGATTCTGTTATATTTGTATAAACTTGAAGATTGGAATAAGTAATTCCCGGTGCGTCATTTTGATACAAACTACGTAAATGATAATGTAAAAGGATGTAGTGTAAATCATTGTATTGTGACATATATATGTATTTTTTAATGCATTAAATTGTCATGAAAGCAATACAACTTAAACCCTTAGACAGGAACACCACACTAGAAGAGGAATATCCGTCTATGAGGGGGATAAATTATGTTTTGTTATAAAGTTCGGCAACTTTTACATTTCTACATTAAGATACCATTTTTCTAAACATCGTACACGCTTATCAGTAATATTTAATCGGATAGTAATTCAATTTATAAGATTTATATGCTACTAATAAAACGTAGCATACCAGTCACTGATAAACCTCATATTTGGGAATCAGAATGCAAACGTATTAAATCGGCGATCCTCATCTAGGTGTCGAGAATAGGGATGCAACATTGATGTTGATATTTTCAAAACATAGATTTTGTATAGACACATGAACATATTTCGTAAAAAAATGAAACATTTATAAAACCTGATGTTTATTATCGATGTGCTTGATGAGTTGTTGTGAATGAAAAGAACCGATAATCACAATTTTATAAAAAAGTTAAAATATGAAATAATATTGCATTATACCACTGTCAATACATGTGTTCGAATAAAGCGAACGGTGATTGTAACATCCTCATCCAGTAGACTATCTTCAGCCCAAGAAATGACCCCATTTTTCTGGCATTTCCTACGTATGTCCTACCGTACGCAGAGAGGCGGCCAACGCAAGCACTCTAGGTGTAAGGTCTCTCGCCCACCTTCCTGTACCCATTTGAGGAAGTTGTGACTCCATAAGATGACCCTGGGCGATAGTAAAAAGAATAACAGCGAAACTAAGCCTGAAAACTTTCTTTTGCCGTTTTGTCTAAATCGTAATTATAAATTAACAATCACGGCCACTGTCAAAACAAATTATCTTCCGCACGAACTTGATCGATGTTTCTAAACCAGGTTTTTTAAAGATGTTTTAATTTTGAACATTGATATTTGCATTTGTATTACTTGAGCATCATTCCTTCGCTTTTCTTGCTATCCGAAACTGGGAGGGGACGCGCCGATAATTCAGCGAGTTCTTCCCTAATAATGGCAGAATGTACGCATGAAAGACTGCGGGTATCAAACACACTGTTCAGTGCGATGATGTCTATTTGTCGGCTCCAGTCCCGGTCAAGCAGCGGCTGTGAGCATCTCTCCTTTCATCTGCAGGTCCCAATTCTTCGCGGGTCTGAACGCGCAGAGAAATAGTACTAGAACATAGATCGCAAGCCATCCCTTGTTAGACCTATCTGGATATACACAGCAATAGGATGCTAGCAATTTGTTCATTGCTCACTCGGACTCGAACTGCCTTTTTCCTTTTGTTTGTGATATTGTGTATTAGTTATTCAATTGTGCCACTTACACCCTTTTCTTCCGCTTCATTCTATCATTCCAAGCATAATATCCTTTTCTAGAGATTTTGTTCGACTCATAGTATGTCAAAAATATTTTATTTTCCAATTTTTTGGCTTTGGCTTTTAGAGAAAGTTCTGTTTTCTTTTCAAAATTTCGGCATTTATCTTTTTGCCCTCCCATTGTACGTAATATTTTCTTCTGTGTCCATACTTCAAAAGCATCTTCCTTTTTTCGGCCTATCTCAATGTTCAGCTTTTACACCCACACAACAGGATTAGAAATACCATTTTCTCGATTATTTGGATTTTGGTCTTACGCAAGGCTTGATTTCTGACGGAACACGACGGAACGGCGTTCCTGTATCTCGCTGATAATTATTACATTATATTATAAATATATAATTATTTCTATTAAATTAATAAATCATTTTGAGCGCGTTCCGGGACCTAAAATTTTAGAAATCAATCACTTGATATGCCTGCATATTTTATGAATTTGTGTAATTTTCTTTCCACTTCTTTTTCTAAAATTATTCCTCTCTTTAGTTTTTCTGTACAGTATCCAGAATTTGTTATTGTAATTCATAAGTATTTAACTTCGCCTGCCATGTATATCACTTCTCTGTTGATGTTCAGGCTTCCTTTTTTACCAGTTGACATAAATGTTGTTTTCTTTAAATGTAAGTTCATAGAATATTTAAATTTTATATTAATAATATATTTAGCTATCATTATTACATAATTCAGAATTAAGTATAAATAAAACATCTGCATAATTTTGATGACATAACATTTTTGCGTTTTCTCGAAAAGGAGTAAAGTGGACATGTCACGTTTTGAATGTTTGCTCCTCATTTCGCGCACCTTTCTATCCAAGCCCAGCGCCGCCAAGGCACGCGCTCAAGTGTAGTCACCCTTCTGAGCTGGAAGCAGGGTCGCACCTCTGGCACACTGCTGTTCTGATAACGTGACTTTTCTGACCTCTGCAGACATCTCGCCGCGTTCTTCGGCGGGCTGCGTGCTACACTAGGGCAATTCGATATGCCCAAGCGTAGGAAGAGGGCGGTGAGCAGTTTTCAGTGGACGAGAACATTGTGCAGTGACGAAGTGGAGATTATATTTACTATACAAGAATTAGTGGAATCATTCGCGTTTCGTTAATTATTAGTAACCGAGTGTTATATATGAACAAGATAATAATTCAAACAATAAATAACAATTATAAAAGTATATTAGTTTAATAAACATTTTGTGAGATATTATTAACTAAAATAACTTATTTATTCGTTATTTATGGATGGTAAGCTATTGTTTTTCATTGAAAATACAGGTATAATACCCTTATCACCTTTATGGACGTCCATACCGTTATAGACGTCCTATACAGGTATTTTACCGGTATAAAAGAACAGGTATTTGAAAAAGGTATGTAAAATACCGGTATTTTACCGGTATCTAATACCTTTTCGGTCCCTGCCTATTCCTCATTGCCAGTTTACACTCCCTGGTCATATTTCGAATGACCCGGAACATTTCTTTAGGTCTCCTTTTGTTGTTATGTTCTTTCACTTCTTTGCATTTTTCTTTTTATTTATTTATTTATTTAGCGTCAAAAAACAGTTAAAAACTACGTATGACGTGCTATATTTCTTGAAGAAACTTTTCTTTATCTTGTCTTGGTCTACGCTGGAATACCCTGCAGAGTTCTCTGACTTTTATCCTTTGCTTTCTTAGCAGAGAAATATAATACTTGAAAAGAACGAAACATTAAGACTTTATTATTATTATTATTATTATTATTATTATTATTATTATTATTATTATTATTATTATTATTATAAAATAATAACAATAATATAATAATAATAATAATAATAATAATAATAATAATAATAATAATAATAATAATAATAATAATAATAATAATAATCACAATCACGCGAATGGAGAGGAATCGAAGGTAAAGTGTATATACTCGTACTATATAATCCTTCGAATCTTCACTTCGATGACTGAGTTTCCAAGATTTATAACAATTGTGAGACTCCATCTTTATATTTCACGGTGAAAATCTTGAAATATCTCTACAGGTCTGATTCAGTTTGCCCATTGTGAAACCATGGAGCAGGTTGTTACTGTGTGAGAACCTCTAGGCACCGGCGGGCGTTCTTTCAGCGCCCGCCGCGAAGGGCTAGGCTAAAGTGACCGTGGGGGAGGGGTTCCGGGATTTCCAAATCCGATATGGCACTGGGACAGTGGTTCTCGAATATCGTTGCGAATGCTCACTCCAAGTTCACTGCAGGAAGGCGGGAGGGGGGAAAGGGGAAGGGGAATCAGGTATGTTTTCCGAAATTTCACTTTACGCCGCTCCTATTCATCCGATTTGCATGATTGACACGGCGTTGGATTCAGGAAGCACGTCGTCATCGCGCTATAAGCCCACATTTTTTAATTTCTTCCCGGAACTATGAGAAATCATTTTAAATTTTTTTGGAAATATTGTTTGAAAAAACGGCATCGTAGCGTGAATTCTATTTTAAAAAGGAGTCCAATGCCGTTTACAGATCGAAAATCGGACAATTTGTTCAGACGTTATCGGTGTAGTAAATTTTGCTTATTTTGGTGCTGCCACGTGGTGGCGACAAATGGAACTAGTGTCGGTACATTTAGCCTTAAAGAGGCTTACCTTCTACAATTTTACATAAATGATTCAGAATTTTTATGTTGTACAGTTAATATTATCCAGAAAGATCAATTTGTTGTATTGTGTTTTCAAGTAATTGCTTTTGTGACATGTAAAGGGGTATGAATTAAGTAACGTGAATGCCACGTATATTTGTTTGTGTTCAATATCATAGTGAGTGCGAAGCCCAAGGCTAGCACCTGTGAAAGGGTTTCTTTGAAACAAGCATCAAATTCATTTGAAACAAAAAAAGCCGTGCACGGAAAACTAGAGGCCAAAAGAGTAAATAATTTAGTAGTGGAAAAACTCAGAAAGGAGTAATCAAATCCTAAATTGTAGTTGATGAAAGTGTGTTCAGGCAGTCGAGGTGACGCCTATATGTTTTGTTTTTTGTCTTGTTTCATTTTTTCAGTGACCAGCTACTTAAAGTGCAATAACCTATTGTGAAATTGCGTCACTGTAAATTTTCTCATTGAATATATGTTCATATTATTATTATTATTTTATTTGATTCATTGTGTTAAGGGTTCAGACCTTTCTCATACCCGAAAGATCCTGCTTCCTGAGAATTGTAAGCTCGCTTCACGAGCATTCATGCTATCATGACCCACCAAGTGTGGTAAAGTAGGTATATATATATATATATATATATATATATATATATATATATATATATATATACATATATATGTATATATACATATTATAACACCCCCCCTGACTGGTGGTGCTCCCAGGGTCAACCTCGACTCGACCTGTTTACCTGGCGCCGTTATGGCGGATTAGCTGGCCCGGCTACACCCACTGCAAACCTAAAATGATCAAGCGGGAGCATGCATGGCGTGGGCATTGGCATGCAGTAGTCATTGAAAGACATAGGCTCAGTTTAACCTTAATTTAATAATCACTTAATTCAGTTCTGGTGAAGCCAGATGAACAAACAGACAGAAAAGAAACTTAACCTAACTTAAACCTAAATATTTACTGCCGGCGTTCATTCGCCCCTCAATCCCCTCACAATCGTCCGGCGCGAGCGCGGGTCATTGTTCCCGCCGCTCGCAGGGCGGCGAAAGGCGGCGCTCGGCTGCCGTCCAGGCACGCTGCGCGCCCCAGGAAAGGACGAAGTTGGCGGGTAGGTATCGATAACCCGGAGCGGCGGCGGCTCGGTCGGCGCGCTGCAGGTGCGGTGCCCCGGCGTCGGGTAGGCAAGGCGCCTGAGCGGAGGCGGCGGTGGCGGATGGCGGTGCAGGCGATCTCTAGCCGGCACGGCCCGCTAGCGTTCGGATGAACGCCTGGGCGGTGTAGGCGGCGACGATGGCGGTCAAGCCGCGGTCACAGGCCGTCCACCTGTCGATGGCCCGTCCGGGGTAGAACCTGATCGGCCGAGCTCTCGCGGTGTGCGGCGCGGCCTGGCCCAACTACACGGCCTCTATTAATAAAGCTAGGCGGCGCGGCCACTTAAACTGACTGTGACCCGCTGATGGCTGTGGCCCTGGTCGGCGCGGCAAAAGCACACATCCGAGGCGGATGATACGTGGCACGCACGTGAACGCGGCCAGAGCCTCACTGCACGACTCTCAAGTGAGGGCGTCTGCCCGCTACGACGGCGCGATCCGGAGGTCCCAGACGTCTGGTCGCTACCGCTGCTCGATCCACAAGAAGCTTTTCACGATGCCTCGAGAACTCCTCGGCTCCCGGGGGCCACGTGACCATGCCCGCGTGATGTCCGCCCTCATTGGCTTCCGACATCACGCGGCACGGGCGCCCAATCGTGGTTGCACCTGCTTTTCCGTTGCAAATTTCAAGGTGGCGCCTTCTCAGGAAATCACCTACGTCACGATTTCCTGGGAGACGCCGCTGCTTCGCTCGTCGTCTAGGAAAATCCCGCCCTGCGTCACCGCATACCTGACGCTGGGTGCAGGACAAAGGAGTATCCTCTTCCACCCGCGTCGGCGGCGCCAACTAACGGTGTTTGTGCCCGAATCCTGCGAGCTTTCAGCGAGCTCCCGCTGCATGTTACCACAGGCGTCGTGAAAAATATTATGATAAAATATTATTTATTGCGTCGCGGAACCCAGATGGGCGACTGTCCCATTACAATATATATATATATACGGAGTAATATATGTAATGTAGAGAAAGTTACGTAATGCTGCGGAAAATCGATTTCGAGGATTTCAACAGAAATACATGTTTTGGTGCCTCCTAATGCCGATTTTTTTTTCTTCAAAACGTCCGCCCGTCCTTATGTCTCTCCGTCTGTCCGTCCGTCCGTCTGTTCGGCTGTTCGTCCATCTGTAAACACCCCTATAAACCATACGTATAATCTTTTCCAAATTAAAGAAACCCCTGTCCACCTGGCTCTACTTGAAGCTTTGAAATTTTGAAAAACAGTCTTTAAAATTTGAGTGTACTTTACACGAAACCTCGCGGGCATTTTCAAAATGTCTCAAAAACGGCCCCAAATTGTTTCTTTAAATTTCTCTAAGAATGTAGTAAAATACACTTATAAAGGTGAGATAGGTCTGGTTTTCACGGTTACCTCTGAATTTTCAAAAATAGCAAAAGTTTGAATTTTTTCAGCGTCATCCTGTAACAACAAAATTGAAGAATTAGATTTTTCCTTCAAATGAAATATGTTCTCCATATTTAGTTCATTCATTAAGGTCATGTACATTTTTTTTAACTTTTTGTACTTTTCGCGCATTATTGCGTGCAATATTTGCAATTTTAAAAGAATAGAAAAACAAGATTTTCTCGAAAACTGGTCTTCACACAACTATAAAATTTAAGTTAGAGATTTTTCTTTTAAGTAAAATTTGTTCTCCATAATTAGTTCTTTCATTAAGGCAATTAATTTTTTTTGAAAATAGTAGTTTTCGCGCAATACTTTGTGCAATATGTGCAATATTAAACAAAATATCAAAGACCAGGTTTTCTCAAAAACGGAATAAAATTTGAGGAAATAAAATTTGTTCTAAGAGCTAGCCCACTAGCGTCCTCTTAAATTGAATTTAAAAACACACTTTCTTGTGTTGTAGACTTTAGATGGTATTTACACTGTTATTTTAGTTCTTATTTCTTAAAACACTTTGGCACTTCACTTTACACAAGTTCGAAAGGTTTATCTCTCTTCAATCTTCTCACTAGGTCTGTGTTGACCAGAAGAAGAATTGCTTCAGGATTGTCGTGTTGGTGCAGCATTTCTTCGTGTTTACCCGCGAACCTCTGTATTTCTTTATCCACTGCTTCAACTTTCAGGTCCTTGTGTAGGTAGATCTTTATTTTTTATGTTCCAAGGGGCTTGACGAAATGTCTTAGCACTTTGTTCTGAAATCTTTGGATAATTTCGATGTTATTCCGACTGGTACATCCCCAGAGTTGTGCTCCAAACGTACATATTGGTTTCAATATTTGCTTGTAAAGTAATATTTTATTGTACACTGAAAGGGAAGAACATCTTCCAATTATCCAGTACATTTTTCTGTATTTATTATTTAATTATTCTCTTTTTTACTTTCTCGTATACGTACGTATATACGGAGTAATATACGAAGTATAGAGAAAGTTATGTAATGCTGCGCGAAAAAACTGCAAATTTTTGGCCGAAAAATATTTATTTCCGGGTCCTGATAACGAGAATGGGGATAAATCCGGTTGCTAAATTAAGAGAAAAATATCCTCTAACGCGTGGTGTGGCCTGAATCCCTGTTTGATGGGTACTTGATGCCAAAAAAACA
>BLKR01002397.1:0-199682 GCA_011170035.1 Teleogryllus occipitalis
GCGGCGATATATCTCGAATTTGCCTCGAGGGCGAGTCCAGCGCGAGCCGGTTTTTAGCAGAAGCCCAGGGCTCCTCAGGCAGCTCGGAACAACCTTCGGTAATCCATCAGCACCTAGAGATACTTAGCACAAATCGATGTTTGGTATCGATTCTGCAGAACAAAGGATCGGCAGGTCGATAGCATTTATGTATATATTCACGTATATATGTTTTTACTTATATTTTTATTTATTTACGCTCTCATTCAGTAATTTATTTAAAAGGTCATGTAAGAAAAAATAACATGTCGGTTTCAGAATGCTTTTACAGTCGTCGCAGTATACTTATTGACTGTAGTTTCTAAATAATATTGTTAAACTTTGGTAGTTTCTAATTCTTTTTTTGATAAAGAACAATGTTTTCAAGAGAAGATTTTGAAAGTACGGAAAAGTGAATAAAATTTTAAAACAACTGTAACGTTGCGTAGATTCAATCCGAAAAATTTTTCTGCAATCAATTTAGTCCTTCCCTAATTGTGTGAACTGTTACAAATTGGACGGTAAAACTATTAACAAGATAGAATAGGAAGCCGTACATGAATTTCATATACGCTTTCGGTTTGAAGAGAGAAATCCAAGGAATATAAACAAAAGCAGTTGAAATTATGTGATACTGAGCGGTAAGTAAAGCTTACTATTCTGAATTGAAATAAAAAAGATCTTGAATAAACTTGCTATGGAATTGAAATATGAACTGTTTTAATCAAATCCGTGTCAATTGTGTTCAGTAATACTTTAAGCCATAATCAATTGGTTTTTAAACATCTGTGAGAGCCACCTTGTGGATTTAGTTACATGTGGTCTAAATAAATCCTTATCTCATCTGATATGAGTCAGCTCTGGGGAGTGTAAGTGGTAAGCGAAGTCCCTTCAAATCTGTTCGGCGTAAGCGACGTGCTCTGCAGTCAAGTGCAGAGTCGCCAAGTAGGAAAATATCACGACGTTTGCGAACCTGATACGTATTGGTATTTCATAAATAAACATCCATTCTATTCTATAGCTTTATATAGGTTCTATTAACATTTCTTTATTTATTTATTTTTCTCTATTTTTTATCTTAATCGGAAAACACATAAAACTGTACGAAATTGCGACGTCTATTTGGCAGAGAAGTGAAGTCTGCGCATCGATTTACATTTAAATCAGAATCACATACATTTCATTAGTGATTAAAATACTGTTCTAAAAAACGAGTCTAGTAATGTCAGATGATGAGAAATCGACGGAAAATAAAACGATGATTCTGATTTGGAATTTTTTCTATTAGTTTCCATTTGAACTACCCAAAATTGATTTTCATTTGTAGTTTCGGTTTTTTTATTCGTATTTTCAGAAAATAAGAACATTCTACGCTGTGTTTTGCGAAATTTTTAAATTTGGCAAAACATTTGGCATTTAAAATCTCACCAGCTCCCTCAGTTTGGCAGCCTTCATTTAAATTATTTAACATCATTGAATACAACTGTAATTAGTGCACACTTCGCATACGAGGTATCTAAGAAGAGCTCTTCATTGCAGCCGGCATTAGAAAGCATTAATCATTCGTAATATATAGCGACTTCAACGAATATACATGCCAAATTCGGGTAATTGTGATTTGAGTTCCTTCTTTTCTGGGAATGTATCGAGTAGTGTACGGTATTGATACGATAATCACGATCTAACATTTGATGAGAGTTCTAAGTTTCATGGCACTTCCTTATTTTCAAATATATAATTTACTATTGATACTCGTGTATATCAGAAGCTTCAGTAGTACCATGCTAGAACAAGTCACATACTTACATATATGCGAACACACCGTTTCCTTAAAAAAAGCATTTAAAAATCACTCTAAAAATGTATTTGCACTCACAGTACGTGAAACAGACCACTCAAATACAAGAAGACGTCTATTATACATTTCCCCTGTCACAGCCTGTCTACCCTACAAGAACAGAAGCGTCATGTCTGTCAAAGATTGGGATGAAATTCATTTAGAGCTGGGTCTGCATACACTCTAACACGCGCCCAGAGAGGAAGGGTTGCGCATGCGCAGTGCGATCCACCTGGCAGAGGAGGGGAACCCCCGCCGAGGTGAAGACCGCACTGAGCAAACGAGACTCGCCTCGTCTGTAGACACGTCGCCTGGGCATGGCGGCTGCAAAAACATCGTTGGTATACGCCCGTGGCGGTGGCTGGCGCGGGAGTACGAAATAAGAAGACCGGAAACGTAAGCACCAATGGAAACAGGGGAGTTGCAGGGTACAGCAGTGACAAAGGCAACGGGATCAGTGCAGAGGAGATGTAGGCCAAAAAGGCCTATTTTTTCGGGTTGGACGGAAAAGGAGACAAGGTACGAGCCAGCAGGGAAAACAACTAGTGGAGCAATGTTTCCGAGGGAGATGCCTGGCAGTGAGTATGGCAGGAAAAGTGATGCCAGTGTGATGATGACGGCGTTGGGGACAACGAGGGCTGGGGAACGGTGGGGTGGTAGGGGTTGTAGAGGCGGTGCGGATGGTAAAAGCGGTAAACGATACGAACGGTAGGGAGGGTAGAGACAGTATGGCTGGTAGATAGGAAAGGTAGAGACCACAGCGACCACGTGGACAGTAAAGGCAGTAAAGGCGTGAGACGGCGAAAATTGCGCGGACAATCGGAATATCAGGGACGATGGGAACAGTGGCTACTGCGGAGTCCGTGAGGATGGTGACATCAGTGAGGGTGTCTGGATCACTGAGCACAGTGGGGCCAGCAAGGAAAGTAGTGTCTATCTGTCTGTCTGTCAGTCTATCAGTCTGTCTGTCTGTGTACTGACACAACAGCTCCTGACGGAGCCAAGGCCTACCAGCGGCGTCCCGGCCTTGCGACCATGGGTTAAGGGGGACGTGTGACTACCACGTAGTCATCCCAGCGCTACACACTGGTCAGCGGCGTCCCGGCCTTGCGACCATGGGTTGAGGGGTACGTGTGACTACCATGTAGACATCCCAACTACATTATGGTCAGCGGCGTCCCGGCCTTGCAACCATGGGTTAAGGGGTACGTATGATTACCATGTAGACATCCCAACTACATTATGGTCAGCGGCGTCCCGGCCTTGCAACCATGGGTTAAGGGGTACGTGCAGCTACCATGTAGACATCCCAACGCTACATTCTGGTCCTCTGACTACATTCTGGTTCTCAACCTGAGAAGTGAACTTTCTCATCGTCACACAGCAACAGATACTGAGTCATTGCAAGGAAAGCGCACATTTCTCTGTCCTGACTGGGAATCGAACCGGGGGTCACTTCATGGAAAGCGAGCACGCTGACCAGTGAGCTACCCTGAGGGGCGAGAGTCCAGCCACACCCATTTATTTTCTTTCGATTTGGGAAGAAATCTTTCTTCGTGTAGACACCGTAACAATGGTGAAGTGTTTAGTATGCTCGAAAGAACAGCAGCATGTTAAAAAGTCCAACCTACTCAGGCAGGGGCGATGGGTGCGGGGAAGTCTGCCAAGGAGGAAGCGAAGTCCTGTTGGCGCGGCGGAGGCGGCAGACGCTATGAGAGTGAGCCGGCGCCTGCAGGGGCGGCGGGGGCGGCGCGCCGCGAGATATGAGCCGCGGGTGGGGGTGGCGCGGGGGCGGGGGCGGGGAGGGGGATGCGCCCCATTAATTAGTGCGATTGTTCCGGCTTCGATAACGAGCCACGAGAGGCCCTCCGCGCGAGTCTTTCAACTAATTAGAAGTCGAGGGAAGAAACGTTACGCTCCTTAGCACAGACGGGCCGCTGGGGAAGGTGGTGACGCCGCCGGCGGCGGTGACGGTGACGGCGGTGGTGGCGGTGGCGGTGGCGGTGGCGGTGGCGGTGGCGGTGGCTGTGGCTGTGGCTGTGGCTGTGGCTGTGGCTGTGGCTGTGGCTGTGGCTGTGGCTGTGGCTGTGGCTGTGGCTGTGGCTGTGGCTGTGGCTGTGGCTGTGGCGTGGCGGCGGCGGTGGCGGTGGCGGTGGCGGTGGCGGTGGCGGTGGCGGTGGCGGTGGCGGTGGCGGTGGCGGTGGCGGTGGCGGCGGCGGTGGCTGTGGCGGTGGCGGTGGCGGTGGCGGTGGCGGTGGCGGCGGCGGCGGTGGCTGTGGCTGTGGCGGTGGCGGCGGCGGTGGCTGTGGCGGTGGCGGTGGCGGTGGCGGTGGCGGTGGCGGTGGCGACGGCGACGGCGACGGCGACGGCGACGTGGTGGAGGGGTTGAGGTGGGTGGTAGTGGTGATGAAGATGGTGAAGGACGCGTTCATTGTGGCGATTGCGATTATTGTGTATAGTGTGAGTTGTGACGATCAAGAGGGTGGTAGAGATGGTGGTAGAGAAGATATGAGAGGTGATAAAAATGATGAAGATTGGAAGAATTATGGTGATGATAATGGTTGTTAATTTTGGTGTGGTGATTATCATTACGGTGATTGTGATTATCATAGTGGCGATGTTGATTATCATTACGGCGATGTTGATTATCATTACGACAATGTTGATTATCATTACCACAATGTTGATTATCATTACGACAATGTTGATTATCATTACGACAATGTTGATTATCATTACGACAATGTTGATTATCATTACGACAATGTTGATTATCATTACAGCGGTGTTGATTATCATTACGACAATGTTGATTATCATTACAGCGGTGTTGGTTATCATTACGGCGGTGTTGATTATCATTATCCAACCCTTGTGAACCAATCCAGTGATTCAATTCAATGACTCAACCCAATGTCGGCCACGCAGAACTGATCGGACAACTTATTTATACAAGAAACGTACATATTGAATATTATTGTTCTTTTCGGAATATTTTTAAAATTATTCCTTTTAATTTTTAGTAGAGTTTTTGGAAAAAAATAATGATTTTCTTTGCAGGGATGCCAATCCCACGACTTCAGTAAGATTTAAACCAATGTGACGTGTACTGCTGGCAGCACGGAACGTATCGGACAACTTATTTATACAAGAAACATACATAGATTAAATAATTTTGGCTTTTTTGGAACATTTTTTGAAATTATTCCTTTTAATTTTTAGTGAAAAATTAAAGATTTTCAGCGCAGCAATGCCAATCCCGCGACTCGAGAATGATTCAACCCAACGTGACGTGTATTGCTGGTCACACGGAACGGATCGGACACTGAAAGATGGCAAACGCTTTTGGTTGCCACTTGGTTGACTCGCCGTAAATCCAAACAACGCCCGCAAACAACGCCCGCGAATTCGACCGCACGCAACTGTCGCAGGCAACAGCCAGTCGTCCATCAGGGGGCCGCATTCAAAACGCGACGCCGCTGTGGCCACCCATCGTCCAGGCCGCGAGCCGCAGCCGACACATCGCCAGCAGCCGGATACGAACTCGGTTCCTGCTTGAGTTGTGTGGCGGCTCTGGGTGACGAGCTGGCACCTCTTTCGCGGCTGCCCTTTGACGTTCGATTCCTCATGTATTCTCTTCAACAGTTTTGATTTAAAGTGAGGATACTGCATCTTTTTGTATACCAGCACTATCTATGATCTTTTTTGTTTGCAAAAAATTGTTCATAAAATGGCATTTTATGACACAGATTATGACGTATTAGCGGTTTATGACACTAATAGTTGCGTCATCGAACATTCAGCTAATCGCCACCCTTCGTATAGGCCGCGACCCGCAGAGAACAGACCGCCAGCAGCCGGATACGAACTTGGTTCCTGCATGAATTGTGCGACAGTTTTGAATGACGAGCTTGTAACTCTTTCGCAGCTCCCTTTAGACATCTGATTCTTCATATATTCCTTTTAATAGTTTTCATTTGAAGTAAGGTTACCGCGTACCCACGACAGTATAGTTTTTTCACAACGTTTGTTATAGAAGTAAAAGAAGCTCTTGTTTAATTAAAATAGTACCTTATGTAATTCGTAATAACAAATTTTTGCAAAATAGTCATTTTGAAAACGAAGGAAATTGGAAGATTCACTAACATAAACAGAAAATATGACTGTGAAACTATCGAAAAAGAATTAAACTTTAAATAAAGACTTTTATAAACAACTGTATTGAGAAATGTTAGGGTAGTTTTCCCATTTAAAAGCTCTAAAATTAGTATTATCTTCCTCTCACACATTCAGTTAGCGGAATGATACGTGTTCGTGTTTGAGTTGTGGATGCGGTAGAAAACGGACGGGTACTCTTTCGTGGTTCCTTTTAGACTTGCTTTCTCTTCAATAGTTTTGATTGATAGTGAGGGCATCCACGAGAACGTTTGATGGCCAGGTGATAAAAGGAATATTCAATTTTTAAGAATAAGTGTATTAAGTTTACCTGTCATTAAAATAATATTCTAAGTAAGAGGTCAATGAGTTGTCATAAAATTGGTGGTAATTTGTAAGAAAAAGCAAATTTAAAGGTATGTTATAAAGAGAAAATGGTCCTACAATGTTATAACGAATGTCTAGAATCAAGTTATATTCAATGAATTCGTTTTTCTATACCAGCTTTATAAACGACCATTCTTGTTTGCCAGAAATAGTTCCTAAAATGGCATTTAATGGCACAAATTAAGAATTATTAGCCGTTTATGGCATAAGAATTGCAGCATTGCATACTCAGCCAATTGCGGCGAATGAATCACAGGGAGGTGGTAAACCGCACAGTCGATATCATTCTTTTCTCACTATGCCAAATACTCATGACTTCATAAAAAAGTTGTGTCCAAAATTAACTCTGATTCTCCTATAAATGTGAAATGCTGTCATACAAACAAGAAACGCATGCAACTCGTTCATAATGCTGTTTTATTGTATTCGTAAAAAATTAAAATTTGTTTCCAACGTTGCACGTTTTCCAAATGTACTTTTGGAATAAAACTTATCATAAAATAGCTTCATAATATGCAGTTATAAACATTGAAGTTATGACGAGAAAAATTAATAGTATCCCTCCGATTTACACCCTTATAATACAATTTTCATAGCATAAAATACTCATTCTAAAAGAGTATTTTTATTCACAGTTTTGATTCTACTCGCTCGAAGTAAGGTTCCAAGATGGTGCTATTACGTGATTTACAGAGTGCTATTGGAACGCACGGATCTAACTTCGTATGTTGGTAGGCCATTATTACGAAATTTGTAATTATATGTGGTTTATAATATATGTTATATATTGTATGGTAATTTGTAATAAAATATGTGGTCTATATTTAATATAGATCTATATTTAATATAGACTACTCTGGTCACATGCCACTATTTGGCTGGACCAAATGGTACAAGCTACTGTGAGTCCTTTATACGACAATTCTAATCTTTTGACATCTAGTATTCATAATAAGTCTATTGCACCAAAGCCTCAGGTATGGCACGACTAACATTAAAATACCAGGAGGGGAAAAACTTGCCGTTCAATGACGAATGCAGTCAACATGAGAACCAATGCGACCAATTCATTATTTACATTATGAGACGGATACGAAGTAAGTACTGGACACTGTTTACAACCAACGAAGTCCGTTACATGCGATAGCGGCCATGTGTCATTCATTACTTCTTGCAATACTCTTCTTACTATGTTCACTAAAACTACAGAAACGAGAAAAATTCATTTTCATTCAATATATAAGTCATCATACACAATCTTCAATCAAAATCTCCTTTGTTTCGATGGTGCTTAACGGACGGCGGAATGTTAAAATCCTTAACGTACGTCGGCCGTTTAGAGCAACTTTTCGATTAGTCGACGTAAAAGTAAAGTTCTACGAAAACAGTTGAACATGTCTCACTTAAATGAGGATGGTACGACTCCTCCAGCTCCCGGCAGAGGTCCTTCATGTGCTTCGCCGTGCGATGCGCAAGTGCCACGCCCCCTGCAACTTCCTGTGGGAGGGCGAGCGGGCGGGCGGCGGTATTGTCGCCGCCAGACAATGGGCGCGCGCCGCCACCGGATGTATGCAGCCGTCCCTTCCCCCGCCCGCCCCCGCCTCGTCCCCGTCCCCTCCCCGCCCCCGCCCCCGTCCATCCCCGCGCGCCGGTGACGCCTCATAACGGGGATTGATGCCTCCCGACCCCCGCGCAACGCCCGTCGAAACGGCATCACCGCTACGCTGGCCGCTTTCTAACCTGACACTCACGCCCTCCCGTCGCTCCGGTCACCGCTGTTCACGTTACCATTCGCTCGAGCCGTCCCCGACGACTACTCTCGCTACTCAAGCCATCAGTCGCCCAATCCACAACTGTCGTCGTCTACTCTCGCCTCGAACTCCACTGTTCAAAAATGAAACTCTCGCCCTCCTGTCGCTTCGGTCACCGCTGTTCACTTTACAATTCGCTCGACTGTCCTCGACCACTACTCTCATTATTCAAGCCACCAGTCGCTCAATCCCATACACTCGTCATCTACTCTCGCCTCAGCCTCCGCTGTTCAAACGCGAAACTCATGCCATCCTGTCGCTCCGATCAACACTGTTCACGCTACCATTTGCTCGAACCGTTCCCGACGTCTACTCTAGCTATTCAAGCCATCAGTCGCTCAATCCAATACTCTCGTCGTCAATTCTCGCCTCAGCCTCAGCCTCAGCCTCAGCCTCAGCCTCAGCCTCAGCTGTTCAAGATACCAGTCACTCGCTCCATCCCCATCCCACCCAGACTCGTATCGATACTTAAAATCTCGATTGAATGATTGTTTATTGATTCCACGCGTGTCAACAGCTAAAGCCATTGATCCCGTATGGCAGGTGACGATGATTTCCGGCAGATGATAAGATCCGGCGGCGACCTGCCGTCGGCTAACAGGATTTCACCAAACCCTGTATCTGCCACCAGTGGAGCACCGCCCCAGTCGGGACAAGGTCTAAGCTCCCGTCCAGCCCCCCAGTATGAGTGTTAGTGTCATAGGCTAAAGAGGTCTTTACTCAATGGTCAGCGTACTGCGCGTATGTCAAAGTAAGTGTAAGGAAATGGTGAAGATGGGACAAGGAAGAGGAAGAAAAGATTGCGCGCGGTCCGTGGCCCGTTTGGTCGGGTACTGCTCCGGCATTCGCCTGGTGCTGATCGGAGAAACCACGAAAACTACCGATCAGAGCAGCCGGCCGTTAGGATTCTCCTCCAGACAGCGACTGAATTCGACCTAGCACAAAAGCTAGTGTTAAAAATCCTGCCACTGTCGGGTCTCGAACATAGAACCTCTCTATCAGAAGCATTATAGTGACACCAGTTGATGCCCTGCGCCAACTATCCTAGTTAAAATCTCGGAAAATACACACTAACAATGAAACTGTTTCGATATTCTCTGAAAAAGGCAAATAATTCGTACTGTTATTCCGCCCGAACTCATCTGTGAACTGAATTCCCATGTCCAATGCGTCACTGCAGAGACTGCACGACTTCAAGGAAGGGGTCCGCCATTAATAACTGATACTCTATACTCAAATTTGTATTCTATCTGCCCACATCAAGTGCTCTTCACTGTTTGCGGTTGCCAATACCTTACCACCTGTCATTTTGGGCATCTTGCGGAGTCCTCCTCGGATCTAATTCAGTCCATCTCCATCATACGTACCGGGAGCGGTAGCTCAGTGCATCAACTGATGTCCCTGCAGCGCCTCTAACCGGGAGGTCCTAGGTTCGAGTCCTGAGGGCGGCAGGATTTTCGACACTAGCTTTTCAGCTAGGTCGAATTCAGTCACTGTCTGGAGGAGAATTCTAGCGGCCGGCTGCTCTGATAGGTAGTTTTCCGTGGTTTCTCCAATCAGTACCAGGCGAATGCCGGAGCACCCTACCGAACGGGCCACGGACCGCGCGCGATCTTTCCTTCCTCTTCCATGTCCTATCCTCTCCCCTTACACACACACACTAACATGCACTGCACTACCACACATTCCGGGAGACCGGTCGGGAGCTTAGAGCTTGTCCCGGCCTGGGGCAGTGCCCCGTTGGTGGGAGAGTGTTGGTTAGGGGGAAACCCCACGAGCCGACAGTAGGTCAGCGCCGGATCTCGCCATCCAGCGGGGGAAGATCACCGCCATCTCCCGAGAAAAACATGCATTACACTCAGGGACTAATGACCAAAGCAGTTGACGCATCCGGAAACACGAAAAAAGTAAACAATAAATCGGTCCATCATACGTGTATTTGTTTCTCCTTAATTTAAGAATTTATGAAACGATAGATGTGTGTGTTGTAGCACAAGTAAAGAACGCGCTAGTATCGTGAACTCCATAATAGTGCATTAATACACATTGCATGGAGTTTCATACAGTACACTTTCTACAATGAACGCAAATTTAGCATAAAATTCCTTCCTTTTTCTCGTACTTTTTAGCGGTGTTTCACGTCCATGACCGATTCACTCCAGTTCAACATAGTAATATTTTTCTTTGTCGTCAGGATTTCAGTAGAATAAAATGCAACTTGCCTTGCATACACTGTTTTGGAAGTGCCTTGTATTCAATGTTTACTCCGACAACTTATCATGTAAGACAAATAGAATAGAAATAATGTTATGATCCAAAATGCAGTATCTTTTCTTGTTTCTTATTATTTTGCTTTAAAATTTGATAAGGGCCAAATCGAAGTATTTCATTTACTAATGATTTTTGGAAGCAAGGGAGGGCTTATGCAGTGTATTTGCCCATGGGTTGCCTGAGACCAGTAATATACACACTTGAACGAAATATTTAATAGAACGTTGTCCAACGATTAATCTCGTTATTTGGTTTGACAAACTTTACTCTCTGATGTATTTCAATGAATCTTAATTTTATTATAAAACGAATTGCAACCATCCAATAGAATTATACAAAGTGAGTAAATTCACACTAATAAAAGACGACATTTTATTATTACGCACGAGTGCAAACTTTAAAAAAATTATATATTCTTCTACGAAACGAAGACATACAATTTTGAATAAGTCAACCCTCCACTACTTTATTATGTGAAAAGAAACTTGCTACACGTAGAATATTTGCTTACCTTCCCCTGCATGACGCACCTAGTGCTCCCCAAGACATAATCGACCACTCCTCTCCCCCATTCCTTCTTGTCTTTGCACCTCCCCCTCCCTTTCACCGCTTCTTCACGCAAAGCCTGACCCACAGTGCATCTGAAAGGGCATATTTTATTTCTGTACACTCCGCATTTCCCTAAAACGCATCAAATATTCATCTGCGCTTCTGACTAAGATCTCGGAAATAAGTTCGTTTTCTTCTTTAAGTCGGAGACAGCGGCAGTGGCGACTGCTATAGCACCGGTGTGCTTTGCTAAAAAGAAAGAAAAAAAAACTTCGATGAAGTAGCCACGGTCGTGAGGGAGAATTGGAAGGGAGCGTTGTAACTGACGGATGGAGGGCTGGCTATCTATTTCAGGGGTAGGCAAATGTTCTTTGCCGGTGGAAAAATGGTGTATATTTCTAGTTTCTGCAATGCAAGAAGAAAACTCACTGATAGGCCTACTGTGTAGATAATAACTACTTAAATAAAACGCAGAACATATGTTATAAATTGTACATTATGAAACGATGATGTAATGATGGGTATTAATACACAAGTGTAATATTACGATACGAGCGAGGTACGAGCGAGTATACTAAACTTCACACGAGTGTATTAATACCCATTACATCGAGTTTCATGCGATATTTTTCTAAGACTTTTATAAGTTAAACTTTTACATTGAATCGTTTCGTGGCTGTTGACGTGTGGGATTCAGCCAATGCCACCTAGCGGACAACTACCCTACCCTGCTCCAGGTGGCTTTGGTTTACCCAGTCCGCATGCGAGAGAGTATGAAAGTTGCGGCAATAACTCCGAGGTCAGCATTTTCGCTTTTTCTCTTATTTCTGGAGGTGCCAACTCTTCCTATGATTCACTAGACATTTCATACTAAAGAATTGGTCGGTTTTTAAGGACAAACACACGGCAGCAACATATAACACATAATAACTTGCATTCTGATCTTAATGTCAGTAAAATGTTCCCTCTACCACTACCACTGCGCTAGTCAAATAGGATCAAAGGGAAATGACGATTCAATTTATTTAAATAATATTCCACGTAAAAGTTACTGATAATAAAAGAAATTAAAACTGATAAATATAATATAATATTAAATACAATTTTAATGTACGCAATCGAACCAAACATTTACTAGAACGATTCTCAAGATTAATAAAGTATCAGTACTTAGTTTAGTACTTAGTCTCGATCTGTGATGGGAGTAGAAAAAAGTTATTAAGAGAGGTATTTCGTAATAAACTACCTCTAATTTTTAAGATAATTACCATTGTTGTCTACGAGTCACTCCTGATTCTATCGCTCATTTTATTTCCTGTAGCTCGAACCTAAATATACTTTTAAAGCTCTTTCATAATCGTTCTTTTCGGTCATTCTCTTTTTATTCAGAGAACTCTCTTTTACAAAAGATTAAACCTACATACTGTAACCTGATAACCCCTCGTTATTTCCGTCCAATCCTCACTATTAGATTATGGTCACAGTGCACCCGAAATATCGGTCGTTTGCTACCGGACGACCTGTGAGCGAAATCGTCTGACTTATTTCGTCCAAAAGAACATCCAAATGCTGCACCTGAAATTGTCGGAATATCCCCATAATTCCGCAATTCATTGTTTGAAACATTCGCAAGAAGCACGCTCAAAACCATCTACATCTCTTGCAGGTGGTCTTGGTATTACAGATGGCCTTGGGTCTCCAACAGATTTCGGGTAAATGTGACAGACAATAATACCAAACAGAACTTCGTCCGACAGCAAATGTTTTCGGACAGTGTCGAAAGGGGTCATTTTGTTTCAATATGCCCATTTTTATTTACTACCACGTGTTTACACAAATCTGGCACATCGACCGCAAACGTCCGACCTCAGCTAACCGAAATTTCATCCCAAATGGACCCCATTGTGCCCGTCGCTTAAACTCTTAGACCCCTTTCAATCCACGATACGGAGCGAGTAAGGTGACATGCTTTAAATTTTTTATATCCTCTCTATCTTTTCGAAATTGCATTTCAGAATATGATATAGGTTTTTTTGTTTTGTTTTTATAATTGAAGTATGATTTATATTTTAATGTAATAATTCCCTGCACAAATAGGAGCTCCATGTGTATATAATAATAATAATAATAATAATAATAATAATAATAATAATAATAATAATAATAATAATAATAATAATAATAATAATAATAATAAAGGGGTTACAATCGACGAGTAGTTAGTCATCTGCTATTTCAAGTATTTCTTGATTGTACTTTCCTGAGGTCGCATGACCTTTTATTTTTTTCTTTTCGCTGGTTTATTTCCCGTGAGCATGTTCAAACTTGATTGCTGCGCTGCGTGATATCTGTCATAAACGTTGGATACAATGGCGACAGTGCATTGTAAGCTCCTGATCTGAGTGTACGTGGAGTTTCTTGGCTCGGCGGATTTTCCCCGGCCGCTCAAGAAAAACAATGCGCACCTTTTCCAGGCATTTTGTCTAATCCTCACTCGCAATAGTTAAGGTAGTAACGGTTCAATTTGCTGAAATTTCCACGGCAACGACATATTTTAAGAATCAGTCCGTTAGCTGCTGACCACGAAATAGACAGAAAGTGTTCTTTGCGTATGTGAAACATTTTGATTAAAAACCGCTATTTACTGTTTAGTTAGAGGAATATATTACCCCACATCGAATAATTCTAAGTTGTGGAAATGAAGGTGCCTGTTAGTAAAATTGCTGAGTGTTCGACAAAACGGAAGAAAAAATTTTACGAAACGTAAAGCGTTCAAACCTTAAGATAAGAAAGCATGACTTTTTTAAATGTCAAAAAAATTGTTTTTTTTCATAAAAATAGAAATAAATGGGAGTGCTTTTTTAACCAAACATGTCGATATATTTCTATAAAATTGTGTAAATTGGGGAGTATATTCTTATGTTAATAATAAATAAATTATATAGTTATTTCTAATAAAATTTGCAATAATGACTTTGTGCAAAAAAGTGCACGAAAAAATTTAATTAACTTTCTCATTATAATTGTATGAATTTCAATAAAAGGGGATTTGTTCTCCATTTAAATCAAAACATGTCCAGCTGTCATTCAAAGCATGACATGTCCTTCGTATTCATTCAAAACGAGACATGTCTGACACGAAACTAGCTATAAAATTGAACCAAGCATAAATATTTAAGTTTTGTATTAATAATATACTTCGCTATTCTTATTACATAATTAAGAATTGAGTACAAATACAATATTTGCATTATTTTGATGCTATATCATTTTTGCGTTTTTCTCGAAAAGGAGTAAAGTGGGTATGTGACGTTTTGAATGTATGCTCCAGTAGCACCTTTATTCGTAATTCAACTGTCTACAAAAAAGGAGAGTAAAGATTGTGGAACTCCGGAAAACTCCACAAATGGCTTTCCTCTCCATTACGTCACGGAGACTACAAAATATCAGATTTTTGACGGTAAATAAAGAATAAATAAATAAAAAATATTCTCACTCCCGTCTATAGTGCAGGATATTTGACAGATTTACACAATTATTTCCCCCACTTTATTTAGCACACGGTCTCTCTAAAATACAATTTTTACGAAGAAATTAAATTCAAATCGCAATACCTGTTACACAGACCAATACCCTAAAATAAAATGAGTGGAAGCAATTTTCATTCACTAGGACAGTAGTCAATTAAAATAATTTGTTCAAATACGCTCTTACATTAAAAAAAAAGAGTGATACACAAAAAAAAAGGATCAAATTTATTTCCTAGACTATTTAGAATTTCATTTAGGAAAATGGGCCAGGAATTATTGAAAACTATTTTTTTCTTTCCAGATTAAGTAGTTTATCATATTTTAGTATATTTATTGTATTTTAGTAATATATTAGTATTTTATTATAGTAATAAATCTGAAAAGAAAAAATTACTGTCTTTAATAATTCCTGGACCAGTTTCCTAACTGAAAAAGAAAACGGAAAAGGTAAACATGAAAAGTAATCTAAAACTTGAATTGTATTACGAATATTTACCTCTATGTAAATATTCAGAACATTTATTTTCAAGTTTGTAGAACTATCTATAGAACACTGTAATGATTTGTGAGACTAGCCCGCAAGAATGCGTGGGACAAGGAACTTCTACATAAGCAAAGAGGAGCCAATAATTAAAGAAACAATAGACGACAGCGCCGCGTAAAAATAATTATTAGGAAAGTAATGGAAAACAAAAGGGGGGGCAATAGGCATTGTGAACAGTGAATAGAACCCAAATTTAGGAACATTTTGAACCAAGAATCACGTTATTCGAGCCACGGGTTCCGTAAATATTATAAATGGTATAAATTGCATGCATGACGGCGGAGTTGAAGACATGGTGACCATTGTTGTACCTCTGAAAGTATATAATAAAACGAGTTTTATTGAATATCCAGTGAATGCCTGGGTGGATTTTGGCCAAACTTACAGAAATTATAGGGAAAAATATTTAGATCAGGGCAAAATTAGTTACGGCGGGGGGGAATTTATGTAAGGCGTTAATAAATCAGTATCCAGTTCCATAGCATAGCGAGCTAAGAAAGAATTAAAAGAGCGACCGAAGATGTAAGTGACGTCATCACGAGTGGGGAAGACGGAAAATAAAGGTTTTTTGGAAAAAGGAAAACGGGAAAGGGGAATTCGGTAATGTGATAATTACAAACCAAAAGTTAATAAAACTATGAAAGAGAGAGTAAGACGCAAGATGCCCCAAAACAGTGAAAAATGTAAACATTTTCGAACATTTATTATGGTGATGGGCATATGTTTGGAAAAAAGACAGTCACTTGGATTGTGTAGACCAACAATGAAAACTGGGTTACAGACAGAACGAGTTCGGACGTGAGGATGATAGCACGCGTTTTTATGTTGTGTCTACTTTTTGAAAATTTTTGCGGAAGCGTCGTGTAAAACGTTGCTAAGTTATTTTGGTTTACATTTTTTTACGTGGACAAAATCAAGGTAGTGATAAAGCGAGTGAATTCGGGATTAGGAACAATAACATATGAATAGACGCAACGCGAAGACTGATTTTAGTTACGCGATTGCAGTGTTAGGCAGCGGATGCGGACATCTTGTGTTACAATTTTTATAACACGGAGTGTATCAGATTTCGGACAGTGATCAAAATATAAATAGAACAATTTTGTAACACAGTTTTGTAACACAATTCATGTAAGTCAACAATATTTCTGCACCGCGGGAATTTTAAAGTTTGTATTTCTTCGATATTCGTGAAATCGAGAATATTCTTTCGCCGTGAGAACTTTAATATGATGGAAACGTCGTGTGTACTGGAGAACGCTTCGCAGCGTGTGTTCAGTAATGGAATTTGGTGGAAAATATGGTTTGGAGCAAATTGAAGTTGCAGCGCATTATTGCGGTACACGGGGAGCTACCAGCCGATAGACGGCGATGCGTGACGTGCGCCGCGTGTTCCAACATTGGCCATCATAAAGGGAAGTGACATATACATTTGTTTGTTCATTTTTTTTTATCTGCAAGCATCTGTCGAAGACCAAGTTGTGTCTCTAATTATAAGGTGATAAGGTTAAAATTTCTTACGACAGAATGCGCATTCAGTGTGGATGAGTAGTCAGATTGCATTATAATTTTCAGTGTGAATGATTGTTTTTTTTTTATCTGTAGGGTTTTTTAATATTGAGTGGATTGTTGATTGTTTGGGTTATATTTTGTGTGCCGACAGAGGGCCTTGTTTTCCTCCATGTGTGTGATGTGTTGACATACTCAAAGAAAACACGTAAAAGAGAAAGTAAATAAATAATGATGAACACATCCAGGTTCATCAATAGCCTATATCTAATGTGTTGTAATTGTAGTATTTAGATGCCGACCCAGGCACGAACGAAACGGACCCTTTCTTCAACTCCGTATGGAGTGAGCGCGCGGACTACGACATGGTAAGAGAGAGAGAGAGTAAATATATATTACAACACGAATGTTCAAATCACAAAATTGAACCCTCCTCACTAGAATAATTAGGAGAAGGAAAAAGAAGAGATGAAGAAGAAGGAAGACGAGGAACGGGAAGAGGAGAAAGTGAAGGAGAAGGATATGGAGGAGATATAAAATAAGAAAGATAAGAATGAGAAAGCAAAGGAAAAGGAGGAGGATGAAGAAAAGGAGAAAAAGAAGGAGGAGTAGAAATGGAGGAAAGAGGGGAAGGAAATGGAGGAAGAGAAGGAGAAAAAAAGGAAAAAGAGCAGGTCGGTGAAGTTGAAGGATGAGAAGGTAGTGAATGAGATGAATCAGAAGGAGAAGAAGAATCAGAAAGTGAAGAAATAGAAGAATTAGAAAAATAAGAATCAGAAAAATTCATAAGGAGAAGAAAAAAGACCAGAAGGAAGATGAAAAGGAGAATAAGATGAAGTAGGATCTGAAGGAAAAGAATAAAAAGGATCATGAGATGATGAAGAAGAAGAAGAAGAAGAAGAAGAAGGGTTGGAAGGAGAAGAAACGATGTAGGGAGGAAAGAAGATGAAGATGGAAAAACGAAGGAACAATGATTAACAATCCCACTCTTCGTTCGCGGTAAGAACCTGACCCAGAGGTGGCGAATCTGATTTGACCGAGCTGTAGTTTCCCGACCCCTGTATTAGAACCATCGGGAAAAGCCTCCGGAATCAGAAGAGGGGAAAAAAGGCGATCCCCTTCTCATCGGCTAATGAGGCTGCATGCCGCAGCTCTTAAGGCTTATCAATGTTGCACAAATATTCGGCTAATTTTTTCATACCCCGCACTTATTCCGGGGGGAAAAAGGCAACTTTTTAACTACCAGAAGTGAAGATCCGTGTCCGTCAGAGATCGCGAATTGGAAAGACTACCTGCTGGGGAGAAGTAGCGCGTCTGAAGTAGACGGTCGTTCTTTGGAATTCTCGAGAACGAAGCGGAAGTAACCGTTTGTGAAATTATTTATTTAGTCAAAAACTATATGTGACGTATGGGGGAGAAAATCATCTGCGCACGCTTTCTTGACTTTCAAAATCCCTTCCCAACTATTTAACTATTAGTAGTTGAAAGATGAAAATAATAATAATAATAATAATAATAATAATAATAATAATAATAATAATAAAAAATTTAAAAAAGCCAGAGATTAACATTTCAAAAACTAGATATTTTCGTTGCCGAATTATAGAAAACTTATTTGTAACGGTAAACGAACGGATTTGATTTTTTTCTATTGCTAACAAATAGAAGCTCACCTTAAGATCTACTACCACTACAAGCAAAAGGAAAGCTCAACAAAACGTGCGCATACTGAAGCTACATTTACGTCCAGAATCAAAACAATGGGCCATCTCAGCATTTGCCCAATGGATCAGGGAAACGACAAAAACCCGATCGAGATGGGGTTAAATTATGTCTTTCCTTTCCTTTTGTTATTTCGTAGGGTTTTATTTTCTTAGTCGTTCGTGAAATACACGAGAAATCAACGTCAGTTGATATTAGAAAAAAATGGTTCCGATTGTTTGAAATAGCTATAAATGTCAGTAGATGTATATACTACATTAGGCGCTTCTATCCTAGACTATTAATAGCGTAATGGGCCGTGACTATTTCAATACTTTTCAGAACATTATCTTTAAAGAAAAATCATACAAAATTATAAAAAAAACACAATTTCTTGAAATAAGTGTACTCATACGTAATCTTAAGCTAGAATTCGTTTCATTTGTTTCAAATGTTCTTAATGGATGGCGGACTGATAAATTTTTAATTTGTGTAGACAGTTAAGAGCGGCATTTCATTTCTCTAAGTGCTTACAGTAAATCGATAATAACTACAGTATTACAAAACAAATCTAATGATGTTCGATAATTTCGATGTATCCTACTAAAAATTAATACACTTGTACTTTCCAATACATACAATTAACTTTTCCCCTTCTTCATCTTCTTATTCATTGATTTAGGTTTTTAAGTCTAATTCCACATCAAAAGAATGAGTCTCTCTACCTTGTTAATGGGCGGCCAACATTTCCTCTTCCTTTGGGGTTATATTGGAACATTATTATGGGTATTCTATTCGGAGACATACGTTGAATGGGATCATACCAGGTGTCTTTAATGCTTGAATTCTGTATTTAGATTATTTATATTCAGTTTGATTATGATATCATCATTATATTGTCTAGCTAAGATAAATTAACCCGCTACTGAACGTAATTATTTCATTCCAGCGCTTCTTATTTTCCTATTTTCACCCAGTAGCTATAAAAATTAATGAATAGTTGAAATTATACAATTATACAATACAATACAATAAACAAATTATACAATAAATTTAATTTATTATTAAAGTGAGATTTTGAGACTTCTAATGACCGTTTTTCGGACTCTACACCCCAATGCTTTTTATTCCACCAAGCATCTTCGGCCCGTTCGGTAGGGTACTGCTCCGGCATTCACCTGGTGTTGATCGGAGAAACCACGGAAAACTACCGATCAGAGCAGCTGGACGCTAGAATTCTCCTCCCGACAGCGATTGAACTCGACCTAGCTGGAAAGCTAGTGTCGGAAATCCTGCCGCCGTCAGGACTCGAAGCTAGGACCTCCCGGTCAGAAGCGCTGCAGTGACATCAGTTGATGCACTGAGCTACCGCTCCCGGTGAACCACTCAAAGACAAGTATTCTGTCAGCATGCATTCTCATTTGATGGCCATACCGTTGGAGTTGTTTGGATTCTACATTTTTGATCACTTGTCTCTTTATCTGCATTATCTGCCTAATCTCTTTGTTCGGTATTCTACCAAACAGGGTAAACGAACAACATCGTCTGCAAAAATTCACTTCCATGGCATTTAACCGAGAGTTTTTTTTTCATTATTTTAAGGTCGCTTTTCAACATTTCGATCATACAGCGACCACTATGATTTTAAAATTTTTTGGGGAACTGTATGAAGAACACGCAAGGACAACAAAAAAACAACACAAAACCATCCAAATCCCTGGCGGGATTTGAACCCGCGTCCCTTCGAGCCGAGGTAGCTACAGCCCTTCACAGCCTCGGCTACCCACGCTGGCATAACCGAGAGTATATGGCAACCATTTTAACCCAAATTTCTGATCCATACGTAACTCAACCCTCCATTATTTTGTTTATTTATCTCTTGGTTTGATTTCTAATATTCTATAATTTTTTTTTGTAATTTAATGTCGCATCAACATCGACCAGTATTGGAGTTAACGGTATGGTAACTATGAAGATGAAACGAAATGGTGATAAGGGGTGAAAGGACGAGAACAAATACAACCATGCCCGAGGCGTGACTCGAACCCGCGACCCTTCGGTCTGAGATCGTTACGACACTACTGCCTTAGGGATCTCGGCC
This sequence comes from Teleogryllus occipitalis, assembly GCA_011170035.1. Taxonomy (NCBI): domain Eukaryota; kingdom Metazoa; phylum Arthropoda; class Insecta; order Orthoptera; family Gryllidae; genus Teleogryllus; species Teleogryllus occipitalis. The sequence continues at coordinate 20,414 of BLKR01002397.1, forward strand.
ACCGCGCCGGCATTCTATAAATTGAACATTTATAATCTCATCCAGAAGGTCAGCAAGGACGGCTGTTGATTGATTGATTGATTGATTGATTTTTTCGTGTTTCAAGACACGTCAACTGCTTTGGTCATTAGTCCCGTATGCTTAGTCCATGCTTTTGCTCAAGAAGTGGCAGTGATCTTCCCCAACTGGATGGTGAGATCCGGCGCCAACCTGTGTTCGGCTAGCGGGGTTTTGCTCAACCAGGTCTCTAATACCAATGGGGCACCACCCTAGTCGGGACAAGCTCTAAGCTCCCGACCGGTCTCCCGCAATATATGATAGTGTAGTGCATTTTAGTGTGTGTGTGTGTGTGTGTGTATAAGGGGAGAGGATAGGACAAGGAAGAGGAAGGACAGATCGCGCGCGGTTCGTGGCCCGTTTGGTAGTGTACTGCTCCGGCATTCGCCTGGTGTACGGCTGTTAAGATGGCGTGGAGGCCGGCATTGAGAAGGGCTGGAATACAACGTAGGTAGAGCAGAGAAGGCAGCAGCGAGGCTGGCCGCGGCGGAGGCTGAGACGGGGGCAGGGCGAGCCGAGGGGCCACGGCGGAGTCGCGCCGGCCGGCTGCGAGGCGAGGCGAGGCGAGCTGAGCTTGGCGGCACGGGCGCAGCGGCGCGCCGGTTCCAATCAAAGTCTTGGTGTGATGTAATTACAGAGCCTGCAGTTGACTGCGAATGACAGGCGGCGCGGCAACGCTCCCTTCGCAGCGCCTCTCCCCTTCCCAGCCCCGCCACGCCCCGCCCCTCCCCGCCCCGCCCCGCCACCATCGCCACTCCGCAACGCCCCGCGCCCGCCCATTCCTCTTGTCCCGCTCCGCCCCGACCAGCTTCCTTCCATCGCCCCTCCGTTCAGCCACGCCCCGACCCGCTTTGTTGCGTATTTCGATACCCGTCCCCCCGGGCGCCCCGTCTACCGAAACGCGCCCCGTAGCCCCGACACACCCCGTCCTCCAACACACACCTCATGCCTCGCACACCCCGTCCCACACACGACACGCCTCATACGCCACGTCCCTTCCTTCCCGACCCCTCATCCGTCTCTCCACGTCCTGTCCCCCCACGCCCTGCCCCCAAGCCGTGTCCCCCCAGGCCACGTCCTCCACGCTGTTTCCTCCTTCCCGGCCGCCCCCGCTCCGTCCCCACACGCCCCGTCCCCACACACGCAACGTCTCCCCCCCGCCTCGTCCACCGAAACGCGCCCCGTAGCCCCGACACACTCCGTCCTCCAACACACACCTCATGCCTCGCACACCCCGTCCCACACACGACACGCCTCATACGCCACGTCCCTTCCTTCCCGACCCCTCATCCGCCTCTCCACGTCCTGTCCCCCCACGCCCTGCCCCCAAGCCGTGTCCCCCCAGGCCACGTCCTCCACGCCGTTTCCTCCTCCCCGGCCACCCTCGCCCCGTCCCCACACGCCCCGTCCCCACACACGCAACGTCTCCCCGCCTCGTCCACCAGAAACGCGCCCCGTAGCCCGACACACTCCGTCCTCCAACACACACACCTCATGCCTCGCACACCCCGTCCCACACACGACACCTCATACGCCACGTCCCTTCCTTCCCGACCCTCATCCGCCTCTCCACGTCCTGTCCCCCCACGCCCTGCCCCCAAACCGTGTCCCCCGGGCCACGTCCTCCCACGCGCCGTTTCCTCCTCCCCGGCCACCCCTCGCCCCGTCCCCACACGCCCCGTCCCCACGCCCGTCCCCACACGCCCGTCCCACACGCCCCCGTCCCCACGCCACGTCCCCACCGCCCCGTCCCCACACGCCACGTCCCCACACGCCACGTCCCCCAAGCCCCGTCTCCACCACGCGCCCCATCCCCACACGCCCCGTCCCCACACGCCCCCGTCCCCACGCGCCCTTTCCCCCATGCCCCGTCCCCACGCGCCCCGTCTCCACACGTCCCGCCCCTACACACTACGCCCCATACGCCACGTCCTCCACACCTCCCTCCTCCCCAACCACCGCCCGTTCCCCCCCGTCCTGTCCCCCTACGTCTGTCGTCTACACCCAGTCCCCTACGTCCTGTCCCCACCACGTCTCGATTCCCTATGAGACCTGCACCATTCACTCTCGTTTACGCTATCCGTGGTCAACACATAATCAAGGAATTTGGTGCCATTTTTTCATTTTCAAAATGTTGCAGGGGCTTCATGTGAAAAACCCCTCTCCCCCAAAAATATTAAAATATCTTATTGAAATTCAAAGAATCTCCACATCATGCAAATCGATAAATTTCGGTGAAAATCCTGCTTAGGGTTATCTCCTAGCGTTGTACACAGACGGTCAATCAATTTACCGTCAATGGACTTTTCGGTGTCAAGGACCCATAAAACCGATTCCGATACATTAGAACAACTGATTTTCTCTATTTATGTAGGGGGCAAGATTTATTCACTTTTTCGCTACCTTGTCCAGGAAATAGGAATTTTTGGTCGAAAATTCACCGTTTTCCCGGCAGTTACTGTATTTTCTCGACATTGCAAAGATGAAGCGAGAAAGTACAAGGATAGTTAACATTTGCGCTGACAAAAACGCATTGAAATACTGACAGTTGCAGAATTCATGTTTATACGCGTTTGTGCCGATGTCTCATCTCGCCCGCTCCTAGTAGTGAATTTGCAAGCAGCGCGCGCTGCTGCCAATAGTATCTTCCCCGGCGCGAATGACGAAGTCCGTTTTTAAAGTCAGCTACCGTTGCTTTAACGTCCCAACCATGCGATCCAACTAAAAAAAAACGCTATCGCCCGTGAATCCTTATCTCATAGCAGACTATCCATGCTTTGTCATACTACAATATCACGTCCTCAAAGCTCTTATATTTGTTCTTAAAAAAGTCCCATCCTGAGCGCTCCTAGCGGCGACTTCGCAATCAGCCCACGACGCCGACGTCCGACTCTTCTCCGGCGCCAATGACGTGGTAGGCCGTTTTTCCGGGCAGCCACCGTCAGCGCCCGCGACCGCAAGCCCCGCCCCTTCGCGACCGCAGGCCCCGCCCACCGCACTGCAAGACGCTACCAATCCTTAGTCGCCGATCACCAATCCTGTCTCCCCAAAGAATCACCCTTCCCACCACATGCACACATTTCTCGCAGTCCATACTTTTATCCTTAGAATCTAAGAAACCACACCATTGAGAGTACAGTTCAATAAAAATATTAAAAAAATTAAATTAAAAAAGAAAAATATTAATCTGCCATTGAAATCTTGAACGTCAGGAAAGGCACATTATACAAACTTACTGACAAAAATGTCCTTTGGCATACATACTTTGGCATATAACGGACTTGACTTCTTTTACGCGATCAACACGAAGTCCCATCCCGAGCGCTCCTAGCGGCGACTTCGCAATCAGCCCGCGACGCCGCCGTCCGACTCTTCTCCGGCGCCAATGACGTGGTAGGCCGTTTTTCCGGGCAGCCACCGTCAGCGCTCGCGACCGCAAGCCCCGCCCCCTCGCGACCGCATGCCCCGCCCACCGCACTGCAAGACGCTACCAATCCTTAGTCACCGATCACCAATCCTGTCTCCCTAAAGAATCACCCTTCCCACCACATGCATACATTTCTCGCAGTCCATACTTTTATACTTAAGAGTATAAGAAACCACACCAATGAGAGTACAGCTCAATAAAAATATTAAAAAATTTAAATTAAAAAATAAAAATATTAATCTGCCATTGAAATCTTGAACGTCAGGAAAGGCACATTATACAAATTTACTGACAAAAATGTCCTTTGGCATACATACTTTGGCATATAACGGACTTGACTTCTTTTACGCGATCAACACGAAGTCCCATCCCGAGCGCTCCTAGCGGCGACTTCGCAATCAGACTGCGACGCCGCCGTCCGACTCTTCTCCAGCGCCAATGACGTGGTAGGCCGTTTTTCCGGGCAGCCACCGTCAGCGCTCGCGACCGCAAGCCCCGCCCCTTCGCGACCGCAGGCCCCGCCCACTAGACCGCAACGCGACCGCAAGACGCCGAAGCCGCCGCCGCCGCCCCCGCCCCAGCTTCTGCGTCGGCGCACGAGGCGCGGCCGATGAACGATTTGCTGCGGCGCCGGCAACTCCGGCTCAACGAGAAAAAAAACCCGCCGGGCAGCGTTACAACCTTTATTTTTTACTGTTACTTTATTGCTTGTTGTTGTCCTTAATACCGAGCTCGATATTCACTGCATAAATTACCTGGATGGAGATGATCGTGGTGACGAGAGAAATATGAAAGCAGTTGAATGTTGCAACATGTTCTCTCGCGCAGGGAATTACGAGTGGGAATTATGGGAGGGAAATATGGAATGACAAACCGAGTGAAGTTGACAACTAGTATTAGTAAACAAGTAAATGTGAATAATTAAAATTTTGCAGAAAATAAAATCGTGTAATACTACGGGCGTTAACTCCTTCTAATGATCTCAGGCATAACACCCTCGGACTTTATATCGGCGCTCGATCATTAGAACCCTTATAACGCCCTTGGTGCATAATACTTATTTACGCACCAAGGACGCTATAAGTATTCTAATGATCGAGCAGCGACAAAATGCAAGAGGGTTTGGTTTTTGTCGCCCGAGAATTGGAAACAGTTAACGCCCATGGTACATACATAACTTTATTTTTATCTAATTTTATTGATTCAGATTTACTTATTTACTAATTAACATGGTGTTGACTTGACTCGATTTGTCTTTTCATATTTCTCCCCCATCATTCTTTTTCATAATTCCCTCACATAATTTCCTCTGTAAGAGAACATGTAGCATCATTCAATTGTTTTCATATTTCCTTCGTAATCACGATTCTTTCGATTCAGGTAAGGTATGAAGTTTATAATAAGTTTGATATCGAAGGCAATAACAAACTAATATATCAGAAAAAATAATTATTATTTAAAGCGAACAGCGCAATTTTTCGTGTCGAGGGGTATCATGTTCTTCATAAATTTGTAGTCACTTGTGTGATATAGACTGCCGAAAACTTCAGAGTTACTTTTTTTTGGAGACATTAGAAACAAGAGAACCTTAAGTTATGGTGATCTACTACTGCAGATCAGAGAAATGTTTACATTATACTAATTATATCTAGAAGAGGTAGCTTGTGGATTCCTTCCTATCAAATACGTAAATTCGAGTAGCTTCACTTTCGACTCATTTGTTTGGAGGGTTATTAAATTGGGGCAGGGTTGTGATGCTAACAATATGTAGAAAAGATTTGGGAATACGAGGAATGGAAAACATTCCATATGCAAGGGAAGGGTACGGCATTATTCCATAGGATACAGAAATTTGCACTATACATAGTGAAGAGATGGATATTGTTATGTTCTGAATAATTCCACGCTTTACACAAACCAGGTTTATTAACACCACAGAAAGTACATAAGGCACACTTCCAGAATCCAAAGAGTATACCAAAATAACAGCCAAAATCGAAAACCAAAAGTCCGGGAGATGTACCAAAAACTTGCAATATCCAACCAAGAAATAGTCCAGAATAATCCACGATTCCTGCCGGGCCTACGTTCACTTTCACACGGTACAAATCTCCTCGCTCAAATCCACTCGATACCAAACACTAGCGCTCTACTCTCTGGCTGGCGGCGCCCGCTTTTAAAGCGGGCGGCGCCGCAGACTCGCTGTCCCGCTCCTGGCTCTCTGGCCAGCCCTCCTTTTAGGAATGGGCGGTGCCTTTTTTGCTTCGCCGCCTCTGCCGACTTCCTCGGTCGCCGCTGAGCGCTGCCATCTTGGCGCGCTCTTCAAAAGTGGCTATACAGCCGCAACAGATATGAAATATGTGTGCTTATTTTTTTAATGAGCTGCCATGGGCTCTGGGAAATTTTGGTATTGTTGTTATTACCAAACCAAAGGATGTTTTGACAATTCATAGTAACTGTGTTTTGAATAATTTGGAGCTTGTTTACTACTGTCGGGGGAGCGTTTACATTTGCAGAGTATGTGCGCGAAAGCAGTGGCCGAAGGTTGATTGTGTAGATTAAGTGAGGGTAAATGGTTTTGATTGATGAAACGAAACATTCTTCGACTTCTTTTGGCGTATTTTTTATTTGAAGCTGTGGATGAAAGATTCGGAATTGCGCAAAACTTTAAAATGGAACGAAAGAAAACAGTGTCAAGGAAGAAACCCGCAATTGGCAACTTGCTAATTGAGCCTATTGTCGAATTTTCCCTAAATCCTATTTTCCGAATTGTTAGAGTTACTACACCGTTTTTATATGTACTAGTAACGTACATGTTAAATATCAGGGATACGTTTACCAAACCCGAAAATATATTCTTCGCAGCACAGGGCGATCATGAGAAAAAAAATGTCCAAGTCCCTTGAGTGCAAAAGCTTTCTACTGCGCAAGTGTCGACGACTGTACACTCACTGTTACAATCTATTGTCACTGTGCAACTTCCCTTCGATCATTCAACATAGGATCGACACTTTTCAATACCTACGACAATTGACGGTATTTGATTAAATGTTTCCGCCCACGTCAACTACTACGGTCATTACTCCCGTTTGTGCAGTGAATGTTTTTCCTCAATGGGTGGCTGTGATTCCTTCTTTAGCCGCCAACCTACACGTCATCTAGCCAATATTTCCTCCAGGTATCTACTCCTGCGGGCCAGGGCCCCAGCCAAGACAAACTCTTACGTGCGGACTAAAAAGATTGACGAAAATACAAGTATGTGATAGTGTAGTGTATGTATATATATTTGTGTGTGTGTGCGTGTGTGTGTGTATGAGGAAGAGCAAAGGAAAGATCGCGGGGGGCCGATGGCTCGTTTGTTAGGGTTGATTGATTGATTGATTTTTTCGTGTTTCCGGGCGCGTCAACTGCTACGGTCATTAGTCCCGTTAGTGTAGTGCATGCTTTTTTCTCGGGAGGTGGCGGTGATCTTTCCCGCTGGATGGCGAGATCCGGCGCCGACCTACCGTTGGCTAGTGGGGTTTCCCCCTAACCAGGACTCTCCCACCAGCGGGGCACCGCCCCAGCCGGAACAAGCTCTAAGCTCCCGACCGGTCTCCCGGCATGGGTGGCAGTGCAGTGGATGTACGTTTAAGTGTGCGTAAGTAAGGGGTAAAGATAGGACAAGGAATGAAAAGGAGAGATCGCGCGCGATCTTTAAAATTTTAAAGGAAATAAATCAGAGTTAAAAATACTGTTATTTTTAATTTTTTGAGATAAGCATACTAAGTAATTTTAATTTAAATAGATAAAATTAAATACATACTGAGGATAATTTTCTAAAATGTTGCAGAGAAATGGAAATAAAACAAAACAATCCTTAAATATACGTATTTTGGATGCACAAAGATATTGGTGAGAAATTATTGATTTTTTGATGTGTGAAGTTGGTAATCTACAGTTTCAAAACGAGTCACACCCGACCATCTTTCCCCACATATAAATAGTTTACCTTCCAACGAACAATTCTAAAATGACATCATCTGCGTCTGTGTCGTAGAAGCCGACAATTTCTACCCTTCAGTTACTTAGTGGGTGGACTTTATTGAATATTCTTGATGGGTTCAAATCACATTTTTTCCGCTGATAAATTTACTTAAAATAAAAGGGACAATTTGGCGAAATAATTTCCTTGTGAACTCGAGATCATTGCTGTAAATTGTAAAAATGTATTTTTTTCTGAAATATTAACACACAGAAGAGTCTAGTTTGAACAAAAGTCTCGTTTTTCGTACTCCCAGCAGCGATTTCGTAAGTAGTTCGCGAATATTCTCCGGCGCCAATGACGTAATCCATTTCGCCGGGCAGCCGCACTCGCCACAAGTTCCGCCCCTTCGTGACCGCAGACCCCGCCCACACAACCAGCAGATACTACCAATCCTTAAGCACCGATCACTTATTCATTCTTCCCAAAGAATCACCCTTCCACCATATGCACGTCACTGCGTACAGAGCAGCTTTTCCAAAACTTAATGAATAAGCAACATTATTAATATTACTCTAATCTACATCTTCAAAGGCATTAAAAGAATTAAAAGTCAGATAAAAATATTGATGCTCAATCAATGACAGCTAAAAAAACAGAAAAGGTTCATTACGCAAGTTTTCTAACGAACATCCACTGGGCATACTAAAACCTAACGGACTTCAGTTCTTTCACGCGACACGACGAAGTCTGGTCAAGAGCGCTCCTAGCGGCGACTTTGCAACCTGTCCGCGACTCCGCCGTCGGACACTTCTCCGGCGCCAATGACGTGGTAGCCCGTTTTTTCGGGCTGCCGCAGTCAGCGCTCGCAATCGGAAACCACGCCCCCTCGCCACCGGAAGGCCTGCCCATCCCACCGCAAGACGCTACGAATCCATAGCCGCCGATCACCAATCCTTTCTCCCCAAAGAATCACCCTTCCACCTTATTCACGTCTTTGCTCATAGACCAGTTTTTTTGTTTAAGAGTATAAGAAACTACACCATTGAAAGTAGAGCTCAAAACTAACAAAATAACAAGCAAGTAACATTATATTTATCTAGAATAGTCAACTTAAACAGCAGGGAAGTCACATTATACAAATTTCCTGACAAAATTGTCCTTTGGCATACATACTACATACACGAAGTCTCGTCACTAGCGCTCCTAGCGGCAACTTCGCAATCAGCCCGCGACGCCGCCGTCTGACTCCCCTCCGGCGCCAATGACGTGGTAGGCCGTTTTTCCGGGCAGCCACCGTCAGCGCTCGCGACTGCAAGCCCCGCCCCCTCGCGACCGCAGGCCCCTACACCAATCCTTAGTCGCCGATCACCAATCCTGTCTCCCCAAAGAATCACCCTTCCCACCACATGCACACATTTCTCGCAGTCCTTACTTTTATCCTTAAGAGTATAAGAAACCACACCATTGAGAGTTCAGCTCAAAACTAACAAAATAACAAGTCAGATAACATTATATTTATCTACAATAGTCAGCTTGAACCGTAGGAAAGGCACATTGCGCAAATTCCCTGACAAAAAATTATTTTGGCTTACATACTTTGGCACATAACGGCCTTGACTTCTTTTAAGCGATCTTCAGGAAGTCTCGTCACGAGCGCTCCTAGCGGCGACTTCGCAATCAACCGGCGACGCCGCCGTCGGTCTCTCCTCCAGCGCCAATGACGTGGTAGGCCGTTTTTCCGGGCAGCCGCCGTGGGCGCTCGCGACCGCAAGCCCCGCCCCCTCGCGACCGCAGGCCCCGCCCACGCGACCGCAACGCGACCGCAAGACGCCGCCGCCGGCGCCCGCGCCGCCTTCTGCGCACCCGCCCGGGCCCCACCTTGCGGTCGGCGGCGCGGCGGCGGGGCTGCGCGCGGGCGCCGACGCAGTTGCACTCGCCGCCCGCCCATCAGCCACACTGCCAGCGCGCCCGCGCGTGATCCGGCCGCAGCGCCCCGCCGCGCGGGCCGTATGCTGCGATTTTTACGAAGCTGCCTCAGAAGTAAATCAGCTATTGCGTCTCATCTAATATGAAGGTTCATCGCCAACTTAGTGACGTCAACTTAGTGACGTCACTAAGTTGGCGATGATGACGAGCCGTACGCTGCGATTTTTACGAAGCTGCGTTTGAAGTAAATCAGCTATTGCGTCTCATCCAATATGAAGGTTCAACGCCAACTTAGTGACGCCAACTTAGTGACGTCACTAAGTTGGCGATGATGACGAGCCGTACGCTGCGATTTTTACGAAGCTACCTCAGAAGTAAATCAGCTATTGCGTGTCATCCAATATGAAGGTTCAACGCCAACTTAGTGACGTCACTATAATGACGTGTAAGGCCCCAATTCAATAGACCGGGAGCGGTATCTCAGTGTATTAACTGATGTCACTGCTGTACCTCTGGCGGGGAGGTCCTAGGTTCGAGTCCCGACGGCGGCAGGGATTTCGACAGTCTTTTCAACTAAGTCGAATTCAGTCGCTGTCGGGAGGAGAATTGTAGCGGCCGGCTGCTTTGATCGGTAGTTTTCCGTGGTTTCTCCGATCAACAGCAGGCGAATGCAGGTGCAGTACCCTAATAAACGGGCCACGGTCTGCGCGCGATCTTTCCTTCCTTTTCCTTGTCCTATCCTCACATTCACTACACTTATGGTTCTAATGACCGCAGTGGTTGACGCACCCGGAACGACTAACAATCACCCCTTACACACACACACATATACACACACACACACACACACACACACTAACATGCTCTACACTATGACACATGCCGGGAGACCGGTCGGGGACCTGTCGGGGACTGAGATACCTGGTTGGGGAAACCCCGCTAGTCGACGGTAGGTCGGCGTCGGATGTGCCCCATCCAGTGGGGGAAGATCACCGCTACCTCACGATGAAAAACATGCACTACACTTACGGGACTAATCACCTCAGTAGTTGACGCGCCCGGAATCACTAACAATCATCTATCTGATTGGATGGCATCGTAACAGCTGATGAAATGTCACAGGCAGCAAATTTAAAACTGCAGTATTGTGTTGACATTGAAGCATTGCCGGTCGGTGATTTGCAAATTAAGAGGGGAGGTATATACGAGGGACGTTCAATAAGTTAGGTATCTTACGGCATTGTTAGAGAGTTGTGCGTGCACAGACAAGTTGGAACATGTCTTGGTAGTTCGGCCCTAGTTACAAATCAGTCTGCCCTATACTTGGGTTTTTGTAACGTGGGTTTTTGAAAAATCGTGAGCAGGATTGACATGAAAACTGATAATTTTGTAACTATCTGGCTGATCTCACAGACTCTCGAATTTTGAACAGATATTTAATTTATGGTTGTACTTTACAGTAGGAGTAAAGGTCAAGTTTAATTTTTTTTCTCAGAATCAGCTCCACAACATTTGGATTACTTTTTTATTGGGCTTATAAATAGCATAAGACATTTTCGTCGATATACCAGACTTTTTAAAGTAGCAGAAGTTTAATTTTTTCTGTTTTTCTACAACAATAAAATGGAAGATAGAGATATTTCAAATAAATGGAATGTGTTCTTCAAAAATCACACAATTAAGTAACTTCATGTACTTTTTTTTTCAACATATATTTTTCGCGTAATGTTGCATGAAGAAAAGACTATTTTGAAACAAAATTTTCTCAAAACGGCTCTCCAAATGTTTTATTTAATTTTTGATTCTTTTTGGACTGGATAGTGCAAATGCACTGAATAACATGACCTCAATGCCATTTTGATATATTCTTTTGATTTCTCAAAAAACCAAAATTCATATTTTATAGATCTCTCATGTCGATAATATAATACATTATGTGAGATTTTCATACATTATTGCATTTGTAAGCACAATCGCTTTAAATGATTTCATATGAAGTTTTCAAAAACTGAAAAGATTTCTGTGAAATTGAGCTCAAAATCATGCATTTTCAAACGCTCAAAAGGACATTTTCTCACCAACGGCTCCTATTGTTTGTATAGTTGCATATATTTTATTCTTTCAAAATATTTTAAAACATATATCAATTCTATCCTGAGAGATCGATACTTTTAGAAAATGTGAAAAAAGTATTTTAGGCCCCAATAGGCAGCAGGTGGGTCGATACCGAATGGCATGTCTAGATTAAAGAGATTAGTACGAGAAAACCTGTGCCATTCTGTAGCATCAGTAGATTCTATGATTTTCACAATACGTACTGACGAAAATATAATTCATTCTACACTTATGAAAGCCCATATAACATTTTAATCTTATCCCGACCCGTAGGCAACTGTAATCTGAAGTTCTCTGAATTTAATGTTAGTGTTAAAAATTGCTAGAGTAAATACGAAAATCGCAATTTACAAAAAGCACACATATCCCATCTTAAATGCAGCGTGCATAAATGGTCGATGTTTTTTGCATATCCCATTCATGGACAGAAACTAACCGATCAAGATGTACGCAATCCCAAATGTTCAAAATTCAATAACGGTCAAATTACCGATCCTCGTTCTAGTCAATTGCAAATGGCATTTAACAAACATAATAGAACATTTATTTAGCTCGCCTAATTTTTATTCTATAATGTAATTTATTTTTAATGAATTCTTGTAATTACATTGAGCTGGAAAGGATTAAATTACGGAGCGGAATTGCAGAAGTAAAATATGCTGCAGCAAAAAATAGAATAAATCTCTGTGGAAAACCGACAAATGGATTACCAACAAACGATGCTCAATAACCTCAAATTTCGAAAATAGTACAATGACATCATTAACTGACTGCACGCATAAAGAAGTAAAAATGCATAATTAATTGAATTTGATAATTAAACTCTCTTGTTACCATTCTATTGAAAAATTCCTTTGATAATGATATGCAACATATTAGATTTTTTGCAATAATTATTTTCCACAATAATTTTTAGTTTTCAATCCATGTCTATCCACAATTAAAATATGTAATAGAGCGTCAATAATCCCGACGTCAAAAATCTGGATCGTCGATAATGAATTCGAAACTTAGGGGATAAAAGTGAATGAAGTGTTTATGTGGTTGATGTTTGTTTAAAAACATCCTAACGACCGTCTACTATTACATTATTGTACATTTATAAGCGTAAAAATGTACTACATTAATGCCTTTATTCATCTGCTTATGCAGGTATCAGATTGAATAACAATCAATTTTGGTAACAGAATTTACGTCTAAGACATTTATCAGCTTTTTATTGATTTATTTTAAAAATTAGGGCAATTAGAAGACGTCCGGTCCTCACTAATCTGATTTGCCAACGTTTCACATCTCACGATAATCAACAGAAGAAATCACTAAAATCATAAATGAATTTTTCTACGTAAATATTTCACTTACATATTCGGGAAATGTCACACAACCGTATTTATCATTATTTAAATGTAATTTAAACAATATGGACCTAATAGTTGAAAATAAGAGTCAGTATTTCAAAAATCTCCCCAAACTTATAGACTTCAATTAAATATCACCTTCAGTTAAATTTTTTGAACTAAATATTAGCTTTTTAAATTGTTTATTAGTTATTAATACTTATTTACTCAATACTAAATATGAGCTTTTTAAATTGTTTATTAGTTATTTAATACTTATTTACTCAATTTATTTACACTTAACCCTACGCTACATGCCGTCTCGTCTGTAACACAAATAACTGCGCGCAGTCTGACTGTGAGAGTCCACGTGACCTTCAAGATGGCAAAAGGCGGAGAATCACTACGATTCTCTTTAATTCAATTCACTCCTGAATCTATACAATGTGAAATGGAACCACACTAGTCCACATTTTCGCCGGGAAAGTATTGCGAATCGGGTAACGAACGTTAATCAAAATACGTTTCACAGCTGCTATACACATAGGTTTTTTATTACCCGTTCATTCTTCATATCTCTTCTTTGGATTAAAGGTGACCAGTGGCCTGAAGCAATGAGTAGTTATGTATTTATTGAGATATTGGGTCCTAAATAAGAACATATCATCTAAAGCTGTTAATATCATCAACTCTTTCACGAAGTATTTAACCCTCTGCCTGACAGGCAGACACAGTATCTACAGTTATCACTGGGAGCGCTGTAAGTACAACAGAAGTCCTTACTCTCATCAATAGTGCTTCAACCTTCAAGGAGAGAGAGACATCACAGTTGCGACCTCATGTAAACTATTATTTTTTGTAACTAGCTATGCCTCTCAGGCAGATCCACAGTTGTAAGGTTTGGTGTCTGCTTTTCATGCAGATGTTCCTGTATATTAACGATTTAAAATGTGCTTCTCAAGCAAATTGAAATAATTTTCAGTCATTTATGGATTTTCATGTTAATTACTTAAAATACTTTGGTTACCTATAGATAGTCCGACAAAGAATTTGTCAAAAGGTAATAAAACTTCATTTTAGTGCATTTTAATGTTTTTGTCGCACACGATACGTGGTCCGTTTGTAAGGGTACTGCTCCAGCTTTCGTCTGGTGTTGATCGGAGAAACCACGGAAAACTACCGATCAGAGCAGCCTACCGCTAGAATTGTCCTCCAGACAGTGACTGAATTCGGCCTAGCTGAAAAGCTATCGAAAATCCTGTTGCCGTCAAAACTAGAAACTAGGACCCGGTCAGAGACGCTGCAGTAACATCAGAGCCCTTGAGCCATGTCTCCCGGTGTGTTGATCCCTTGGAAAACCTCCGATCAAAAGATTCAAACGCAAGAATTGACCTCCGTGCAGTGAATAAATTCGATCTAGCTAGTGTCGAAAATCCACTACGACCGGAACTTGTTTCCTAAGTCCGCACGATCAGGGACAATGCAGTGGCAACATCTGTTGAGCCATCTGAACCAGTACGGACCATTCGTCAATTGTAGGGTCCCTGTCGAACCCAACACTTCTACCTAGAAAATCCTGCGCCACTGCCACGCACGAATGCATCAACCGGTTGAAAACTACATTAGTCACCCTGCAGCGTGCAGGTATGCCCATTAAAAATATCTCTTTCCCTCACTTCCAATGAACATATCATTACCATCCACACCTGGCTTCGCTCCCACCCAATGCACGACCTCTGTTGTGTCCATCAGCGACCTTCATTATGCAGAGCAGGGGGGCGTGTTTTTGATTTTGTTCTCGAAATTTCACCCCCCTCGCCCGCCCATAATGCATGACCGAGCAACTGAGATATTCATGAGGTCCACTTTTAAACAGGAGAGAATGCATTTTGGATAAGGTCGAGCTGGGTTGATAATCATCTTTTTAAATAAACCGCTGGCATATACAGAGACACTTCATTTGGAGGTAATTCGACTCATTAAAACTTTAGTGAGACACAAAGGGAGAGAGGAGGCGCTTTCAAAATGCATGCGAACGCTCGTAGAAAGAATGTCGACATTTTTTTCGGGCGTTCGACGTTCCGAGATTCGATAAACGGCTTGCGGTCGGGTCGAAATTGGTCTTCCAATAGTCGACGAAGCTACATGACGTTTCCCGTGATGCAATATGCATTTCTGGTACATTAACAATAGACTGATGCTGTGCTGTGACCTTTTTCAACCTTGTTTTCTGGACTGGGATGAATGTGAGCGAAAAAAATGTCTACGGTCGTAAAAAATGGATTTACTCGTTCTAATATGGATTTATGTCAAAGAGAAAGTAGAACCCTTGGAGGTAAACAACATAATAACTATGTGTCCTAAATAAAGTATTACTAATTATTAAGAACATTTGAAATATATACTTCTAAAGTACTAATATACTCAAATTTTGGTAAACAAAATAAAAGGAAAACGTTTTTTTTCCTTTTTAAATAATTACACAATTACAATTAAATAACACAAAATTAATAGTAATTTACGGTACAAAGATGAAAAGTGTTTATATTAGGGGTGATATGCTTCATCTCACGCGATCAATAGGAGATTACACTAGAATTTTTAATGAAAAAGTTAACATTTTCGCCCACGTAACGTAACACTTTTTATTCAAAACTAGATTGCCTTTGTATGTTATCGATTCCAGAACAGGATTTCATTTCTGACTTATGTGTTTGGCATCATTTGCTGGATAACATATATAACTTCGATGTGATCAAAGTGCAATAGTAAGACTTGGATAAAATTCTTTAGTTGGAAATAATTGAAGCAATTCATTAACTGAGAAATTAAATACTATGAAAGGCGAAAGTATGCAAAAGGTTGTGATAAAAATTTTAAGAAACCCACGTGAAGCCATGGGTCGGTAAATTTCCATTACATTAGACGAGTGGTAAAAAGAAATACAATTTATCTTATTAATGGACATTCAAAACTTCACTTTCGAGGAAAACAGAGGTATATAAAAATATTCCAATTGTTTTTGCTATTGTCAACTGTTTTTCATTATCTGTATTCCTCTTGAGAAGGCACATGCAAAATGTGCGAAACGTTTAGCTGCTAATAAATGTATAAACTACAAAAATCTTAATTCCTGATATCTAGCTAAGATTGATTCTGTATGATCCAAACCTATTTAAAATTACTATATCTGCATTATTAAACTAGAGTCAGAAGAAATAAATATCAATTTCAGTATTATTATATATTATATCATTACATTATTTTTATATTATTATTATTATTATTATTATTATTATTATTATTATTATTATTATTATTATTATTCCTCATACGAAAATAACCAAAGGAAGGATGTTCACTGAAATGAGATAACTTTTTTACGGATTTTCTGTAAGAACGTAGTATTGGGACGCGAAAATGTAGCTCACAAGAATCTAATCGAAGTGTGAAATACGCAAAGATTTGAAATCGACACCGATGGGGGATTACCAAAGGAAATCACCCAATTTGTTGATTTGGAAAATCCTGAAATGTACGGGACATTGTTTTCTTCGAACATCTGGTACATTATTAATGCAGAAGCTGGGTTATCATCTTTAAAAGATGATGGTAAATGAAAAATTTTATTACTAAAAATATGTAGAAGAATTTATTAGAAAATAAGAATAAAGTAACCTGCATGACACGAGGAGGTGCAAGTTTTCTGCAAAGGTTATTGGAACATCACACACTGGCAACGTCAACTTCCCATGAAAACGTTCTGGCTACAAAAAGTTAGAGGAACTTACTTAGGAAATACAAAATGTACTATCAATTTTTTTAAAAATTCATTAAAAAAGCGTTTATGAACAAATAAGTACATTTTATTTCAATTATCATTTATTTATTTATATATTTGCATATATAACTTCAGTGCAGTAATTTCAGAGCGGAAAGTAATTTCAGTAAGGTAAAGTAACACATTCCACGCTATTCTCGAGGCTGGTAAAATACACTGTTAAGTATAAAATAAAAATATTTATATATCTAATTTCCAATGTGCGCAAATACTGAAAAAAAAGTAGGCAGTCCTTTGACCGAGTGAGAGGGAAGTACGGTTTTGTTAGATATCCAAGAACTGTGGGGAAGGAGACCTAATAAATAAATAAATAAAACAATTTTCTGAGTGACTGCAAACGACAATATTTGATCGTGTGTGACAACTTATACAGCGCGAACCGACAGAATCCTGCAACATCACTTACTATAAGTGACAGCAAGGGTCCAAGGAAGAAGGCACCTGCCTTTAAATATTTGGAATACAAGTTTTGCGTGATGGAATAGTAAACTTTTTGATACTGCTGATGTGTGAAGAACTGTTGCATTATGTATCCGTTTACACCATATTATGTTATTGTAGTATTCGTAAAGAATAAAATATTTAATTTGTTGCTCTGTCATGTGGGAGTACTTTACCACTTCTTGAGCAATGTAGGTTACACTTTTTGGGAAATCATTTTGAGTGGTTTTGTTCAGCAGCATTTTTACAGCCGCAGGTCACGAGCAAAGTCTTAATTTCTGATGTAAGCTCCCAATTTATCGTACCAAAGATGTGCGTTAAGACCTATGAAACAAATTTGTTCTGTTTACGATGGCCATTGGAATACTTGTAAAAATGAATGTAATACGAACGATCTAATTTAAGTATTTAGTATTATATGCTTTATTTCTATTAAGGATAGAATACTAAATTCGGTTGTTAGAAGAAAACGTGGCATTCTACTTGCGGCAAAACAAGCAATATGTATTAAATGGAAATGGGGTGGACACTTAATGAGATTCGAGCACCATGCTGCAACAGTGTTAGACCCTCGAGTGGGTGGGAGACAAGGCCGGCAGGAAACTAGATGGTGTGACTACTTCAAGAAGGCAGTAGGTGTAGAGTGGACTAGAGAGGCGAAGGACCGTGAGCAGTAGAAAACAACAACCAACTTTTCTTGTTAGCTTAACTGACTACCAATCACCGTCAACTGAAGATCCGTTCAGGTGAAGTGAAACCTCCCTGCCCTAAGCAGGAGGCCATTGCCCTACAAAGAGATGTACAGGTCAATAATAATAATAATAATAATAATAATAATAATAATAATAATAATAATAATAATAATCTTTATACCTTTTGTAACAGTGGACAATAAACAATTTTTACAGTACTTCAGTTTCATGCTTTGTGCCCCATCCCAATATTTTTTATAATTTTACTAAAATTATCCAAATCAATTCCCACAAATTAATTGTATCATATTCCAAAGAAGTATTTACAATAAACCCGAGCGACTGGCATCTCAAGAATTTAACATTCTGGAAAGGGTCATTTCTCTTGAAAGAATGTCCTGCCGAGATCGGGTGCCCCTTTAAATCGTCGCCATCTCCTCCGTAATACATTCTGAATTCCCCTCTGATTTTTTATCACTATTAGAGCAAGTTGGGCACTATGTTGGAAAATAAAAATATAAACATCGTTTTCGGAATTTACTTCTGAATAATAGAAAAATTATGTTTGTTTTTTTGGACTTTCTAAGAAGAGTAGAATAATTCTCAAAATCGTTTCATCAAAAATACATTTTTTGTATTCCAGCATTTTAAACATTTTCTGTTACAAGAAATCGTTCGCAAAATATCTTATTGCCCAGATTACGATGTATTTGACGTTAATGACACAAATAATTGAGTCATTGCACATTCAGCCATTTCGTAATATGAAACACAGTACAATTATCATTGAATGAAGTAGTTAAATTTTCTTTGAGGTTTCAAATCTTGTATTTGTTGTTGGCTGGACACTAACACTACTACAAATTTTAACAACCTGGTATACAAGTGCGATAAAACCATAGATGTGTGCACAGAGAGAGGAAGAGTCACCACGGCCCCAGAAAGCCTCGTAAGGAACCCAGGGCCCTACGTAACAAAACATATTTATTGTATACCAGCATTATAAACGACCTTTTCTGTTTCAAGAAATCGTTCATAAAATGGCATTTTACGGCACAAATGATGACGTATTAGCATTTTACGGCACACATGATTCCGTCATTACACGTTTAGTCAATCGCAGAGAGAGAATCGTGAGGAGGTAGAAGTTAAACGGAACAGCCGACCACCCTTTTCTCGCACAGATGTCAAATACCCGAGAAGTCACAAGAAAATTCTTTCGCAAAATTCTGTTTCATTCTCTTATAAATTCATAATGCTCTTATACAAAAAATAGTGTATGCAATTCGTTTATAATGTCGCTTCAACATAAAATCAATTATATTTATTAACTCTTCGTTTCCTATGTTAAATAGTTTTCAAGTTTACTGACTGGGTAAGTTTTATACCCACATTTTTTCAAAATAAAGTTTCAATTTTTTAAAATATTTCTATAAATGTAAGATTATTATTAATATATAGATTGGGGATACAATTGTTCCCATTTGGAGGTAAAGAAGGTAATTTTTAAATTAATTAAAAATTATAATATATTGAATATTTTCCATTTTTTATTTTGTAAATGCAAATGTTACTTCAAGACAATAGTCTCTTCAGAACTCGAATCATATAATTGCGGGGGAGGCGTATTTTAAATATTTTTTGTACTTTTTAAAAATAGTTGTAGCTACGAAAGGGTTAAAATAGAGGCTTATGTCTTTAGTAAATCACTACCGGTTTTCTATTTGCCTGAAGCAAAAAAATATTAAACTTTAAAAAAGCCTCGTGTTATATAACTACTAATACGATCTTAAAGGACAAATAGATTAACTGTCAGAATAATATTGTAAATACATCAATAACTTTTTTAATATCTGGTATGGGTATATATTATACCCACCCGGTAAATATAAGGTTAATTATATCATTTAAGTTGCAATTCAATTCCTCTTGTAGTTCGTTTAATTATTTATTTGTACAATATGCCATGTGTAAGTAATGTTAAATGGAAAAGGAGGTTCTGAGGGATCCAGAAATGTAGTTTGTCACTCCTCTTGTATTAGACCGTGCTCTATGGATATACCAGTTCCACTTGCTTTCCTCGCTTTGTCACTTTCAATTAGTAATAGAAACTTCATAACTCCGGCAACGGAAAATCCATCCCAGCGGTGAGGTAGTCAAAACCTCAAATTCAAGGTCGCCAGATGTGTCGCTTGGAGCTCGGGGCAGTAACCTTCAAAACCACTGTTCAGTTTTACACCGAGAAGCTACACTGCGAAAACTTCAGTACGTTTATTCCTAAGACGACCCTTTGAAAATGAAACACAATTTATTTGTATGATCTATAATAAATTAATATAAATAAAATATATAATACAAATATTATTATTCTGCATAGTATCCATTTCACTTCCTGTTCGGGTTAAAGAACGCCTGAAATGTTGCATTATACAGCATATTTTTTTCAATACCGTATTATAAAATCCTTCAATGATACGCGCAGTCTTTTTTTTTATAGTTAAAACAAGTGATGTATGTTAAAGCCTTTAGAAAAAGTGGCTGCTTTCAGGGCATTTACAGCATGCTGAAAGTTCAATTTTTAGCACTAGTGCTAAAAGTAAGATGATGCTCAAATGTTTCGGTGTGAATGCAACAAAGAAAATAAAATTATTTCGTATGATCAATACAACTGATCTTAATGTAACAGGATACCCAAATGTGATTTGAATACTTCAATTAAAATAAATTTATTGATTTAAAATGTACTTTGCTCGTAAATTGATTTAAAATGTACTTTGCTCGCCACTCGACTTATCAGATTATGTCACAACCTTTGATATTCGCAAAACAAAATGTCACCTTCACCACTCACATTATAAGAAAGCATTTTTATTGATAGAAAACATATGCAATGGTTATCTTTGTATTTTATGTTAAATAGCATCGCTTTATAATATACGATTTTCCCTGATCAATACTTTCTCAAACATAAAACCTTTTAATAGTTCGTGAAAAAATCAAAGATATGTATGAACATTTCATTTTAGTTGGAAGATCAGTACGTACTCACTCTGAAAAAATTAAGCCCTTCATCACTTACAATTAACGTAATATTAATATTTATAAAGTTTCATGGATTTGGTTGGATGTGAGAACAACAGGCCCGTCATATTGTATTGTTTGTACCATTGATTGTATTGTTTGTACCAAGAACAGGGCCATGAGATTGTACTGTTTGTACCATTGTACAAGTGCACACCCAAGAATAAAAATATTACAATTCAAATCACCATTATATTGTCTGCTTACCTTCATTGTTTATAGAAGAAATATCATTTGGCTGACTTCTCAGATGTCACACACAGTTCATTTCCATCACTGATTAAATTTCTGCCTTCCATGCTCGCCAAGCGGTTCCGTGGTTCTGATCTCAAAACGCGTACCGCAAATCACGTGACCACAGATTTGTGCGCGCACCGGAAACACCCGAACTCGAACGAAGGGAGTCGAAGTGGCAGAGCGGGATTTTCAGTGCTGAGAAAATCTAACAACAAATTTGGGGAACAATAAATAAAAACCACTGAATAATTTTCAATTTAAATTGAATATGAATTCTTAAAAATGTTAAAGTGCCTTAAACTGAGTTTCAAATGAGTTTAAATTGAGTTTCAAATAATACTTGAAGCAGCTGATTTAAAATTAACCGTTATAGAAACAACATTAATTTTGGATGTATTTGGCGTTTTGGGTCGGTAGACCGACTTCGCCGGCCAGTTTCCGGTGTCCCTATTGCTTGGGGGTAAGAGCGACATTAGGCAAACTTATTGTCTTCATTGTAACTAGCAAGATCCGCCACCTTGAGCTTTTCTTCATCACACAGCTACAGAAACTGGGATGATTTTGAAGGAAAGCTACAACTATATATTTTCCCTCGACCTAGAATCGAACACGAGGATTACAGCACCGGAAGCTAGTATGTTGTCCATGAGCCCTCCTAGAGGCAATATTAATTGTAATACATTTTTTATTTCCTCGGATACTACATACTTCATACAATTTTCTCGTATACTACTATAAACTTCATACTCCCTATGTACATATAATTGTGTATAGAGAATATGAAGTATATACGTAATACAAAGTTAAGTAATTATTAAAAAACCTATCTCAATATTTTGACGAAAATACCCATTCTTTGATATGGTACCAAAAATACACGTCCTTGATACAAGCGTCAATGTCTAAAACGTTTTTTCTTTAATGTATCTTTTTTTAAAGTTTTCTCTTCTTTCTTTATATTATTTGCTTCGCTTGCTCATTTTACATATAACAACGTAAGAAATATCCCTCGCGTCTCCAAGGACACAAACTCTTGGTTTTAAAAATTTCGGGTGTTTGTTTGGTTTATTATTAATAGATATTAACTACTGATATTGACCAGCCCAAATATTGACCAGATATTAAAGGTGGATTTGTGTATTTCAATGAAACGTGTGTTATGAATTGAATCTGTTGTTGTTTCCCTTATATCATAATCTGAGAACTTAAATTTGTTGGTTTCTAATTCTATCTAATGCAGAATAAGAGACTGAATTTTTTGTGCTTCTAGGTGCATCAATTACTAAGGTCATTAGATTCGTTAATGCAGCACACAACACGGGCGTTGGCGGTGTTTCTTCCCAGATGTACGGGAAATCCAGCGCCGACCTACTCATCGGCTTCGGGGTTTTCCTTTCCAGTTGTCTCCCCCAGCGAAGATCCGTCAAGGTCTAACCTGCGCTCACACGTGGAAGTGTATTGCAAATAAGTATGTTGTGTAGGGTGCGTATGTGTGTGTGTGTGTGTGTGTAAAACGAGAGGAAGAAACAAAGAAGAAGAAAATATAGCGCGCGATCCGTGGCCCGTTTGTTAGGTACGGCTCTGGTATTCGCCTGGTGCTAGTCGAAGAAACCATTGAAAACTACCGATCAAATCAGTCAGACGGTACAACTTATCTCCATGCAGTGGTTGAAGTAGACACAGCTAACTTGTCTTGTGTAAAACCCGTCCCCTACTGAACTCTAACCCGAGATCCTCTAGGTCTGAAACGCTGCAGCGGCAACGAACGTTTTCCCTGAGCTATCAAGTCGTCTTGATTAACGCCGATCGGGATGGAAGGAATATTCCATATCCAGCAGTGTCCTAATTGAGAATTTTGAGTCGACATTCAATAAATGATTTGAAAAAAAATCACTCATATTTCTTTAGCGTATAATACACCGTCTGAGATGAGTCAGGTTAGTAGCTGTTTGACAGTTTGTCAGCCAGTTTTGACGGTAATTCTAGTGGACAGCCGCTCGGTAATTTTCCGTGTTTCTCCGATCACTACCAGCGGAATGCCGGAGCAGTATCTAGAAACCGGGCGCGATCTTTGTCCTTCCTTTTCCTTGTCAACTACTCCGCCCTTTCACTCACATACATTTAAATTTACATGCACTGCTCTACCTTACATGTCGGTAATAGCTTATAGTTTGTCCCGGTAAGGCGATGCTTCTTTGAGGGGGAAAACTGGAAGAAGAAAATCCCAGAAGTTGCAATAGGTTGGCCGTGGATTTGACTCTCAACTATGGAAGGAATACCTCCGGGATGATAACATACACTACACTTACAAGAATAATGACTATAGCCCTTGACGCACTTGAAACGAAGAATAGTCAATCTTGACGTATTCTTCGAAAACAGACCAACTCCATTAGGCATGACTTTTGAAAACATTGAAGCTCAATTTCTGAAAGAGTCAATTCCGGTGAAGAAATAAAATAAAAACAAACGCTCTACCCCAGTATGAGAAGTAAAATGTTGGTTCACTAACGCAAAGGGACAGAACATGAATTCATTTACCAGATAAGCATATTATTACAATTGTCTTAGGAGTGGAATTGGTCTGTTGTGGTAGTAAATCCTTCATATGTAGAGAGGATCATCTCAGATATACTATAAGGAGGTGCATCAAACTGAAATTGGCTTCCCTTCAAGTACATTCTGAATTTCCTGCGCATCTCCAAATTCACCTTGAAGAAAAATAAGTGATTGCTTAGGAAAACACATCCATGGTGGTTTCGCACCTCGGAAAATATTTTGCAAAGTATTAGAACCAAAAGTCATAAAAATGTCATAAATTACGTTTATTTTTTACTGCTACGTTATTGCTTGTTATAAAATTCGATACGGAGTTAGATAAACAATGCATAACTTACCTGAATTGGGAGGATCGTGTTTTCCAGAGAAATATGAAAACAGTTGAATGATGCTACATGTTCACTTATGGACGGATTTATGAGAAGGAATATTGAAATGGAATTATGGGAGGGAAAGAACTAGCGAAGTTTCCATGATCCTTTGAACAAATGCTGGGATGGCGCCTTGTTTTGTTTGTGGACGTAAATGGAACTTCATTATATGTGCACGTCTTCTAGAATTCAGTGGGAAATACAGTTTTTCAAATAATCGTTCTTCATGTCGCGGCAGGAACTATTATTCCTTCACGAAGGACATGATGAGGGATAAGAGTCCCAATTTACAGCTGATTTACCATTGAAAGTAGGTTTTATTTCATCATTTATTACATATTTTGTTAACATATTTTGTCCTTGCAATAAACACCCATTTCTTTTGGTATTCAAAATTCAAGTAGTATATGGCTTATGGTAGGAATCAGATTATTTCGAAAACGTGCACATAATTCAGTTCTCCTCGTAGCACGTCACACATAGTTTTTAACTGTTTCTGACATAAAATAAAATAATAAAACAGAAATACATTAAGAATAGAAATATGAAAAGACAAACCTAGTCAAGTTAACAACTAGTCAATTAGTAAACAAGTCAATCTGAATCATTAAAATTACGCAAAAAATAAAATCATGCATGTACCGTAACTGTTTCTATACAATTAGAGACTATACGTAGTATCACAAGGAAAGTAACATTTATTTTAACAGTGATATTTAATGTATTATTTACCATTGGACTGTATAATTCTAAACAATATGTAACAAGTATTGTATCGCAGCTTCTGGGTCAATGACCCCCATCTCAATCAGGTTTTTCGTCCAGTTTTCCTGATCCATTGAGCAAGTGCTGAGATCGCCCCTTGTTTTGCTTCTGGACATAAATGTAACTTCATCATCTGTGCACGTCTTCTAGAATTCAGTGGGAAATACAGTTATTCAAATTATCGTTTCCGTGTTGTCGCAGCAGGAAGGATTATTCCGAAGGACAACGTGGATAAGAGCCGAAAATTTATTGCTTATTTATCCTTGAAAATAGATTTTTTTACGTGGGTGCTTTTTTTTTTAAATTCAAGTAGTATATGACTTAGTGCAGGGATCACAGAAGTTTGAAAATGTGCACACAATTCACTTTTCCCCATAGCACGCCATACGCAGTTTTAACTGTTTTTTTCACGTAAAATAAATAAATCAATAAATACCACAGGCGTTACTGGCTTTAACGATCTCGGGTGACAGAAAGCCCTCGTGCATTTTGTCGCCGCTCGATCATTATAACCCTTATAACGACCTTGGTGCATAAATAACTAATGTACCTGCGTAATAATTGTTAATGAAATACTCTGCTGTTATAAAAAGTTTATATTTAAACATTAAAAAATATATTTCACATTATTTAAAATTATTCATTACAATTTATTTTTTAAACACTAAAAATTATATAATAAAAATTAAGATGCTTTTTCCGGAGGGGAGTCCCAACACGATTCTGTGCTCCAGGGTTCCGCAGTACTTAGTAAATACACCCCTGTCACTGTGTACGGTCCTCGTAATGTCAGGAGTCGTCTCGCTTTGGTCGCCTTTTGCTCTGCCTTGGGAGGAAAGAGCTTCACTTTCTTAAAGAAGGAGGCAGCACCGGTCGAGCAGCGTCCCGGAAGAGGAGGTGGAGGTGAAAGTGGAGACGGAGTTGGCGGCGGAAGTGGAGATGCAAGACCAGGACAGTGGCACCTTGCTGCTTCCAACAAAAATTTAGTTGGTAGCAGCGTCTAACAAAAGAAGACGTAAATTATAACAAAAGAAGACGTACTCATTACAATCATAATAGATGTTGGAAGTGTTGTTCCCTTCACTTGTTTCCCAGCTATCTGGTTGCTACCAACGTAAATGAAATTTGTAATATGAGACCCTGACTTGTTCCAGTGCGGAGAGACATTCCTGGCACACTATATATTATAATACGAGTTGTTTTGTACCAAATAAATTTCGTAAGATACCATACGTTTTATAAATTTTGCACAATTTTAAATAAACAGTAATATTCGTTGAATTTCAACCATTTATTCTCAGACTAAAGATGTCAGACTAATTTTAATAGTAATTAAACGAAGAGCAGTAACTATTAGAACATGTATGTCCTAACAAATGTTATGAAAGTTATTTCATTTTCGTGACGTTTGAATTCAGATAAAAGCGTATTAAAAATAATTGGGAGGCATTTAGCACATGCTTAGTCTGCCTCTGCATTAATCCAATTCTGTGGGCAGAAGGCGAAGATCTTTCACTCTGCCCAGAAGAGTTTACAGAATCCTGCTGAAAGAGATCATTTCTCTCTGCCCGGACGCAGTTAATCCAAATAAATCGAATCAAATAGTAGCCATTTCTAGACGACTCATTTATGATATTCACTCCAATTCGCAGAAAGTCGAAGTATTTCTACGACTTGGGGGAATGGGCTCTTTGAGACAGTAAAATCGGCTCAAAACTACGTCATAAGTGTGTGCAGATTTGGGAAGGAATGATCGTGCGCTCTCTGTATCCCAGTATCTAAGGTAGTGCGCGGGCTACCGGCAAGATTTTACATTAAACATATTGTAGTCTTGTTAGAAACTAATATCACAGATCATTAATTCATTCTTATAACAGATGCAAATTACATTGAAATGAAACTTAAAGTTGCATTTCTTATTTTTCCGGAGATCATGAGTTAAAAACGAATTGAACTACTTATTTCGCAGCCATCTAGCAGCGTGGTTTGCATTTTTTATTGATTGATTGGTCGATTACTGATTCCGGCAGGGTCAACTGCTAAGGTCAATAGTCTTGTAAGTGTAGTGCATGTTTTTATCACGGGGGATGACAGTGATCTTTCCCAGCTGGATGACGAGATACACCGCCAACCTACCCGTAGTGCTCCGGCATTCGCCTGGTGTTGATCGGAGAAACCACGGAAAACTACCGATCAGGGCAACGGTCCTCTAGAATTCTTCTCCGGACAACAACTGAACTCGATTTAGCTATCTGGCTGAAGTCGAAAATCCTGCCATCGCCGGGACTCGAACCTAGGGCCTCCTGGTCAGAGGCACTGCACTGACATGAATTGATGCCCTGATCTCTTTGCGTCTGTTTGCCATGAGCACGTGATACCTAGATACACCTCTCCCAGAATACCAAAATTGCTGTAACCACCTCGGCAACCTCTATAGTACGATGTTTCTAACCGTGCCTCTGGCAGATATAAGCTATTGACTGTTTCATCCAATCGGGAGCTTATATGCCGCTACAGTGATGTCACTATGGTGACGTTCAAGCTCCCCATTGGATGAAACCGTCAACAGCTCAAACCTACCTGAGGCACGGTTAGAAAAATCGCACTATAACCATAGACTATACTTGGGTTTTTCTAACGTGGCGGCTGAGGGTAGTATTTCCAAGATGGGTTTCGGCAGACCTATTGAGTTATTCTCAGTCCTGCCGCTAGAGTTACTTGATCTGCAGCACGGCTTGATGCGGTCGCGATCATGCGACATCTTGCGGCAGAACTGAGAATGACTCGACAAGTCGTGCGGAATTCCATCATGGAGATACTACCCTCAGCCACCACGTTAGAAAAAACCAAGTGTAAGGAGGTTCTTTTCTTTATGCTTTTACCGTTTCACGCCATCCGCTGCCTTGTGCACCCGTTTCTTTACTCCGTGGCCACCCCCTCCCCTCCCTTCCCCTCCGACACCGCTCCCCTCCACCGGGCACCGTAGCGACCTCCCCTCGAGAGCGCGCGGCTGGGCTCTGCGACGAGAGCGCCCCACGTCGACACTTTCTTACAACTTTCTTCTTCTTCCTCCTCCGTGTAACTCCGCCGGCCGCCGTCGCCGCCGCCCAAGACGCTGGCGCTCCAAGCAAGACGCCGCTCGGCTTTTCTTTTCCGCCGCCCCGCGTCTTATTAACTCGCCGCCGTCGCCGATAGATGGCGCTGCAAGCGCGGAAAAATCGCGCGTCGCGCTGCGCCGGGCGGGCGGGCGCGTGTCGCCTCATTCGCGAGCTCGTGCCCGAAGCGGCGACACGTAGCACCTCTGCGCTCCGCTGCGACCGAATGTTTTTCGAAGTTAATGTTATTTTTGTTATTTACGTTAGTAAACACGCACTTAGCCCCTTAGCAACCAACCATCTAAATACTGCTTTAAGAGCGCGTCCATAGCAACGGCCGCTAAAATATTTTAATGGACTCTCGATCATTTTAGCGGCCGTTGCTATGAACACTATGGACTCTCGGGTTTAGATTCTGCTTGCATTAGTAGAAAAACATTCAACTGTCTGATCACAAACAAAGCATCCAGTACCACCAACCCTTGCTACAGAAAATCAAGAGTAATGACAATTCTGAACTCGCGAAAGTGATAAAAGTTTATTTTTAATAAGCGATAAACTAAAATAACAAAAAATAACAAAAATCATTGTATGTAACTCGTTCTCTATTAGTCTTTAAGGACTTAGCCGGAAAGTTAACTACTCGGCTTCGCTATCGCTCCGCCTCGCAGTTAACCTTCCGGCTGCGTCCTTAAAGACTCGTTTAGAGGACTCGTGACATAAATATCTATTATTACAAGTAAAACGATGATTCCAGTCAATTTAACTATGTATTTGTAGCACACGTTTCGGCCTAAATTGTAAGATTCTTAGACCTTCAGACACTGAAGAGGACCTTACAATTTAGGTCAATTTAACTATATACTTGTAACAGACGTTTTGGCCTAAATTGTAAAGTCGTCTTCAGTGCCTGAAAGTCTAAGGACCTTACAATTGAGGTCGAAACGTCTGCTACAAGTATATAGTTAAATTAACTGGAATCATCGTTTTTTTAAATGTTTGGTTTATCCAGTGAATCCTAATTTATGTGATTAATATTATTAATATGCCAAGTTATCTAAAGTAGTCTTGAAGGACGAGGACGGAAGTTAAGTTTCCGACCAAGTCCTCTTCATAAAAATTACAAAACATTGGTGTAAACAAAATGGATAAAACAAAGAATATAATATGTTATGTTGTAATATTATTATAGAGAAGATCGATTATAATAACGAATGACAAGAGTATTAGGGTGTTTTCTTTATTGCTGAATATTCCAGGTATTAATAATTATTCCAAAATAATAATGATCAAAT
Organism: Teleogryllus occipitalis; assembly: GCA_011170035.1. Lineage (NCBI taxonomy): Eukaryota > Metazoa > Arthropoda > Insecta > Orthoptera > Gryllidae > Teleogryllus > Teleogryllus occipitalis. The sequence continues at coordinate 49,620 of BLKR01002397.1, forward strand.
CGACGCAATTTTCTAAAACCACTCCTCTCAACTGTGAGGGATTTAGGATCAACAATATACGCAAGCAAAGTGTCTTTAAAAGGAAGCTACTTTAATGTATAATGAAAAATTTGTTGTTTTTATTACCATAACCAAAACAAAACGCAATGTTGAAACAAAATATATTTAAAACTACACATCAGAGCTCCGCTTTCTAGTTCATTACTGTTACGAAAACTTAATTAGCGAACCTAGTCTGCAATGCGTGCACAGGACAGTTTAACATCAGAATATATCTTCATTCCCAATTTTATATTATAATATTTCTTATCTGACCCGCATTATCATGACAAAACGATAGTTCTCATAACTTTTTTCTTTGAAAATCCCAAACTTCACTTCGGCGCAGTTTTACGAAATAGTTATGAACGTCTTTAGAGGAAATAACGGACACGGTCGTTAGTAAGTCTTGGCGATTGTATATGTGCGATGGACAATTGGCCTCGACGCCATTCGATGTTCCTAGTAGATCAACCAACCAGGAACCCAAGTTGGGCCGAATTCGCTTAAACTTCGTGACCACGAAATTAACGAAGTCGGCTAGCAACACCAATTTAGTGGTCATGGTATTTCAGTAGAACTATCCCAGCATTCGCCTGGATGACCGAGGGAAACCACGAAAATCCCGGTCAGGATGGCCGGCACGGGGACTGAACCCGGGCCTCCCGAATGCGAAGTCAGCGCCCTATGCTCTGAGCCACTTCACTCGGTGATCTAGAATTATTACCGACCCGTTATTCTTGATATCGGCTGTACATATTTTATGACATCATATAAAAATAAATCAGTAAATCAGATATGATTTTATTGGAATAGGACTACTCGTACTCCTTACTTAGCTACAACTAATTGCTCGATTATTCTTAACGGAAACGACCTGTTAAATCCTTTACGAACACCGAGCATTAAGAGTAGCTTTTTATTCAGTTACGTTTGCTTGCATTGACTTATTTGCGTTAAGTGGATCAATCAATGCAATATTACGAGAAGGTAATTATCAATGTCATTTTTAAATTCACAGTTTCAGGACGTTCAGTTCACAATATTCAGGACTTTGCCCACAAAGTCAGAGGAACTCTTTCCTCTTTTTAATTTCCTTGGTTTAATTTTGAACATTCATTTAATTTTTTTTACTTTCTTCAAATATTAATAATAAAAAATAAACTTTGGTGATATGTTCTTCTGATAGTCATTTTCAGAATTCTACATCCATCTCTTTCGTATATCTAACAAGTTATCTTTCAACAAACATTTTACAACGCTAATTCAATAAATGATGGAATATTAGATTTATTGTTAATTCTGCAATTAAGTGTAGTAACTTGGTGGCAGAATATCTTAACCTTACATGCATTAAACTTAGATTCACTAAGAAAAAGTTACAAAAAAAGTAGTTAATTAAGATAATAATAATAAAGAGTACATAACATCACCACGCAAACCTTACTCCACTTCACTTCACTGCACAACACTTAACTGTGGCTCATTTCTTTCGCCTTCCCTTCCCTCCACTTCACTTCATAACACTACACTGCGCTGCACTACACTCCACTGCACTGCACTGCACTGCACTGCACTAAATGAATAATAATAAAATGATAACAATAGTAATAAAGGTAATATTAACAATACTTCTACAACTGATATTTATACTAACAATTAAACAACTTACTTTGTAGGATATACTACTAATTTAACAGTAGAAACAACATTGATACATATAACCAAATATATAATTAACTAGAAAACTAATTTATTTTTAAACTTGCTCAAGCTTTGAGGAAAGGGTTCTAAGATAGTCGCAGGCAAACTGTTCCAGTCTCTAATTGTTCGGTTTGTAAATGAAAATTTCCCGACATCCGTTTTCTGTTTTCTTGTCTTAATTTTATGCATGTGATCCGTTCTACCGAAGTATGAAGGTTTTCCTAAACGACGGTGTATTTCATTCCAAGCAGGATAGCCTGTGTATGCTTTGTACATAGCATAGAGTCGCAGCTTCATCCGCCTCTTTTCGAGTGATTCCCATGCACCTCTATTTTTTGATCCCCTGAAAGTAAATTTCGATGCTCTGCGCTGGACCTTTTCTAGATTACCTTGCTGCGATATTCTGTACGGGTCCCAACATACCGCGCCATATTCTAATACGGGTCGGACTAGTGACATATAAGCTAATTCTTTACCTCTCACTGTACTCTTCTTTAGGATCCGCATGACGAAATGTAGAGATCTCCAGGCTTTTCCCACAACGAAATTTACTTGATTTTCCCAGCTCAATTTACTATCTAATTGAATTCCTAAATATTTGCAAGATGTGACTGTAGGTATGACTTTGTTGTTCAATTTGTACACAGTTTCACCATAACTTCGGCCCCTACCAAACGTGATGGCTTTACTTTTGGAACTATTTATTTCCATGCCATTTGTTTTTGCCCAGGAGTGTAATTTGTCTGTGTCTCGCTGCAAAATATACACGTCCTCCTCAAATATACACGTCGTCCTCATATTCGGTATAGTTAATTATTATCTTTCTTATCTTCTTGTGCGGATATAAATCTTATAAGTGTGATATAATTAACAAAAATCCATTTATTAGACATAAAATAGTCATTAACAAAATCTCGTACGAGTTCATGTAATATTAAACTGGGTATTCTTTATTCCCGTTGACGACACAATTCTGGAATTCCCTGTATTATTGTTTTCATCTCTTGATTCTAGGAAGAGCTCCATTATCACAGCAAACTGGAAAAATCTGGTGACCTTAATCCCCGAGTGATTAGAATGTATCCACATTGAAATTTGTCCTCTAAGAGAATGATAAATGGCAACGAAGCGTTGGTGATACGCGGTCAGTTACACTATTCAGTAGTTAGTGTTCGGTTCTCGTAACAATTTTTTCAGTATTTGTTTGAAGATAATTATTTCTTCAAATTTAGATAAATTATTATGAATATTAAGTTTTGTTGAGTGTAAAGGTACATAAACGAGCTATTTTTGTGTGTTCTATGTAATTGTTTTTATAAAGTATATTATATACGTAAACCAGATAAAGTTATACCAATTACTTGATACGATTATTGAACAGAAATCGGGTAAGTAATATTGATTACTATATTTTTTCATATATACACAGAAAAGCAGAGTAACTTAATTTTCCAACTCATTGCTGTATTTTTTTAACTATTTTGTGGAAGTGTCTAACAACTCTCTAGCAATCTATTAATATTTTTGCATATACAAAACTTGAGTCTGCATCATTTAATTCAAATCACTTTGTTTAATGTCTATGAAGTTCAATTAAACATTAATTTATGAATTTAACTGTGTGGGCAGACATATTCTGCCTAGCACAGTATTTGGGTAGCCTGCATGTATCAGTGTGTGTTTGTGTGTTATAGGGAGGTTTCAAAGATCCTGAAAAGCGTTTTGGTTGGTAGGTTGTTAAGGATTCTGGGCACGTCAACTACTGAGGTAATTAGTCCCGTTAGTGTAGTGCATGCTTTCATCGGCACGTGGTGGTGATCTTTCCCCATTGGATGGAGAGATTCGGCGCCGACTTACCGTCGCCTAGAGGGGTTTTCCCTAACCACGTATCTCCCAAAGCGAGGCACCGCGCCAGCCGTGACAAGCTGCAAGTTCACGACGACGACAGCTTTCACTTGGTGTTGATCGGACAAAATAAAAAAAAAAAAGTAAAAAATAAAAAAAATAAAAAAAACAACTACCAATCAGAGCAGCCGGCCTCTCAAATTCTCCTCCAGACAGCGACTGAATTCGACCTAGCTGAAAAGCTAGTGTCGAAAATCTTGGCACAGTCGGGACGTGAACCTAGGACGTCCCGGGTAGAGGTGCTGCAGCGACATATGTTGATACACTGAGCCACCTCTCCTGTTTTGAAGATTAATACAAAAATGATTGATATCTCATTACTTTTTTTTTCGACTAGACTTTATTAACCCCACTAGTTGCAGTATCCTTCCGGAATATTTTGAAAAAATTATAGTTCATTAAACTAGTTTTTTTTAAAAAGCATTTAATGCGTATTTTTCCTGTGACATTCTTGTAACCAGCGAATGTACGAGCCAGGAAAATGTTTAAAATTTAAAATTTCTTTTTAATATAAACTTGCATCAATGAATTTAAAAAAAATACAAATACTCCCTGGAATCACCACGCCAATCTAGTTACTAACGTTATTAGTGCAGGGCAAATTATGGGCGCAGGCGATAACCCAGTTCTTTATTTAAGTGATAGTCTGCATGTTGAATAAGTTTCGTAATACGCCTTCCGCGTAACCAAAAGTCATATGAGTATAGAGAACAATCTTTGCATTGAATAGAAATATTGATATGCTACATTTCGCATAACTCATTCATTTGTTTCTATACGATTGGATTCCGAATGAGGCCGTTGTTGTAAGTCACTTCTGGTTACGTTACGTCGATATGACAGTACAGTTTTACGAAAAATAATCCTGGCGCACACAAAATAGAGTTGTCAGACCCAAAGACGTGAAACATGTAGTTCTATGTATTTCAACGCGCTAAATCCAAATCTGAAGTCAGAATTGGGCTAACATCCTCCGGTTTTTAAATAAAAAAAACATTCTGACATTTGACTTTTTGTTTTCGGTTTTCAGTCCCGAAGACTATACACATGCTTCTTTATGAATGTGGACTCGCTGAATTCGAGACTGACGTCAGAATTGCGACACCATCAACCAGTTTTTAAATCGAAAAAAAAAAAAAAAAACACCGTGAAATTTACAATCTAAAATTCGAGCGACCAATCCGGAGTACTTAAAATGGATTAACCCTACACAGTAAACGAGTCAACAATAGACCCTGGGCGTTTTTCCACGGATCTTGGCACATGTTCGTTTACAGTAAGGTTTCCAACTCGCAATATTATCTGTGAATGTAGTTTCTGTTATATTAAGGGGTTTGTGATGTCTGATTGCTCTTGAAAGTTGGAGGAGTCATTCACAATTGCATTCACATGCGCGAACTCTTGCAAATTAATAAGGAAACAGATGATGTGACTGTGTCTTCCAGTGACATACTTCATTGTAGCAATAAAATACGGACTCGAAAACCAATTATTGTGCCCTACTGCTATGTGAAAATAAATACTTCGAGAGAATAGTGATGTTTCTATATTTGTCCAAGTCTGTTTGAAAAAACAAATGCAATTTTGGATTGAAAATGAGCTTGTTCCATATTGGAAAAAATATACACTGTTTTTCTTGGAACTCATCACCCTTTATGTCTACTTTGCGAGTGGTTTTTAGATTTTTTTTTTACCGTTTAACCTCTACTATCTCGCATGAAAAATAATTTGTTTTCCTTTTCTAATCTCCCTTCTCTTCAAAATCCTATAATGTTTGTAACGTCCTTATGTCAAAGTTAATCCCGTTATGTAGTGTTCAAGCTTCATTTAGCATTCTAATTTTAATAACAATTGAGTGATTAGGATGGTTCACATGGATCTTTGATTGTAATAACGAAAGCTTCATAACTATCCGTTTCAAAAATGTATGTGAACTACGAGGTCAAATTTGTGCTCTTTATGTTTAGATACGAAAATTATAATCTTCAATCAAGTTCTGGAATAATATAATATATTCATAATATTATTATTCATAATATTGAATTTTATATATATATATATATATATATATATATATATATATATATAAAATTCATTATATTATTCAAGTTCAGCATTAGAATCTTTCAGAAGATTGCTTGAATAATACGTTTTGTCGCTAGCACAGTACGTTTGATAACTGAATACTACTGTTAACTCTCAACTATATTCGATGTAAAATTAAACTTGTGGAAATCAAGCAAAATTATACAAAAAATTATTTAATCATTTATCTTGTTTATTTAACGGTAATGATTTCCTAATCTTAATAAAACAGAAACTAAAATATGTTTAACAATTTTTTTCCACCCTGGTTGGGGTCTTTCTCAAAAATCTAGGATCCAGGTTTGTTGAAGACATTGAATAAACAAGCAGTTAGTTGGCCAGATGATGCTCGCGACTACACATACTTGACCAATGTTTTTATAACATGAAATTTTTTTATTAAAGCGCTAACTGGTAGCTTATTAAATGATTTCAACAAGCCTGGACCCTACATTTTTGAGAAAGATCACAACTAGGGTCGAAACGTCAAAAAAAGAAATACAATTGTTAAAAATATTTTAGTATCTGTTTTATTAAGATCAGGAAATCATTACCTTCAACATTATACAAATTATTGAATTTCACGTTTTCAGAGAATGGCATCTAACCAACGATCTTCAGCAACGATGTTAATGATCTACATAATGCTTTTAAATATTACTTACGCTACCCACGATTTTGCGTATCCAGTTTCAAGAACATTATTGAAAGCAACAGAAGATCCTACAAGGTACAGTGCGCTTAAATAAACTTTTGGAAATCATAATAGCTTAAAGCCAAAGTTACTTATCTGAATAAAATTGATTTTCAACGTTATTCAGGATGTCATAAAGTAGTACAGGACACCACCAGTCTTATTAATTGCCAAAGGAAGTTGATGTACTCTTTTCCCACTTTCGTACGTAAAAAGTTTATATTAATTTTAGTTGCTCTTAACGTAAAAATATATGCGTTTTGAATTTCTCGTCTACGATTGTCAACAGATCATATGTTTTATGAAAAATTATTCGTTTAAAGCACAGTAGAGAATTGAATTGGGGCAGCTTTCTTGAGTTCCTAAGTCAATTATCTATCTCAATTTGATAGTAACATGATACTAAATCCTCAAAACAATGAAAGAATAAAACTCCCTAAACATTTTTGATATTAAAAATTTTAATAATAATAATAATAATAATAATAATAATAATAATAATGTTTAAAGTAACTAGAAACAAATTTACTCTAAGCAGCCTCCCAACTTTTGCGTTAATTGCCAAAGATATATTTTTAACAATTCAGCAATCGTGTGCCTAAATAGGACGCAAATTGTAGCATGAATAATTGCTCCACCTTAAAACATAATTTCGCTTTTCGAAATGGTTTATTAATATTTGGCACATATACATTTTACAGAGTTTTTAAAGTTAGAAAAATAATATTATAGCACCTAAATTTTCAGGAAGCATAAATATTGAAGAAAGATACGTTTACGCAGAATAAAAGTGATAGGGACCTTAATTGTTCTTGATGCTATTTCAAATTTCAGACATTATAAAACTCTGACCAAGAAAATTTTCTCTTAAGAATTTCTGTAATTCCAACTGTTCGCCCAGAAAAACAGAAAAGAGCTTACGATGTTAAAAATATAATGATGATCTGCTGTTTTAGCTCCAATCATATGGCGAGCCAACGGGAAATATCTATTGGCCCGGCTTGGCCCCGGCGAATTCAACATTTTCATTGGCCAGCAAGTTAACTCTCTTAATAATTTCTTTCGAAACTTTCTGAATTTTCAACGGAACAGTAATACTATTTTTTCTAGAAATACGTAGCGGTGGAGTAGGGGTTTGAAACTGACCATGTAACAGATTTTGTTCACTTTTCTGTTTAAAAGAGATACAAAACCATCTCCTTATGTTGCAGACTCACCCGGAAGACACGTCAGGTGAATGCTATTATCACTTCGCACACAGAAAACAAACATCCTACAACGATCGAGGAGGACTTTGAGGTGTTGGCTACACATGCCACTGACATGTCAACAAAAATAGAGAGCTTGAAAAATGCATTCAAACAACAATGTCCAATGTATCAGATGAACCAATTTTCCTCGGGATACTTTTTATCTCCCCCGACTGATATTCATCCAGATGTAAGAGAAATGTTTCAGCAGTGCAAACGTGGAGAATTTTACCCTTGTCAAGAGGACTTAACGTTCCATGCAGCTGTAAAATATTTGAATCGTGGACATTTTCCAACAGTTCGCTGTCTTTTGGAAATGGTAATTACATAACATTAATGTAAATGTCATGACGTGATTGGTACTTGTCGCCCCTCTCATAACATCCACTACAGTGCACGTACTGTTATCACACCATTTGTATTATCTCTCCTAAAATAATATTGAGAGAAAAATATTAAATATTTCCATTTAAATTGCACAAAAACCATGTTTGTTACGTAACACTAACATAAACCTCGCGAAACTCTAATGATTCAAGGAACTTACTTTTGGACACGCTCGTGAAATGTAATGTGTTAAGTACCAACTTTCAGTGAAGAGTGTCTTATGTTAAAAAAGGTTTTGAATGCCATCGATACCAATCTCGTAGGTAATATTTTTCTCTTACCGTTTTATTTTTTGCTAAAAAACTTCTTTAGTTCTTCACTGGGCATAATTAAGTTTTTAGTAAAATGAAAGTTTTTTATTTATTGTTTCGGTAAACAATTTTTAACCCATTTTTTTCTTTTTTAGGAATATCAACTAACCAATTCCCAATAGTGTGTACAGATGTGCAACAGTATTATAAAATCGTTTCGGTGTGATGAGCAGAGTTCAATTCAACAAGCAGCATTCAACCCCCATACGTACACACACACACACTCACACCCACACCCACACACACACACATGCACACACGCGCGCGCTGACGTACATACATCCCAGCAGACCATATCAGTCACAAAGTTAAGATTTGGATGCTGGAGTAACCAGAATTTTAATTCTTTAATAACTTCCCTAACATTCCTAATAATTTAATTTCAGTTGTTATGTTGTAACATTTTGGACCTTCAAATTGAAATTATTTTCTAAATATTTCTTTATTGTCTTTTGTAAATCTAATTTTCGTGCACTTTTTCATGTGGTTGCAGTTTCGTATTTTAATAGGTTAATTTACGACGGAAATTTAAACTCATATTTCTAAGAAACAGTTGTATTTTATTATGGTGAATACTACAATAAATCTCATTCACCTTAACCTCTGAACTGATCGACACGATGTGCGAACCAGCAACCGCACCACCTCTGCAAATACACGAGTTTCCAAAGATGCCGCTCGCGTTCTCTTGAGAATTTCTTGGGAATTTTTTTTCTTCAGAATTTTTTTTGTTTGGTAACAAGTGACCCAAGAGCTTAAGGTCTTGCCAGCCACTCCTTACGGCAAAAACTTTTGTCACTGTAGTATCGCTGACTTGGATGGTTGATTGGTTGTTAGTGGTTCCAGGTGCGTCAGCTACCGAGGTCATTAGTCCCGTAAGTGTAGTGCAGTAGTATTTCCCTCTGGAGGTGGCATCGATCTTTCTCCACTGGTTGGCGAGATCCGGCAACGATCTACCGTCGGCTAGCGGGGTTTCCCCAACCAGGTATCTCCCACCAGCGGCGCACCGAAGCTCGAAGATCCCGACCGGCCTCCCGGCATTGGTAGTAGTATAGTGCATGTAAGCTTGTGTGTGTGTGGGTTTGGGTGGGTGTATGTGGCGAGAGAAGAGGAAGAAAATATCGTGCGCGGTGCGTGGCCCGTTTGTTAGGACACTGTTCCGGCATTTGCCTTGAGTTGATCGGAGAAACCTACTGATCAGAGCAGCCGGCCGCTAGAATTCTCCTCCAGACAGCGACTGAATTCGACCTAGCGGAAAAGCTAGTGTCGAAAATCTTGCCACTCAAACCTAGGACCTCCCGGTTAGAGGCACGACAGTGACATCAGTTGATGCACTGAGCCACCGCTCACGGTTTGACTCACCCGAAGTCACTAATCAATGAATGAATCAATTAAAACCTGGATTTAACTAGAACTTTATGTTTGCAGAACAGTTCAAATATTCACCTGCGGGATGAAAAAGGGGACACAGCCCTTCACTGGGCTGCTGCACAAGAGAATCTTTGCATTGTAGCTGGGCTTCTCAGTTTTGGGGCGATTGTAAATGCGCGTGGAAAGAATCTACGTACTCCTTTACACCACGCGGCCTCAAACGGTCGCTTGGACGCTATCGGCATGCTCATAAAGTGGTAAGTTGTACACCTCGTCATTTATTAACCCTAGTTTACAAACGCGACCTGTACCTAGCGTTATTAATAGGGGGCTTATTTTAATGAAATGTCATTTTTTTACTTTTCACTTTAGAACAATGCCCTTTAGTACAGAAATTCATTTTATGTTATGACAAAAGTAAATGACCCATTTTTATAGGTCATTATTTTCCATTTTTCGTCGATTTCGACAAATAAGTCATTTTGTACCTATTTCGTCATTTTTGATGAAATGTTTTGCTGATTTAATCGATTTTAATGTCGTTTTTAATGGTACTTGCTTTAAATAATACTTTTGAGACGCAATAAATGTTCTTCATTGAATTATTCGATTTGTTTGCTCAGAAATTGCTCTAGAAACAAGCACACGTACAAGGGTACGTGTATTATACTGACTAGTCACACAATGAAAGTACCTAGAGATTCAGAAACGAATAGTGAGGGGAAAGATTGGGAGGAGCTTTCGGCACTAGTTGCGTCGTCTGACAAACTACGCCGTTGTAATCCAGGATTAACAAAATACACTCAAAAGCCCTCAATAATATCCTATTTAGCAGGACTAAAGGTAGGATACCTATAGGAAATGTGAGCAACCTGGTTTATTGTGTAACGTGTTAGAGTTGCGATAAGCTTTATATTGGACAAACAGGACAAATATCTTATGAAGCGGTTGTACCAACATCTGTATGATTTAAAGAAGACTCTTCCCCTTTTACTCTTGTTCTATATGTTAAATTGACAATCCACAAGGTTATTATTAATGCAACCCAGATTTTGGACAAGGAAATCATTTTTTTAAAGAAGATTAATTAGAGAAATGATTCATATGAATAAATATTGCTCATGCAACAAAATATATAGAAACTTTTAGCAAATTGTATGTCAACCTCATCATTATGAACAAATAAACTGCTCTGATTAAATACTTTCAAAGTCTCTTAACATATATATCAAAGCATAATAATAATAATAATAATAATAATAATAATAATAATAATAATAATAATAATAATACGTTATTGTCTATGGAAAATTTGAATTTAGGATAATAGGTTTTTCAATTAGTTTTTGAACAAGATTTCCTTGGGCGATTATAAATTTGTTGAAATGGATTTTATATAGTTTTTAATTTTTTTACTTGACCTTTTCAAAATGTCAACTTAGGATGCATATTCAAGTGATGAGATGTTAAAACCTAATCACCCTGGAACTTTGGACGAAACAGAATGTATTATAGATAATTTAAATTCCCTTCTTTAACTAACTTATTTTTTTCAAGTCCAATTTATTACTTACGTACCTGTATCACTTAACTATCAGTTGTTCACAGACTAACAAACAGACTATCACTTAGTTGTCAGTCTGCTCAACTAGAATTTAACACAAGAACAGACGTTTATATTTTCTGTATCGTTAACCGAATGGCTTAACGCTCTGCAAAATCACAGAAGTGAAGCAACTCGAGACACCACTGTTTCCTGGACGGGTGACAGTCTGGAAACGCCAGCTATTAACGCCACCCGACCACTGGTCAAAGAGAGAAATACGTTGCGAAAAAAACCGCAATAATTTTTTTTTTAAATGGATTTTTTTTTGCAGCGGTGCAGATGTCAACGCCATTGATGCTGCAGGAGACACTCCTTTGTCGTTGGCAATTCTTGGCAATCGCATCAACGCCTCCTTCTACCTCCTCGCAGATGGTGCATCGCCTAATACAAAATACGAGAATGGCGATACGCTGCTCTTGAGGGCTTTGAAAGAAAATGGTTTCGATACGGCAAAAAAATTGCTCAATTATGGAGCTTCCATATCACTAAAAGGCAAAACAGGGGAATCTCCTGTGACATTTATCGCAGAAAAAGGTGACACAGAAATATTGCGGGTAAATAAAATGATTATGTGCTTTATTATTTTAAATACTTTTCATACAGGACCTTTATTTTTCGGCCATAAGCTGCCATCCTGATAGAGTTTTTTTCTGGGTTTACTCAATTGCTTAGAGCGTACGCGGGGATGGTCCCTTGCTTTGCACTCCCAGTTATAAATGTACAGCCTGTCCCCCCTTTAAACTCTCCCCTTACTTCTTTCCTTTTCGTATTTTTTATTTCATTTTCATTTGTTTCCCTTCTCTCATTTTATTAATTTTATTAATATTCCCTGTATTAATGTAGATTCAGTGGTTAGGCGTAAAAGCAGGCCCTATGGCCTGAGCCTCGCCATTAATAAACACATCATTATTATTATTATTATTATTATTATTATTATTATTATTATTATTATTATTATTATTATTATTATTATTATTATTATTGTCTGTAAGATGCATGATCCAAAATTCTATCTGAAGAATGTTCCAGCGGGGTTGTCATTTCAAAAGACCCCACTCATTTTGCATTTCAGATTCGTTTTGGTTAAACATGTCGTATTAATTGTATCATAATCATTCACCAATTGACTGAAGTTGTCATTGCTTCGTATCCAATGTTCGAAGGGATCCTAACTTCACTCATTCGTTATCTGAAATTATCACAGTTACAGCATAATTCTTGGGGGGGGGGCAGGTACCTACTACACGAATTCATTCTCAACATTTCTCTCGCGAACTCTATTTTCTTCACATTCAAAACGTTTTGTACGTATTAACCGTCGTAACGTTCTTGACTTTTCATGCGATGGATTACACAGGCAGAAGAAAAATAAGTTGTCAGACCCAAAGACTTCGATACATGTTTCTTTACGTACGTCGACGCGGTGAATCCAAACATTTTATTCGGGCGTTGTTGTCAAACTCGAACCTGTTTCTCTATGTATGTCGACGCGCTGATTCTCAAACTGAATCCTGAATTGCGACACCACCCTCTAGTTTTTTTAATAAAAAAGTTAATAAAAATAAAAAATTTAAAAAACAAAAAATACATCTTGAAATTTACAATCTACAATTTCACGTAGGCTTTTCGTGACTTAAAAAAACGGGAGTTTGGTGGCGCAATTCTAGCGTGTCGAAATACATAAAGAAACATGTGTCAAGTCTTTGGGTCTGACTTTTTTTGTGTGTGCCTGTGTTTTCTAATATTTTTTTAGTCAAACGCCTCCATTCCATCAATTTTTGCAACCAATTCTGAATATCGGAATGATGCTGTTTAAGAATTTAAATGTTTAGAATTAAAAAAATGAATTCAGACAGCAGGAAAATTTAGATATGTATATTCGTATTTCGTAAGAGAGGTAAATTATAGTGTATTTCCTTTACATTCTGGACAAGTTCTTCTGCAAAGTACTTCTGTAAAATTAAAATTCTAGATACGATATATTATCAGAATTACTTTTTTACGTGAAGGTACATTATTAAATAGGTTGCTTTAGATTAACGCATGCAAAGCACGATGCAATGTCATAATTTGTCGTCACAGTTTAAAGAGTCCAATTTGAAATAATCTTCAAAACTATTTTAACTTCTTAATACATTTTTGTTAACCTGCTTTTCATGTATAATGCTTTTATTTTACTAAAACAAGATATGCAATTATTTTATAATGTTACTTTTTTTGCCGAATATGAATTATCAAACTAGCAACTCTAGCAGCAAATTTGGTAACTCTTAATAAAATAAATAAAATGACTAAATAACTAAACTAACTAATAATAATAATAATACAAAATAACTAAAATCAATAAAAAAATAAATTATCTTATTTGTGCAAAATAGTTAAGCATTGTAAACTAGTCGCATTGTATACAATTTTTGCAGATCATGCTCAACTATGCGAAGCCGAGCGACACACAAGAACTAGCTCGAGCTTTAGAAGTGGCCAAAGACGAAGCAGTGGTGTGGGTTTTTGCTGATATGGTGCCGTATCTTACCCTGGGACCGCCCGGAGGGAAGGCTCTGTTGCAATCAACAAAGCGATGTCGAGAGGTAGAACGATTTTTTTCTACTCCCATTCTATAATGCTATCATTTATTGGCTGCAACCAGTTGCAAAATCAACTGATGTCCCTGCAGCGCCTCTGACCGGGAGGTCCTAGGTTCGAGTCCTGACGGCGGCAGGATTTTCGACACTAGCGTTTCAGCTAGGACGAATTCAGACGCTATCTGGAGGAGAATTCTAGAATTCACAAACCGATTCTCGTATGTGAGGCAGTTACAACTATTCCTTACTAACTCTACAATGTTAACAAGAATTAACGGTAAATGTTGGAGAAGTGACAAGAAAGATATTTGCGAAAAAGAAGTAGAAGTCATATTTTTGGGATAGGTTAGGACTTAATCATAATGAACGCTGTTTGAAAATATTTCATACGTTCTCAAGAACAGTCGATTGAAAATTCCAGACTGCATAGTCATCTCAGAAGCCCACAAAATCTAAAACTCCAAACACAATGTACATTAATTATACTCTTGTATCGTATCATGGTTAAGAAGTCTCGCCGCTAGCCTAGACTCTGATATATTATGCAACTTCTTTTTCAACGCTTGAAACATTTGTTTTGTTATAATGCATAACGCAATGTCGCAATTGCTAAAACTCATCTGAACGTTGTTCATTATGACCGTATAAAGTCCTTAGTCACGTGATTAAAAGGGTTTAAGGATGCTTCCTTACGCCTGGCGCTAAAACTCCCTAATGAAGCTTAACATTATACAGTATTTGCGTCATGTACTATTGTTTGCCCACAGGACATTTTGAAGAGTTTGATTTCTTTGGGCGTTGACCCAAACATCGTCGATGAGAATGGCCAGTCTCCACTCCGTTTGGCCACAGAGAATAACTGTACGACCTGCATAACCATCTTAAAGGAACAGGTGGTTCAGCCGTTGCCTACGACACAATCTACTCGCGGGACAGCAACAGCAAATAGAGATGATGGAATGCTAGGCAAGTATCGCTGTTGATGGGTCGTAATGTGGAAAATTACTTTCTCTTCAACATTAAATTTTAGCAAAATATTCATAACTACATTTTGTAGTGATTGATATTACACTGTCTTCAAAGACACAGATTTACAGAAAAACATTTAGGATAATTCTTACTGTTATGAGATTTTCCTGAAAGCCCTTGATTAATATTATAAAATTGAATTTACGGCCATGGATAGCATGTAAATTACGACACTAGGGTGTGACGATGTTTTCTTGGCATATTAACGCCTCACCTTTCTAGGTACGAAAATGAACATTATAAACAGAACATATATTATATAAATCACAGATAGAGCAACTAAATAATAATAAAAGACCCTCCATAATTGTCTTAAAGGAGTAGGTGTTTCAACCAGGAATCTTACCCAGTTGGGCACCGCCCGAGACGAAACAAGCTCGGCAGGGACTTCCACAGGCAAGATGAAGCGGGAACTTCCATAGGCCTTCCGTAGCCATGGCTACACTACTTCTCCGAGCAGTGATGTGCTTTTGGGTACACTGTCTGGACACTGACGTGTACGTACGAGTAGTAGGCGATGCATATCCGACATAGCAGGTTCCTCTACTTGAAGAGAATATACCTATTAGACTAGTAGTTGGCTTTGGCAACTCTTGTAGTTCATCTCTGTGTGGATTTATCATTCATTTAATTTAAACTACCACTGTTTGTAAGCCAAATATAAAATTCAGAAATTCGTTCAATCTAATTAATAAAAAAATCATACATCACATAAATAAAAATGTACAAGAAGGATATAATGTAGGATTAATGAAATACTTGCAATATAGGGTGCAATAAATCAGATATCTTTAAAATAAAGGAAATATATCACTTTATTAATTCTAATTCTTCTTAAATGGAAAATCTAAATTAAAATTTTTTGACTTATAAATTGAACTTAACTTTTTCAAACTTAAATGCATATATTGATATACAACGTGAATGAGATGTATTAGGATTAAAGTTTAGCTACACATTTTTCAGATCATTTGAAAAACAATGCACTTTTCAATTCGTTGCTTAAGTTTTTTTATTTTGTAGGAAATTATTATATAAATAATTTCATTACTTGACAACTATGTAGGTAGGCGGAAGTATGTTAAGGGTTTTTTTATTTTATTTTTTCCAATTTCCTACACTACCGACTTCTCTTAAAAGCCGACATTTTCAAACTCCGAGGATTAATTTGTAATAATCTGTTTCGATGTTCACAAATCTATTTTATCCACTCCCGAGATTTCCGTCTCATAATTCATAGCTGAAAAAATAGCGATTTAACCATCGTGATGCACACGTTCAAAGACCATTCCGGTACTCTACGCACTGTGGAAACTGTGTTTCTTTGAGTACAATTCTTTCTCTATTTTGAGTCGCCACTATGAAATTATTCCTTCCTCCATTCATGGAAAATTTTGCACCAAGACACGTAAAAGGTTTGACACGGTGGAGCTTATCCAGCGTGCAATACCATATCTCTTTGTTATCCAAATAAACCCATTCTTAAAGAACAATTGTTTATTTAAATATTTACTTTCAGTTCATGTCTCACTATACATTTCTAGGTTGTATATACTCCTCTCTAAGCCAATATTTCCTGAACAAGGAACTAAATCATCAACATCCTCTGCTCGTGATCTGGCACACTCAAGGACTTTCATAAATTGTTTTGATTTTAAAGATAGATTCCCCCTAACACAAAATTCGACACGAAAATTGAATAAAATCACTCCTTGGAAATCTGTATTAACAACTTACCACATGTGAATGGCCAGTTATATTTTTATTCAAATTCGTTTTTTAGAGAGAAGCGAGGAGTAATGCTAGTTTATAAATTATTAGAAGAAATAAAATAGGTCATCTTCGTCATCATACTAGCTTTATTAAGATAGCCGGCTTTCGACGGCTTTGCCGTCATCGTCAGTCTCGCTGCTTTCGGCAAAAGTCGGTCGACTGTGCCGCTGCTTTCGGCAAAAGTCGGTCGGCACAGTCGACCGACTTTTGCCGAAAGCAGCGAGACTGACGATGACGGCAAAGCCGTCGAAAGCCGGCTATCTTAATAAAACTAGTATGTTGACGAAGATTGTTATGTTCGGAATAATACACGCTTTAACCAACACAGATTTATTAACACAGAAAGTACATCAGGTACACTTCCAGAACCAAAAGAATGTACCAAATCACAACAGCCAAAGTCGAATACCAAATGTCCAGGAGATGTACAAAAACTAGCAGGGTCTAACAGATAATCGATACAGAATTAAGTAGTATATGATTTAGTGTAGGGATCACAGAATTTTGAAAATGTGCACACAATTCACTTTTCCCCATAGCCCGTCATACGCAGTTTTTAAATGTTTTTTGACGTAAATAAATAAATAAATAAATAAATAAATAAATAAATAAATAAATAAATAAATAAATAAATAAATTCCAAATAACTTGCTGGGCCAACAATCACTTATAACACAGTACGTATCTCCTGACTCAACTTCACACAATCACCAAACTCTAGCGCTCTGCCGTTCGGGCTGGCGGCGCCCGCTCTTAAAGCGGGCGGCGCTGCAGACTCGCAACCTGGCTGCTGGCTCTCCGGCCAGCTCGTCACCAGGGATTGGGCGGCGTTTTCCTTGCTCCGCTGCCTCCGCCGACTTCCTTAATTGCCGCTGAGCGCTGCCCTCTAGGCGCGCTCTTCAAACGATGTTCACAGCCGCGACAAAGATTACCTCTTTTATTTCTTCTGATAAGAACGTCAACAACACCAAATCAGAATTCCCACAATTTATAAATTATTTATTGAATATATTAACATAATTGTTAATTAATAGTAATAAGTAATTAAATTGTTATAAATAGAAACTAATTAACCATAATTGTATTTTTGTTCAATTTTTTCTGAAATTGGATTTCACAAACCATTTGTAGTAAGAAAAGCGTAACATTAGACATAAAAACAAACGTATAATCCCAACAAATACACAAACACTAATTGGAAACAATTATGAGGTACACTGGGAAGTGAAAAAAAGCGTGTTGCACAAATATTTCGGTATTCATAGTATATATTAGAACTTTACTGCCTTTTCAATGTAACAAATGACAATTATTTAAGAACGATACAAGAATTAATTCATTATGAAGTAAATTAAGTTATTTCTGAGAGTTGAGAGCTCAAAAAATGTCTGTATGCACCTCATTCGTGAAATGACTTTCTTGAGCTCTGTGTATTATCAATGCCACTCAAAAATGCACCACTTCAGAAACAAGATACATAAAAACTTTTGTTATTTGCAGCCAGAGTGCAGAACCAGACGAAACATTTAGAAATGACAGACGAAGATGGAATGACCCCTTTACTTCGTGCAGTAAAAGACACAAAAACGGATGTCGTCGAGAAATTACTGCAGGCAGGGGAAAATGCTAATAACAAATCTTCAAATGGATGGATCGCACTACACTATGCATCATTTAAATGCAGCCCAAAATTGTTGCAAATATTAATTCCGAGAACTGAAGACCTCAACGCAAAAACAGACACAGGATCAACAGCGTTGCATATAGCAGTTGAGAATAAACAGTGTCATTGTATCCCGATTCTATCGAAAAGTGGGGTAGATGTGAACTCCAGACGAAATGACATGTACACGGCACTGCATATAGCCGCAGTTTTGGGATTGACAACATGCATTTCAGCTCTTCTGGCAGAGAACGCAAATACAAACCTGAAAGACACTAAAGGATGGACACCCTTACATCTTACGACAGAGAAAAATCATTGGCAGAATATACGAATTCTAATTGAAGGTGGCGCTGATGTCAATGCAAGGCGAAGTGACTGGTACACAGCCCTTCACATAGCTGCCCACTGGGGTTTTATGCAATCCATAACTGCACTAATTGCAGCCAAAGCAGATCTTAACGCAAGAGACAAGTCTGAGTGGGCACCCATCCATATAGCTGCAGAGAAGAACCAATGTCAAATCATCCCTGTTCTTTCGCAAGCAGGAGCTGATGTCAATGCAAGGCGAAATGACATGTACACTGCGCTACATATAGCTGCGCACTGGGGTTTTATGCCATGCATAACTGCCCTAGTTGCAGCCAAAGCAGATCTTAACGCAAGAGACAAGTCCGGATGGGCACCCATTCACTTAGCTGCAGAGAAAAACCAGTGCCAAAGCATTCCTGTCCTTACACAAGCAGGAGCAGATGTCAATGCAAGGCGAAATGACATGTACACAGCTCTACACATAGCCACACACTGGGGTTTTATGCCATGCATATCTGCCCTAGTTGCAGCCAAAGCAGATCTTAACGCAAGAGACAAGTCCGGATGGGCACCCATTCATTTAGCTGCAGAGAAAAACCAGTGCCAAAGCATTCCTGTCCTTACACAAGCAGGAGCAGATGTCAATGCAAGGCGAAATGACATGTACACAGCTCTACACATAGCCGCATACTGGGGTTTCATGTCATGCATAACCGCCCTAGTTGCAGCCAAAGCAGATCTTAACGCAAGAGACAAGTCTGAGTGGGCACCCATACATAAAGCTGCAGAGAAGAACCAATGTCAAATCATCCCTGTTCTTGCGCAAGCAGGAGCTGATGTCAATGCAAGGCGAAATGACATGTATACTGCACTACACATAGCCACACACTGGGGTTTTATGCCATGCATAACTGCCCTAGTTGCAGCGAAAGCAGATCTTAACGCAAGAGACAAGTCCGGATGGGCACCCATCCATATAGCTGCAGAGAAAAACCAGTGCCAAAGCATTCCTGTCCTTACACAAGCAGGAGCAGATGTCAATGCAAGGCGAAATGACATGTACACAGCTCTACACATAGCCACACACTGGGGTTTTATGCCATGCATATCTGCCCTAGTTGCAGCCAAAGCAGATCTTAACGCAAAAGACAAGTCCGGATGGGCACCCATCCATATAGCTGCAGAAAAGAATCAATGCCAAATCATACCTGTTCTTGCGCAAGCAGAAGCTGATGTCAATGCAAGGCGAAATGACATGTACACAGCTCTACACATAGCCACACACTGGGGTTTTATGCCATGCATATCTGCCCTAGTTGCAGCCAAAGCAGATCTTAACGCAAAAGACAAGTCCGGATGGGCACCCATCCATATAGCTGCAGAGAAGAATCAATGCCAAATCATACCTGTTCTTGCGCAAGCAGGAGCTGATGTCAATGCAAGGCGAAATGACATGTACACTGCACTACACATAGCTGCGCACTGGGGGTTTATGCCATGCATAAGTGCCCTAGTTGCAGCCAAAGCAGATCTTAACGCAAGAAGCAATTCTGGATGGGCACCCATCCATATAGCTGCAGAGAAGAACCAATGTCAAATCATCCCTGTTCTTGCGCAAGCAGGAGCTGATGTCAATGCAAGGCGAAGTGACTGGTACACAGCCCTACACATAGCCACACACTGGGGTTTTATGCCATGCATATCTGCCCTAGTTGCAGCCAAAGCAGATCTTAACGCAAGAGACAAGTCCGGATGGGCACCCATCCATATAGCTGCAGAGAAGAACCAATGTCAAATCATCCCTGTTCTTGCGCAAGCAGGAGCTGATGTCAATGCAAGGCGAAGTGACTGGTACACAGCCCTACACATAGCCACACACTGGGGGTTTATGCCATGCATATCTGCCCTAGTTGCAGCCAAAGCAGATCTTAACGCAAGAACAATCTGGATGGGCACCCATCCATATAGCTGCAGAGAAAAACCAATGCCAAATCATCCCTGTTCTTGCGCAAGCAGGAGCTGATGTCAATGCAAGGCGAAGTGACTGGTACACAGCCCTACACATAGCCACACACTGGGGTTTTATGCCATGCATATCTGCCCTAGTTGCAGCCAAAGCAGATCTTAACGCAAGAACAAGTCCGGATGGGCACCCATCCATATAGCTGCAGAGAAGAATCAATGCCAAATCATACCTGTTCTTGCGCAAGCAGGAGCTGATGTCAATGCAAGGCGAAATGACATGTACACAGCTCTACACATAGCCACACACTGGGGTTTTATGCCATGCATATCTGCCCTAGTTGCAGCCAAAGCAGATCTTAACGCAAAAGACAAGTCCGGATGGGCACCCATCCATATAGCTGCAGAGAAGAATCAATGCCAAATCATACCTGTTCTTGCGCAAGCAGGAGCTGATGTCAATGCAAGGCGAAATGACATGTACACAGCTCTACACATAGCCACACACTGGGGTTTTATGCCATGCATATCTGCCCTAGTTGCAGCCAAAGCAGATCTTAACGCAAAAGACAAGTCCGGATGGGCACCCATCCATATAGCTGCAGAGAAGAATCAATGCCAAATCATACTTGTTCTTGCGCAAGCAGGAGCTGATGTCAATGCAAGGCGAAATGACATGTACACTGCACTACACATAGCTGCGCACTGGGGGTTTATGCCATGCATAAGTGCCCTAGTTGCAGCCAAAGCAGATCTTAACGCAAGAAGCAATTCTGGATGGGCACCCATCCATATAGCTGCAGAGAAGAACCAATGTCAAATCATCCCTGTTCTTGCGCAAGCAGGAGCTGATGTCAATGCAAGGCGAAGTGACTGGTACACAGCCCTACACATAGCCACACACTGGGGTTTTATGCCATGCATAACTGCCCTAGTTGCAGCGAAAGCAGATCTTAACGCAAGAGACAAGTCTGGATGGGCACCCATCCATATAGCTGCAGAGAAGAACCAATGTGAAATCATCCCTGTTCTTGCGCAAGCAGGAGCTGATGTCAATGCAAGGCGAAATGACATGTACACTGCACTACACATTGCTGCGCACTGGGGGTTTATGCCATGCATAACTGCCCTAGTTGCAGCCAAAGCAGATCTTAACGCAAGAAGCAATTCTGGATGGGCACCCATCCATATAGCTGCAGAGAAAAACCAGTGCCAAATCATCCCTGTTCTTGCGCAAGCAGGAGCTGATGTCAATGCAAGGCGAAGTGACTGGTACACAGCCCTACACATAGCCACACACTGGGGTTTTATGCCATGCATAAGTGCCCTAGTTGCAGCCAAAGCAGATCTTAACGCAAGAAGCAAGTCTGGATGGGCACCCATCCATATAGCTGCAGAGAAGAACCAATGTGAAATCATCCCAGTTCTTGCGCAAGCAGGAGCTGATGTGAATGCAAGGCGAAGTGACATGTACACACCACTACACATAGCTGCACACTGGGGATTTGACTCGTGTATTGGTGTTCTTTTGAGCGCTAAAGCAGATCCTAACGTTCGCGACAAGAATTTGTGGACGCCATTACACATTTCTGCGGAGAAGAAACAATGTCACGTTATGCCGATTTTAGTTAAATCTGGTGCTGACGTGAATGCCAAGACAAATGTTGGATGGACCCCTTTACATTTCGTGGTGGAGAAGATTTATCCTCAATGTATACCAATATTATTAGATCTTGGCGCCGATGTCAATGCAAGACGAAATGATGGTTGGACTTCCTTACGCATGGCAAAACATTGGTCATGTTCTGAATGTATCACTTTACTTGTTGCTGCAAAAGCAATTGATTAACTTTTGTTGGTAACCATGTCTTGCTATTTAACCCTGTCACCATTTCTTGTAATACACGTTTCTATGTACAAGTAAAGTTTATATGAGTGCGAATCACGTGTTGTGTTTTCCTGTAATTACTTTTTGAAGTGAAGTTGTATGAGCTTGTAATAAAGGTGTTTGCTTGTCGGGCAAAAAATATTTATAACACCAATAATTTTAATAGTACCTGACCTGATAAACACTAGATATCTTTATATATTTATGAACAATTTAGTTCGATATTTCCACTCTTTTAGGGGGATATTTAAATTTCTTTCTCTTTAGTGTAGTAGTATATGGAAGGAAAATTATTGGGAGCACATCAACAAATGAACAGGAAATGTCGGTCATAAACTCTGTATTTCAGGTCCTTTTGAGCTTTAGCTCTGCACACACGTCAGAATTAAGGTCTATTAGCGCTTTACCGAAGATATGAGCAGAATACTGAGATGATGAGAGGGATGGAGAGGAGATTCACGCAATCTTTATATCTGGAATTCGAGATGTCTGTGTGGATTAATGTCTGTCTGAATGCGTGAATGTACGTACGACCATGTATAAATGAATTTATGCTTGATTCTGTTTACAAATGTACGCGTATGTATGCATGCACTAATGCATATGTGTATGAATGTAAGAAAATTATGTATGTATGTATGTATAAGTGAATTAATAAAAGAAAGAATAAATATATGTACGTATGTATCAAAGAATACATGAATACGTATAAATGTGTGAATGTATGAATGTGTGAATGTATTTATTAATGAAAGTATTTTTATGCATGTATTATGCAGATGCATGCATGCATGTTTATAGGTATTTATGTACGATTATGTAAGCTTATACAACTATGTATGAACGAGTCACGCATAGGTGTCGGATTAGAAGCGATTGAAGAGATATTAAGTCAATACTGCAGTATAAGATCTTCTTGTGACGTTCCTGATATCATTAAGATAGTTTAATGTTGGAATGTACTTTACATAAAGCCACTGTGACATATTAAAAACTTTCTGGAAATTTCAGAAATTTCCTTCTGGAAATTTTTTTGGTCGCATGGGAGAAAATGCATTTACATGAATGGTATAGTTCCGATTTTCATTAAAGCCTCAGACATTTAGAAAACTGCAAAATGTCTTTAAATTTTGAACCAAAATTTTCGTTTAGAAAGATGGTTGAGTTTCATACTCAACCAAATTTCATGATTTTCAGTTTAAATGAAAGGAAATGAGCCCCATATATGATATTGATTGCTATTATTAACCAGTTTTGAAGCATAAACACCAAAGTTTAAAATAATAAAATCGTAAAATTAATAGAAAACACGCCTATCTGCCACAATTTGTGCCGTTTAGTTGCGGGGCGGAGACGGGGCGGAGACGGGGCGGAGGCGGGGCGGAGGCGGGGCGGAGGCGGGGTGGCTGGAGGGAGGCGAAAGCAGCGGTGGCGTCGGGGGAGAGGGAAGCTGTTAATCAGGCGAGACCTCATAACGTGCCTCGCGAGCCATGCTTAGTCCCTGGGGCCTCGTGTAGGCAAGGCCGCGCCAAGGGTGGGGGCAACTTGAGATCTCCGGATTCTCTGGGCGTCTTAGCGGCAGCTCCTTGTATTCACTGGTTTTCTGCAGCTACAAGCCCTCTCTTGGCCCCTAGACGTGGCGGTACTCAATGGGGAATGTTCCTTGGTATAGAGGAGATACTTTAAGAAGGGATCTCTCACTGGGAGGTTGCAGGTTCGAGACCCGTCAATGGGAGGATTTTCGACTCTAGCTTGTCAGCTAGATTGTATTCAGTCGCTGTCTGGAGAAGAATTCTAGCGACCGGCTGCTCTGATTAGTAATTTTTCGTGGTTTCTCCGAACTATAACAGGCAAATGCTGGAACAGTACCCTAACAAACGGGCCACGGAGCGCGCGCGATCTTCCTACATCTTCCTTGTCCTATCCTCATCTCTTATACACACTTACACTAACATGCACTACATTACCACACATGTCGGGAGACCGGTCGTTTGCTTAGAGCTTGTGCCGACTGAGTCGGTTCCCAATGGGGAGAGATACCTGGTTAAGGAAAACCCCGCTAGCCGACGGATCTTGATATCAAGCGGGGGGAAAGCACTGTCACCTCCCGAGGAAGATATGCACTACAGTTACTGGCGTATGATCCTAGAAGTTGATGTGCCCAGAATCACTAACATTCAATCAATTAATCAATACATCTAAGAAGGGACCATTTTGGCAGTTCGGAATAAAAATGAACGTAAATTATGGCAATGACATTTATGACAATGAAGGATATTGATCAAACCATTTAAAAATTAGCTGATTCGAAACGAACCCACTTACGAAATTAGTGCGTGAACATAACCAGCAGTTGTATTGCCAGCAGTGGCCAAGCAATAGCTGTCAGAGCGGTCCCTTCTTATAGTAATATTGCCAGCAGTGGCTAAATATTCAATCATCTATTACTTTGATACCAGTATAAACAGCAACTGCAATTCCAAAATCTATGTTTTCAAAATATTTATTAAGCCCTCCGTAATTTGCATATTCCAATAATTGTTAAAAAGTCTTGGGGCAGGGTAGGGCCAGGGCGGGGCCAGGGCGTGTTGGGGCTGGGGCGGTGTGCGGCGTGGGCCCTAGGACGGGCAGGTGGGCGGGCCGGGGCGAGGAACGAAATGGGCAGAAGCGGGCCGAGGGCGATGGCCAGAATACGCGGAGCGGGAACAGGGCGTGGCGGGTAAGAATTGGGCTGGAAGTGAGTTGCATGGCAGGATGGGGACAACATTGGCGAAGAGGGGATGAGGCGGGTTCGGGGAGCACATGGCCGGACAAGGAACAGGGGCGGCGAACAAAGGCGGAGCAAAGCGATGGGACTGAGTGGGGTGTGTGGTCCGTGGCGGGAAAAGAGCGGTGCGGGGAAAGTCGCGTGGCGAGGACGGTCGCGGTGCGGGGACGATGGCGGTGCGGGGACGGTCGCGGTGCGGGGACAGTCGCGGAGCGGGGCAGTCGCGGGGCAGGGACGGTGGGGTGCGGGGACGGTGGCGGTGCGGGGATGGTGGCGGTGCGGGGCGGTGGTGGTGCGGGGACGGTCGCGGAGCGGGGACGGTCACGTGGCGGGGACGGACGTGGCGCGGGGACGGTTGTGGAGCTCGGACGAGCGGCGTCCGTTCGGACCGGTGTAAGCGGTGGCGGGGGCGGGGGCGGCGCTGGCACGACGGGCGACCGGCCGCCGCCTCCACTGACCTCGTCGGCCGCAACACGGCCCGGGCCATTGCGCGCACGTGTCGGCGGCCGCAGCGGCGGCGGGGGCGTCGGCGGCGCTGGGGACAGGTGGAGCGTAGACCCGGAGCTTAGGTCCTCGCACGTTGCCCGACTCTGATGCCACGTTCGTTCCCCGGTTAAATGCTCTCATCTGAGATTGCCAGGGTAGTACCCAGCGTCGGCAGAAAAAAGTTAACTATTTAAAATTTCTAGTAATCACGCACGTGACAATGGCAGTGGCAGTGTAGGTGACGGACTCTTAAAATGGGGTTGTGGGCGGTAGCGGGGCTGTTGCGATGGCTGACGCGGCAGCGGCGGTAGTGGTAGGAGCAATAGTCACAGCGGTGGCGATGGCGATGACAGTGACGATGACCGTGACGATGACCGCGACGATATTCGAGACGATGGCCGTGATATAGTCTTGACGATGGCCGTATCGATAGTCGTGACGATGGCCGTAACGATGGTCGCGACAATGGCCGTGACGATGGCCTGACGATGGTGATGACGATGGCGGTGACGATAGGTGACGCTGGCGGTGACAATGGTCGGGATAATGGCGGTGTTGTGGGGGTGGTGGGGCGGCGGTTGTGGGGATGGTGAGGATAGTAGGGACTTGATTGCGAGATTGGCGGAGGTGTTGGAGGTAGAGATGGTGAATGTGGCGGTGGCGGTGGGAGTGGTGGTGGTAGTCGCTGTGACGGGGGTGATGTAGGGGATGCCGGATGGAGGCGTCCCGACGCTTACGACAGCTGTCGTTGCCCGACTTTACTACATCACATCCGTTTTCCTTTTGTATTCACCAGATCGAGACTGTCAAGCAAATACTGATACGTCAGAAAAGAAATATGAAGATGAATTATTTATTTAAAATTAAGAATAAATAATTAACATTTTAAAATTCAGTTTTGGAATGTATCTGTATATAACTATTTCGTCTCAAGGTGGCACCACACATTCGTTATTCGACGAACAGAAACCAACCAGTTGGCGAATCCCGAGTAGTGTGGATGGGTTGCTTGCTATTTGCCAAGTGGCGAACGTTCGGTGCTCGTCCTACCCACCACGTGTCGTTTGGACACATCAAAGGGAGCGAACATTCGCCGAACACATTAGCTGCTCTGATAGGGCGAGCGGTAGCCCGTTGTCCGGCGAATGCCGAATGTGTGGAGCCGACTTCACACAAAGGACTGACGATCGCCGTGACGATGGCCTGACGATGGGGGTGACGATGGCGGTGACTTCGGCGCCGTTAGATCCCGGGATTCCTAGTCGGCCACCCAACCGGAAACCCGCGATTAGCTTAACTTTCTAGACAGAATACAGAGGAAAGCGAATAAGTTTACCTATAGAACTAACGCAATAAAAAAGGTATGGGAACCTCTAGAAACGAGAAGAACAAGGGCGAGGATTTTCGCTCTTTATAAATCGTACGTAGGTCAACCAGGTTGGAAGGAAATGCAGGTTAAACTAGAAAAAACAAATTAATTCGGCCGAAGCGATCATACTCACAAAATTCGAACAAGGAAACAAAATTCAGATCTTGGGAAATTTTCCTTTTGTAACAGAACAATTTAAGATTGGAACAGTTTATCCGCAGCAATTTTCGAAGCTTTTCCTCTAAGTGTCCGAAGCTTTAGAAATAAGTTAGAACAATATGAGAGTAATACACATTAAATGAGTAAGTGCTGTGAAATGCTGGTCAGTGTAATTCAAAGCAAAAACAGTGTAGTGTAGTGTAGTGTAGTGCAGTGCAGTGAACGTAGTGACTGTAGTGAACGCGATCAATGAATTAAAAAAATTTAGCCAATATTTATGTAGCTTGTATTAAATTTTAGCATCACTGACATACAATTATTGGATTTCATGACAGAGTTGAAATATTTGTTATAATACTTAGTATTAGTGATAGTATGATTACTGCATGTTCGGCTTGTACTGTACTCCTTTATTATTATTATTGTTGTTATTATTATTGTAATTATTGTTATTTAACTGCCACCGGGTCATACCCAATTGCAGTTCAAATAAATGTATATGTATGCATATGTATATTACAAACCTTCGTGGCTCCACGTAGTTAACGAATTCAGATAGCGACGCCAGTTTCGTGGCCTTTCACTAGGATCATCCCAGCATTCGACTGAATAACCAAGGAAACCACGAAAATCCCTGTCAGGATGGCCGGCACGGCGGTCGAACCTGGGCCTCCCGAATGCGAAGTCAGCGCACTACGCCCGGATCCACTTCGCTCGGTTTAAGAAGCTATGTGCACGTGACAACCACTAGTAGAGGAGAGGTCGGAGCCGAAATGGAGCTACAGACGGAAGAGAAGGCGATGGGGAAGCGGTTGCTTGGCCCGATGCGGATTGATTGATTGATTGATGCTTTCGTGTTTCCGGGCGCGTCAACTGCTCTGGTCATTAGTCCCGTTAGTGTAGTGCATGTTTTTCTTCTAGAGAGATGGCGGTGATCTTCGGCGGGATGGCAAGATCCGGCGCCGACCTACCGTCGGCTATTGGGGTTTCCCCCTAACCAGGACTCTCCCACCAGCTGGGCACCGAACCAGCCAGGACAAGCTCGAAGCTCCCGACCGGTCTCCCGGAATATGTGGTAGTGTAGTGCATGTTAGAGTAAATGTGTGTGTAAGGGGAGAGGATAGGACAAGGAAGAAGAAGGACAGATCGCGCGCGGTTCGTGGCCCGTTTGGTAGGGTACTGCTCCGGCATTCGCCTGGTGTTGATCGGAGAAACCACGGAAAACCACCGATCAGAGCAGCCGGCCGCTAGAATTCTCCTCCAGATAGCGCCTGAATTCGTCCTAGCTGAAATGCTAGTGTCGAAAATCCTCCCACCGTCAGGACTCGAACCTAGGGCCTCCCGGTCAGAGGCGCCCGTTGCGGGGGCGACAGTGGTGTTGCAGGCAGTGGCAAACTAATGAACGTGATGCTGGTCATTTAGGTTATATACGCATCCCCTCCTGAAGATGCATGATGGTCGAAGGATGAAATGGGGATTCACTCCAGAAAACGAACTCTCTTGGGCTTCTTAACTTTGCGATCTGAAAAGTTTCGGAAAACTGTAAGGCGTCTTCCCCAACATAACTCTGAGCTTGTTCAGGTCATTTTATTCAAAGATCGATCAACCTTCCCTACTTTGCTATTGAGTCACTACCGCGTCGAAATCTAAACTCCACAGGGAAACGCCCCCACTAATACAAGGCGCCTATGATCCCAGTCTACTACCTACTGAATTACGTTCGGTCGCTAAAAACGTGGTAGCACCATAAACCTTAGTATATCGGGGTGATACTTCCAAACCTCTACCTGAGCTGTACACATGTTTAGTCAGTTCTATTTTACAACTAACGACGTGGGTAGCGCCAACTCAATAATCTGTTGGATGTTTTCAATCCATCAGCGCTGGAATAAGGCCATGACGACTCTCATTATTACTGACAAAATTGACATTGTTGAGAAACTCAGATAATTGGACGGGAGTTTCCAATAATTTTCCAGACTTGCACAAACGCCTAGATGTCCTTCGTTCACACTATCGACATAAGTATTGGCAATAAACTTCGGCGAAATTCGGTGATTGCATCCATATTTTCACCAGAGCTAGACTCGCTATAATTAATGTTTAATAAATAGGAAATTTTCAAATAAAAAATAATGAAATAAAATGCTATATAACTTCTATGACTGTCTAAGTAATAAAGGTAACTATTTTGTGTTCTTCGACTACTATTCCAGCTCGAGAACACCTATTAAAACATAAGTTATATTTTTACACAGTGAACAGAATAGGCAATTTATATTCACAAATATTTCTCACGTACCAGCCATTCCCACGCATCACGCAAACGCGCTCACACAACCACAAATATATGTGCCCAACCATGTGTGCACACGTCTCTATCAGGGCATGCGTGTGCAGCTACGCATGTAACATCACTCGGGCGTGTGAGATCAGCAGGGTATAGCTGCGCAGACAAATACGAAAAATGTCGAAATGTATTCCATTGATGTGGGCGAGAGATATTTGCCGCACCGCCTGTAAATAAATTCACTAGTTATTAGTTTCACGAGGCGTATAGTGTCACACTGATTGATTGATTAGTGATTCCGGGCGCGTCAACTGCTAAGGTTAATAGTCTCGTACGTGTAGTGAAGGTTATCATCGTTGGAGTGGATGTAATCTTCCCCAGTGACTCGCGCGCTCCGGCGTTTACTCATGTCGACTTGTATGGTTTTCCCCAACCAGGTATCTTCCACCCGCGGGGCAATCGGACCGGGAGCGGTGGCTCAGTGCATCAACTGATGTCACTGCAGCGCCTCTGACCGGTAAGTCTTAGGTTCGAGTCCTCACGGCGGCAGGATTTTTTGACATTAGCTTTTCAGCTAGGTCGAATTCAGTAGCTGCCTGGAGGAGAATTCTAGCTCCGGCTGCTCTGATTGGTAGTTTTCCGGAGTTTCTCCCATCAACACCAGGCGAATGTAAGAGCAATACCCTAACAAACGGGCCACGGAACGCGCGCGATCTTTCCTTCCTCTTCGTTGTCCTATCCTCTCCCCTTACTCCTTAGGGAGTTTGTGTACTCACTAACGTTAAAGCGCTTACAATCTTCTACGCATGCGCAGTTCAAGTTTCACATTACTTTTGTGCATCTAAGCACGCGGAGAAGCTCAAGATTGCTGTCAACTGCTGTACGTTAGGTCAAGCTAAACTCCCTATTACCCATTCCAGATAATCGATATCATTATCTTATCGACTGAATACATGCACCCTCGAACGTTAAAGCAGTATCGATCTTCTATGCATGCCCAGTTCACGTTTCGCATCACTTTCGTGCATCTGCGCATGCGCAGAAGATAGATAGTGCTTTAACGTACGAGGGTGCGCAAACTCTCTACCCTAGAGTACTTATGCACGCCATAGCGGACGGCACTATCGAACTTTTGCGTATGCGCAGATGCGCTAAATTGATGCGAAACGTGAACTGCGCATGCGCAGAAGATACATAGTGCTTTAACGTTCGAGGGTGCACAAACTTCCTTAATATTACGATGTTATCGATTCAACAGTATCCTTATTACCATAATATCGATTCAACAGTAATTATACAACGATGGTATCGTTTTAAGAATATCAATACCAGTTTTCGATTCAACAGTATCGTTAAATAATTTGTGAATACATAACACAAAAGCATCGATCCCATGGATTCTGGATAACACAAAAGTGTCGATGGTCCAGCAATCTTCCTAGGCGTGGGATGCAACGGTGCTCACACTGCACCGGTCCGTCGTTCGATCCCCTTTGAATGAATGAATGCCTTATTTTACGTGGCGAGACTCAGGCCATGAGGCCTGCTCTTCCGTCTGACCACGCAAATTTCGTTACGCTAATTTCACCTACTAGGGGAGAAAGAAGGTATTACTTGGGTGACGAAACAGACAATTTACGTTATCTCAGATGCTTCATCTAGGGTTGAGTCTATTTTACATGCAGTAAATCTACTAACATGGGACAGCCGGCTTTACTTCCCCTCCGAAGGAAGCTGTACGAAGGATTTTTTTCGCTCTTAAAAATCCACGACTTCGATCGGGTTTGAACCCGCGGACTTGGGTACAACAGCCCGATATGCTGACCGTTACACCATCCCCACCGCGATACGCTAACCGTTACACCATCGCCAACGCGATACGTTGACCGTTACACCATCGCCACTGCGATACGCTAACCGTTACACCATCGTCACCGCGATACGCTAACCGTTACACCATCGCCACCGCGATACGCTAACCGTTACACCATCGCCACCGCGATACGCTAACCGTTACACCATCGCCAACGCGATACGTTGACCGTTACACCATCGCCACCGCGATACGCTAACCGTTACACCATCGCCACCACGATACGCTAACCGTTACACCATCGCCACCGCGATACGCTAACCGTTACACCATCGCCACCGCGATACGTTGACCGTTACACCATCGCCACCACGATACGCTAACCGTTACACCATCGCCACCGCGATACGGTAACCGTTACACCATCCCCACCGCGATACGCTAACCGTTACACCATCGCCACCGCGATGGGGTAATGGCCTTTGCGTTCCCGGGTGACTGGTTGGGGCCGGCGCGCGTGTTTTTGACGCACGGCATGCAACGAAGCGCAAGAGCGCGTTGCACGAGGTCCGGGGGGGAGGGGGACGGGAGTGACGGGGCGGTGAACGGGCGTTAGCGGACGCGATGCAAGCCCGCGAAAAATCATCGCACTACAAAACAGGACATTGTCAAGTCCCCTATCCGGCGGGCGCGCGGGACATTCAACAAACAAGCAGCGGACCGAAGGGGAGTAGAGTGGGGGTTGACGGGAATGGAGGGGTGGATAGGACAGCACAGAACGGCGAGGTGGGGTGCACAGGGCGGGAATTGATTGATTTTATTAAGGATTCTGGGCGCGTCAACTGCTAAGATCAATAGTCCCGAGTGTGTAGTGCATGTTTTCTTCTCAAGAGCTGACGGTGATCTCCAGCTGGATGGTGAAATTTAGCGTTGGCCTACTGTCGGCTAGAGGGGTTTTCCTTAACCAGGTATCTCCCACCAGGGGGGCACAACCGCAACCGGGACAAGCTCTGAGCTCCCGACCGGTCTCCCGGCACGTGTGGTAATGTAGTGCATGCAAGTGTGTGTATAAGTAA
This sequence comes from Teleogryllus occipitalis, assembly GCA_011170035.1. Lineage (NCBI taxonomy): Eukaryota > Metazoa > Arthropoda > Insecta > Orthoptera > Gryllidae > Teleogryllus > Teleogryllus occipitalis. The sequence continues at coordinate 82,141 of BLKR01002397.1, forward strand.
TAGATGAGGATAGGACAAGGAAAATGAAGGAAAGATCGCACGAGGTCCGTGGGCCGTTTGTTAGGGTACTGCTCCGGCATTCGCTTCGAAATTCTCGGAGCAACCACAGAAAATTACCGTTCAGTCAGCAGCCGGCGGATAGAATTCTCCTCCAAACAGCAATGGAACTCAACCTATCTACCTAGCTACTGTCGAAAATCCTACCATCGTCGGGACTCAAACCTAAGACTTGTGTAAAGAGTACGACCGGTGAAAGAGCGTCATACATTTTCGAAGAACGTTCTAGTTTTGCAAGTTATTTATTTATTTTTATTTATTTTACGTCACAAAACCGTTAAAACTGCGTATGACGTGCTATGGGGAAAAGTGAATTGTGTGCACATTTTCAAAATTCTGTGATCCCTACACTAAGTCATATACTACTTGAATTTTGAAAAAAAAAGCTCTCATGTAATAAAATCTATTTTCAAGGATAAATAAGCAATAAATTTTGGGCTCTTATCCATGTTGTTAATGATGAACCATTGGTTTGGGATGACTCAAAGGTAGTTTTGCCGTTCGCTCAGCAGTGTCTCTGACTGGGAAGTCCTAGTGATCGAGTCATGACGGTGGCGGATTTTCGACATTGGCGTTGAAGTTAGGTAGGGTCGTCTCCTGTCTGGAGAATTCAAGTGGGGTCTTCTTATATCGATAGCTTTACGTGCTGTCTTCGAAAAAATGTCAATCAAACGCCGTAGAAGTGCCCTAACAAACGAGATTCGGATAATGCGCCATTTATCGCCTCTCCCCTTACTCAGTCACACTTACATGCACTCCACAACCACACATCTCGGGAGACCAGTCGGAAGTTCAAATCTTGTTGATTGATTGATTAATTTTTTCGTGTTTCCGGGCGCGTTAACTGCTTTGGTCATTAGTCCCGTTACTGTAGTGCATGTTTCTTCTCGGGAGATGGCGGTGATCATCCCATGCTGGATGGCGAGATCCGGCGCCGACCTACCGTCGGCTAGTGGGGTTTCCCCCTAATCAGGACTCTCCCACCAGCGGAACACCGCCCTAGCCGGGACAAGCTCTAAGCTCTCGACCGGTCTCCCAGAATATGTGGTAGTGTAATGCATGTTAGCGTAAGTATGTGTATGTAAGGGGAGAGGGTAGGATAAGAAAAAGGAAGGAAAGATCGCGCGCGGTCCGTGGCCCGTTAGTTATAATTTACAGAAATATTTGCTGAAACATACTGAAACACCGTGCTATTTAATTACCATGTAATTAATAGGTTACATAGTTTGGAAAATTCATATCAAAAAGTTGCATACATTTTTAATTATTCCACAAATTTTCAGCTGAAATTTAAATAATCACTCCACATTTTTGTACGTGTAATGATTTGATTATATCATGTATTTTAATGTAGTATAATTAATACGAAGGGCATGTAATGCTCTTAATGAAATGTAATAATAAAAAATCGATCTGAGAAAACTGCGGAAAGAATAACAGTAGTCGCCAAGCAGTAGTGTAGGCGATCAATGCTTATGCGGATGCCGAAGTAGTTCCATAAACAAAGGGCAACAAATAGTGCGTAAATTTCATTCCCTTCCCAGTCATCATTACCATCATTAGAACCAAGAGGCGGACATGTCGCACTTTTAATATTACCCTTCCTACACCGAAAGAAAAATGAGACAAGCGTCAGACGTCCGGTTTGCCAATTGCCAATCAGTTTCCGATGCTTGAAGATTGACATCAGTGTATAAGATCCTATCCCGTGAACACTAAACATTTTAGAGAAGAGAAATATCTTTAATTCTGTATTATCACAGATCACAATGATTAGTTAAAATAAGTTTTGAAATCGTTATTTAAAGTGAATGACCTGACTTATCCTATTATAATTTAACTTATCTTCATAGGATTTCTGATATTATTAAATGAACATCGTGCTCATAAATTCACAGGCCATTATTTAATAGAAACTACAGGGAATTAAACGTATCAGATTATAAACAAATATAGAAAACTAGTGAGCTGTGCCAGCAAAAATGCTGCTGAACATAACCACACAAAATGTTTTTCCAAATTGTAGCAGGCACACATATCAAGAAGCAATTAAATGCTCTCGTATTACACTGCAATAAATTAAATATCATACTGTCATCACTAACACTACAATAAAATTTTATAGAGTACAACAGTAGCATAGAGTAACCCAAGAATATAAAAAACGTTGCTGTTATATGAACAACAAATATTTAATCGTGGACATGCTCTTCCCTAGTATATTTTCTTTGCATGACGTCAACTAGGCCATTAGCAGGAACGTACTGAGTAAGAAAGTTCTGTCTGGTTGCGCAGTAGGAGAATAAGCAAAATAATACAAATTTCATGTTTCAGTGAAAACAGAAACTTACGTTGTTTTTGCGCTATCCCCGTGTTTATAGGACGACACTATAGACACCACTCACATGACACGAGGCTGTATAGCTTTCTTTGAATTTCTGTGTGCAATCAAAACTTATATTTTTTGTTTTCAAAAAAAGCTGTCTTATATTTTCCGGTGTCTTATCAGGATATTTGCCGGTGTCCCTATATTTCCTCAACTAGATCGTAAGAACTCATGCACTCAATACTCAGCAATAAGAACGATTTTACCATATGTTATTAGAGTGTGTCGGAATAAACGTTACAAACTTCTAGGCCATTCACAATGGTAAACAATGATCACTTTTTACCGAGTATATCGTGATGGGAAATTTCAAGCAATGAAGTAACATGCAGCATTTGCCTCTGCTAAAGCCAACTTCGTCTACACACATGCTCGACAGGTGCATGAAACCTCCTTGAACGCTCTGAACGTGCCCTGCCGGACACCTGGGTAAAAGAAATTACCTACAATCAGGGGCAAAAGAATGATGCGTTAAAAGAAATTACCATTACACGTCCATTGGCAAACGTGGACACTTATTGACCTCTTCAGATGCCCTAGAAGTTTGTAACATTTATTCTGAATCATTATATATTCAAATGTACTAAAGGCACTCACTGGTAAACCATATCTATTGACATCTGTAGATACCCTAGAAGTTTGTAACATTTATTCTGAATCATTATGTATTCAAATGTTCTAAAGTAATTCACTAGTAAACCATATCTAATTTTCGCCAAAAAATTTGTCCACATCAGTTTCTACACCGCTATCAATATTATGTCTGGTAGTGAGGAATCTAAGGTAATATAAAATAAGGTAGGAAGCATAGACAGCCACCGGGAGCGGTGTCGTCGGCGGCCTGGCAGGCCGTACGCGCACCCTCGCACCCGGCCTGCGGCGGTGGGGGCGTGGACGAGGGCGGGGGCGGGGGCGGCAACAGCGCGGCGACGCCGGAACAAACGCCGGTGCAACGGGCGATCAATGCGATGCAGCTCGTGGCCACATAAAAGGGCGCACTCTGCTGCAATTTGTTCCGCCCTCGTGCACGCCGCCCCGCCCCCGCCGCTGGCCCGGTCCGGCCCGGCCCCCGGGCGCAACGAGTGCAGGCGCGCGTGATAGCCCCCGCGCGCGACCCAGGCACCGCCCCCACCACCCCGCTGACCCCGCGGCCCCCGTTGCCCCCGCCGCCCCGCCGCCCCGCCGCCCCGCCGCCCCGCCGCCCCGCCGCCCCGCCACCTCCGCCACCCCCGCCCCCACCCCTGCCCCCGCCACCGCCCTCACCGCCCTCGCCGCCCTCGCCACCCTCGCCACCCTCGCCGCCCTCGCCGCCCACACCACGCCGATCGCACCATCGCATCCTTCGCTCCCGCCCTCTGGCCACGCATCGGAACTGTCCATCTAATCACCCCCACGTTCCCCACGGTGCTGATACCCCATGGCACTCCCCGCGCCATCCCTAACGCACCATTGCCCTCACGGTTCCCACCGCGCCCGCCACGCCTCCGTCCCATGCAATCCACACCGCCGTGGTCGCGCCTATCGCAGTCACCGCCACTGTTCCTCTCTCCACACGCCGCCACCGTCGATTTCAACACCCCTACTTTCCCAACGGTGCTGACGCCCCGTGCCACTCTCATATCCACCCTATCGCACCATCGCACTTACCGCCACCGCCGCGCTCACTACCCCACGGCGCCCGCAACGCTGCTCCCGCCCAATGCCGCTCACGCCCCCATGGCTGCGCCTACCGCACCATCGCACCCACCCCCGCCCCTCTGGGCGTTCATCGCACCACTCCCACAGGCCCCAACGGTGTTGACGTCCCATGCCGCTCCCATTGCCACCTCTATCGCCCTCACGGTTTCCGCCGCTCCCAACACCTACACCGCCCGCCCCATGCATCCACGCACAACGCATGGTTTCTAGTATCGGAAAGTTGCACTCACCAATTCCGCCCCCTCTCAACACCAGCAGCCCCTACGAGTCCACCGCATCCCCACTCGTATCGCCCCATGGCCCAATGCCGTCCACGCTGCCATGAACGCGCCCATCACCCCATCGCACCCACCGCCCCAGCCTCTCTGGGCACGCGTCGGCACCGTCGATCTAACCACCCTCGCGGTCATAAATGGTGCTGACGTCCCCCCACATCCGCCCCTATCGCTGTGTCGTAACTGTCACACCCGTCCTAACCAACCCAAGCCGCTCGCAATGCTGGTCCCCCAACATGCCGCCCTCGCCCCCATGACTGTGCCTATCATATCATCGCACCCTCCACTCCCGCCCATCTGGGAACCAGTCGCACCACCTACACCGTCCCAAATGGTTCTTACGTCCCAAGCCGCCCTCATCTCTACCACCGCACCACCCTCCACGCCATCATGTCGACGGATATTCCAGCAGCACACTCACCGCACCCGCCCCTCTGGCAACCCCTCGGTTGATTGAATGATTTTATCGTTTTTCCGGGCGCGTCAACTGCTTCGGTCATTATTCCTGTTAGTATAGTGCATGTTTTTATCTCGAGAGATGGCGGTGATCCTCCCCCGCTTGATGGCGAGACCTACCGTCGGCTAGTGGGGTTACCCCCTAACCAGGACTCTCCCACCAGCGGGGCACCGCCCCTGCCGAGACAAGCTCTAAGCTCCCGACCGGTCTCCCGGAATATGTGGTAGTGTAGTGCATGTTAGTGTAAGTGTGTGTGTGTAAGAGGAGAGGATAGGACAAGGAAGAGGAAGGACAGATCGCGCCCGGTCCGTGGCCCGTTTGGTAGGGTACTGCTCCGGCATTCGCCTGGTGTTGATTGGAGAAACCACGGAAAACTACCGATCAGAGCAGCCAGCCGCTAGAATTCTCCTCCAGACACCGACTGAATTCGATCTGGCTGAAAAGCTAGTGTCGAAAATCCTGCCGCCGTCAGGACTCGAACCTAGGACCTCCCGGTCAGAGGCGCTGCAGTGATATCAGTTGATCAACACCTCGGAACCCTCAATCTCACCACCCCCACGACCCCAACAGTGCTGACGCCCCATGGCGCCCTCATGGCGCCCTCATGGCCATCACCCTCATGGTTCCCGCTGCTCCCACAGCCCACGCCACACGCGCCTAAGCACCCCACACCGCTATGATCGCGCCTAACGCCCCCACCACCTCCGCCCTTCTCGATTCCCGTCGGCATGGTTGAACTCACCACACCCACCGTCCCCGAAAGTGCTGACGCCTCAAGCCATACCCGGGCTATCCCTATCGCCCTCACAGCTTCCGCCGCCCCATCGACCCCGCCCTTCTCACCACCGTCGACCGGGAGCGGTAGCTCAGTGCGTCAACTGATGTCACTGCAGCGCCTCTGACCGGGAGGTCCTAGATTCGAGTCCTAACGGCGGCAGGATTTTCGACACTAGCTTCCCAGCTAGGTCGAATTCAGTCGCTGTCTGGAGGAGAATTCTAGCGGCCGGCTGCTCTGATCGGTAGTTTTCCGTGTTTTTTCCGATCAACACCAGGCGAATGCCGGAGCAGTACCCAATCAAACGAGCCACGGACCGCGCGCGAACTTTCCTTCCTCATCCTTGTCCTATCCTCTCCACTTATACTAACATGCACTACACTACCACATATTCCGGGAGACCGGTCGGGAGCTTAGAGCTGGTCCTGGCTGGGGCGGTCCCCGTTGGTGGGAGTGTCCTGGTTAGGGGGAACCACTAGTAACCGACGGTAGGTCGACGCCGGATCTCGCCATCCAGCGGGGGAAGATCACCGCCATCTCTCGGGAGAAAAAAACATGCACTACACTAACGGGACTAATGACCAAAGCAGTTGACGCGCCAGGAAACACGAAAAAATCAATCAATCAATCAAAAGCCACTGTCGACCTCACCACTCCCACACACTCCAACGGTGCTCACGACCCATGATGCCTCTTTGTCTCCCCTTTCGCCCGATCACACTCACTGCCCCCGCCAATCCATGCCTCCCGCTATACCACACACGCTCCAAACAATCAACCCTCCCATATCGGTCTATCGCACCCACCGCCCCGCCTCTCTCTACACCCGCAGGCTCCGACAACCTCACAACTCCCGAGGTTCCCGACGCTGCCCCCGTAAAAAGTCCTTTCCAACTCATTCCTCTACATTTAATAACTGAAATACGTTGCAGATTAGAAGTAAAAATTCATCATATTAAACTATTATAAAAAATCCAATTCTTCCTAAAACAGTACTTGCCGTATTTTTGGTGTAACACCGAAATATCTTTTATTTCAATGATAAACTGCTATAAATGTCGGGTGAAGAACGTGTACATCAAAGTCTTGTTTTTGTACTAACCACGATTCCTAGACTACTCCGATGCTCCCTGCCTTTCTGCACCATCACATCCATTGCTCCCAAGCTTCCCAACCCGCGACATCAATTCGGACGCACCGACTGAGTTTAGCTTAGCAACAACGTTGTCGCTGACTCTGATCGGGAGGTCGTAAGGTTTGAGTTTGGCAGAGTTTAGACACTAGCTAAATGTAGCATTAAGGAAATTAGTAACATAGATTTTTAAAACGAATAATCATGATTACCTGTTTCTGAAGCACAAATCGCAAAGTTTGTCGCCGATGTTGAAGTCGTCTTAACAGAATCACATAAATCATGTTTGAATAGTTTATACAACATAATATTTTTGTTTGACAACTTTTGTTATTTTCGACGCGTCATTTTAGATGTATATATTTTTGTAGCACTTCTGTGGGATATTATATATTTTTTTCAAAGAGTCAGGTTTTTGTCAAAGAATTTCCGAAACACATTTCTTAATACAAAGAAACAAAGTTATCACCAACAAGATCCATGCGAAAGAAGCATCTCTGCCTCCTTTATAATATAGGCTTGAACCCGAAAAGCATTGAAGCTGCATTTTTATATTCCTAATTATTTTCAAAATGAATGTTCGGATTCGGAAGGAACATTTGCAAATTTTATTTTAGTTTTCATGCAACCATTGCGAAAAACTAAAAAATTAATGAAAAAAAATAAATAAATATAGAAAGAAAGGACAAAGAAAGAATAAAAAAGAAAAAAAAGAAAAGGAAGCAAGAAAGAAAAAAATAGAAAGAAAGAAAGAAAGAAAGAAAGAAAGAAAGAAAGAAAGGAAGGAAGGAGGGAAAAAGTGTGAAGGCCAGCGAAATAAGAACAGTGGTGTGAACAGTGGTGAGGATAGAGAAAATACAACAGTTAAGGTACAAGAAAAAAAAACATTTCTCGTGAATTCCTAGAGGGCTCCCTCTTTATTGCCTCACCAGTGAGGGAACTAGTTTCACAGATAACAACTGATAACATTTCACTGATAACAAACATTTTGCTCCCTTATATTTCAACCGCTATTCACTGTCCTCTACCAAGCGAGAGATAGTACAGACAGGGAAAGAATTGTGCCCTGTTGCAACGCAGGTGCCATCCACTGCCCACTTGAAACACGCGCGTGTGTTTTGGGAGAGGGTCCGAACACGCGTGCAATCGCTCACTCGCTCGACTAATTATAGCAATCGAGGTCCACTCCGCCATTTGCTGGCCTGTTTTTAGCAGGTCCACTGCAAAACACGGAAACAGCCGTATTTTGGAAAATCAAACAGTTTTGTTCACAAAAGTGCATTTTTTATCAGAAATCTTTTAGCTTTTCAATTTTTTTACCGTAAAAAATTACAAACCTGATGTGACATTCGGAAGCGGGGTGGTAAATTCTGCTTAAGTTTTCTTGAGCTGTAGTATACCTAAACTTCTATTTAATTATTTATAGTTGAATAATGAATAAAGAGCAATAATCCTGGTTGGCAACGTTCAAAAACTATACATTTTCGATCCCGAATAATGAAAAATGTATTTGTACCGGCAAACAACTACAGGTAAGATTTCATTGTATTGCTAACAAAATAGCAATCCACATATGCCCTACTTCTCTCGCAGGAGACAAAGGTTAAGATACTCTAGAGCACGCACGTCACACATCGTCCGCACGAGCTACTTGCCCGCCTAGAGAACTCGGAGCTCCCACGGGTATGGGCAACTTCCCCTAATTCCGCACTCATTTCCTCTTAAAATCCAGAAAGGAGGGTTCATATGCAAGCTGGAGCGACGCAAGGCGATAAATAGTGGCTTCATACGAAAATATGTTTGCCAGATTTTCTTCTATCCAATACCCAAGTATTGTATTATGTTTATTTTCTTCACCACTTCTTACTAATTGATGTTTATTTTGTTACTAAATTCTCCCTTATATAAACATCTCTGCTAAGTGACAGGAGTATGTGTGAATGGAGAATTTTTTCCTTCTTTCATTTTGTTTTGTAATATTAAATCATTCAGTTACTTATTGTATTAGCAATAAAGTGAAATAAATTAACAAATCTCTATAAATTTACAATTATTCCTTACGCATGGACAGCGCTTTTAACAGGTATGAATATTTGTTTTTTCAACCTTTTAACCTGAACGTAGAGAGTTCATGCTTTTATATCACTCTTAAGTAAATAGAATTACAAAACCAAGATACTTTTGATTCTTTTTTGTTTCACTCTCAACTGAGAATTTGAAATCGGACTGATGTATTATTTACTTTTAATAGATATTTTTTTGCCTTCAAGAGTAAACAGGAGTTAATGTAGCAAAATTTGTGACAATAACTGTTAAGTAACTTCTCCTGAAGACTGTCGTATGTCAGGTATCCAATGATATACCGCCATTCAGTAGCATTTGTACAACCTTTACTTTTAAATCTCGCGCCAATTTCTCTGGATTGATTGATTGATTGATTGATTGATTTTTTCGTGTTTCCGGGCACGTTAACTGCTTTTTTCATTAGTCCCGTTAGTGTAGTGCATGTTTTTCTCTCTCGGGAGATGGCGGTGATCTTCCTCCGCTGGATGACGAGATCCGGCGCCGACCTACCGTCGGCTAGTGGAGTTTCCCCCTAACCAGGACTCTCCCACCAGCGGGACACCGCCGGTATTTGTTGTGGGTTTATGTTGACGAGTAGGTACAACATAAAAAGAAATTTGTTGACTTTTTTTCTCTAATTCTACTTGCCAAGAAACATTTGCTATCCTTGTTTAAATGCAATATACTAATAAATGTAAATGAACTGTGCAGATTAGTTTTATTTTTCGTCTAAAGCACATTCTGCAAAGTATTTACATTATGTTTAATTATGAAAGTAATGCATTTGGTGTGTGTTTAACCGAAAACACAATTCATTTAATTTTCTTCGAACGAAATGCTGGATGTATTTCCGTTAAGTTCAATTATGAGCAAAATTTTGCAATTTGATTTTAATACGTTTAATTCGAAACAATATTAATTATTTTTGTTATTTATGTAACGTTTAACAAAATACATTTTATAAAGGTTTCCTAGTGTTATGCTAATGATTCTTACTATTCTACGACAAATTATTGTCGTTTGAATGTTCATATGTTATTTGTGCTTCACCTAGAGTATATTTTGTTTTTACTTTCAAGCACTTCGGGGAAGATCGTTGTACTGTTTTTCCGAAATAATATTTTCCAACTCAAAAATACTATCAGCGTGAATATGAAACACAACTGTAAAATTTTATTTTTTAGAATCGGTAATTAGTCCTGAAGTTTTAAATGTAGGTAAACATCTCCGCATTTACTAAAGTTCTGCAGAATAAAAATATAAATCAATTAGTAAACTCTTGAAAAACCTTCTCTTGAAAAACCTTGGGGAACTGAAATACGAAAGCTAAAGTACACACCGTCAAAAGAACAAAACAACTTTTTCAATACTTTCACTATAAACAACCCCAAAACTGCATTTAATAACGTTCTATTGAGAAATGTCTCGCAAGTGAATCAAAATCTGATCTTTTTGAAGTGTTGCTCGCTATTTTTAATATAAAGTTAACCTAGGCAAACTAATCTTCATTGAATATCTTATTTTACTAACGATAATCCCTTTACTCATAATAATATTATGAAGATCAATAAATAAAATTAAACATTGATAAATATTTGTTAATATCGGTTAGCTTTTGAGGCTATCGCAATTGTAATTGATATATTAAGAGACTAATCATCACATCTTCAATTTCTTTTGTTCCTTTGTCCTTTTTTGTGCTTAACAGTTTACCTCTGACGAGTTATGGTTCACACTTGTTTCTGCACCTAGTGTTTCGTTGTTAAAAAAGTTCTTATGACCGCGTGTAAAATGCTCGTACATTTTAGGACCAAACCGCAAAATCCAGACATTTGGATTCAATGTATCGTAACTTTTGTAGGTTGCGCAAGAAACATCATTTGCTCACGTTTATATCCTAATTGTTTCAAAGTTATGATCTACAAACAAAGGATCTTTACTACTTTTGGACGAACTATCTTACGAAAATCAAGACCGGTAAAGTCCTTCAGAAGAAAAAATAAACAGAGAACTTGTTACAAAAACCTGCTTTCATTTTAAGTCATCAAGTACTGTGATAGCAACTCTTGGCTTAACATGTATGGCTTAGACTGCAGAAACATCGCAAAACAACAACGTGAATATATAAATAAAATTCAGATGTTGATTCTGATGAAAAAAGACGAGATTGTCATTTTACGAACCCAGACCGTGGGAGGTGGCTCAGTGCATCAACTGATGTCACTGCAGTGTCTCTGACAGGGAGGTACTAGGTTCGAGCCAGAAATTTCGTCACTAGCTAGATAGCTGGGTCGAATTCAGTCACTGTCTGAAGGACAATAATTCTACTGGCCGGCTGCTCTGATCGGTAGTTTTCCGTGGTTTGGCCGACCAATACCAGGAGAATGCCAAAGCAGTAACCTAACAAATTGGACTTTCTTTCCTCTTCTTTGTCCTATCCTCACCCATTTCTTGCACACACACACACACACACACACACACACACACACACACACAATACACTACCACACATACCGGAAGGCCGTTCGGAAGCATAGAGCGTGTCCCAGCTGGGGCGATGCTTCGCTAGTGGAAGACTCGTATCTGATTGGGGAAAAGCCGCTAGCCGACGGTTGGTCGGCGACGGATCTCATCATCCAATGGAGGGAAATCACCGCCACATGCCGAGGAAAGAAATGTACACTACACTTACGGGACTAATGACCTTAGTAGTTAACGCACCCTGAATCCCAGATCAATCAATCAATCAATCGATCAATCACTCAATCAACGAATTGAGCATGCAAAGGAACTCTCTCCAACACAGGGTGCCAACCCAGCATCCCCTTCCTCAGCCTCCCCACGTGGCACCGCACGCAGCTTTCGCCCCTAAATCCGCGACGCCGTGCGTGCCCCGTCGCCTCACCCGCGCACGCAGCGCCCCGTACGCGCCACGTCACGCGCAGACACGCGCGCACGCCTCTGGCAACGCGTCTTCCGGCGGAAGGGGCTTTCAACGCGCGCCCGTCGAAAGCCCGGCACGGAAAGTTGGTTTCGCGCTTGCAGCAGCGAGGGGAACAGCGAATCATGATCATGGATTTTCAGAAGAACTGACGTCCTTTCTCTGCTTTGTCTTTCCCTTCTTCTTACTTCTCCGCCTCTTCTTCCCATTATTTCTCTTCCTTGTCTTCTTCCATTTATTTCTCTTCGTCTGCTTCCCTATATTTCTCTTCCTCGTCTGCTTCCCTTTATTTTTCTTCCTCGTTTACTTCTCTTTACTTCTCTTCCTCGTCTGCTTCCCTTTATTTCTCTTCCTCATCTACTTCCATTTCTTTCTCTTGCTCGTCTACTTCTCTTTATTTCTCTTCCTCGTCTGCTTCTTCTGTTCCTCATCTACTTCCCTTTATTTCTCTTCCTCATCTACTTCCATTTCTTTCTCTTGCTCGTCTACTTCTCTTTATTTCTCTTCCTCGTCTGCTTCCCTTTATTTCTGTTCCTCATATACTTCCCTTTATTTCTCTTCCTCGTCTACTTCCATTTCTTTCTCTTGCTCGTCTGCTTCCCTTTATGTCTCTCCCTCGTCTACTTCCCTTTATTTCTCTTCCTCGTCTGCTTCTTCTGTTCCTCATCTACTTCCCTTTATTTCTCTTCCTCGTCTACTTCCATTTCTTTCTCTTGCTCGTCTGATTCCCTTTACTTCTCTTCCTTGTCTGCTTCTCTTTATTTCTCTTCCTCATCCGCCTCCCTTTATTTCTCTTCCTCGATTTCTTAGAATTATTTTTCTTTATCTTCCAATTATTTCTCCGACTCGTGTTCTTCGTCTTCTTCCCTCGCCCACTCTTCTTCATCTTCTTCCTTCTCTGTCTCGTTCTCACCTTCTTCTTTCCGTGTCCGTTTTTAACCTTCACCTTCCTTCCCTGTTTCTTCAACATTTTCCTTCTCTGATTCTTCTTCACCTTCTTCCTGCTCTCTCTCCCTACTTCGTCTGAAATTATAAAATTTAGTATATTTCATCCATTTTACATGGATTGGAATGCACTTTTACGCTTTTATATGAAATTATACGTTTAAGTAAAAGCGAAATGAATTACCATTTCCCGTACAATAAATGAATTCAAATGCATGTATAATCCGAGAAGTTTTCCCACGTAACTTTGCACGAAAATTCCCTTTAAATTACTGATTATAAATTGACGATGTACACATCCATAAACTAGTAAAGCTTAAATTTTGTATCGACGATAACTTTAAACTATAAACAGAAAGAACTAAAATGAACAATGTAAAACAACACAGCACATCTATTACACATTGCTTACCACAAGTAGCAATGAATCATTGCAACATTGTCCCCACGGCAACACACAGATATATTATCATTGTTTTCTCTGCTGGTGCAACCGCGAGCGTCATCATAATCATTTTCATCATTATAAAAATCATTATATCATCGTCATTATTATTATGATAACCGCTGTCCAGTCCGCTGTGTGAGAGGGTCGTCCGCGATGTTATTTATTTTGTAAAATTACTAATTAGCGTTCCAATATTGAAAACTGCGCCCTGTCCAAGGACTGGTTACAACTGCAACACGCGTCCCGGCCCTGCGAATAATTGAGAAATTTATTAATATCCCCCGCGAAAAATCGTTATTTTCCAATGCAATCGTCGCTCATTTCGGATGACGCTTCCAAATAATAGCGGCCGACCAATTGCGTTAAATATTAACCTCCGTATTTTATTGTTCGAAATTAAATATTCCGTGGGCAATAGAAATGGTGACGCTGTATTATCACTAGTGCACATGAGAGAAAAACCCATTTATGTTCATATATTATAGTTTTGTTTTTTTACTGTATTTTTATTTGAAAAATGGTTTCAGAATTCAGTTTTTTTTCCTTTTTTCAATGTAGGTTTGGTTGGGAAATAAGAAATTCTGTTTCATGCTTTGAGCTGACACTGAGTATGTATTTCATACAGAGCAAATACTTCTGAATAATACAGTGGATAAATGTGTATAAATAATACTGTGAACTGGCTATTTTCTTTTCGCCAGTGAGTATTTGGATTCATTTCGAACATTTCAAACATTAAAAATCACATCAAAAACAGTTTTCGTAAATGCACGTATGCTGAATGACAGCATAACATTTTATTACAAAACAGTTCCATTAGAATTAAAAGATATTTTATTAATATTTTGATAAAAATTTGTTTTAGTTGGAAGTAAAGAAAATTAACATTAAAATCGTTTTAGTGACAAATCAGGCATATAAAAAGTATTCATTCTCATAAGAATCATGTTAGAAATTTGAGAAAAATTTTAACGATGATTTAAAGATTTACAACAATTCTTCGGCAGATTTAATCAGAATTTCCGTTATAATTCGAAAATTTCATTATTCTCAAATTAGCTTAGTTAATTATCTATAATTATCTTAATTAATTATTAAGAGAATCGGCATCTCCTGGAATAGAACATGCACTACACCAACGGGATTAATGACCGAAGCGTCCAGAAATACTAACAGGGAGTGGTGGCTCAGTGCATCAACTGACGTGCAGTGACTCTAAGCGAGAGGTCCTAGGTTCGAGTTCCAACGGCGGCAGGATTTTCGGCACTAGCTTTTCAACTAGGTCGAATTCGGTCGCTGTCTGGAGAAGAGTTCTAGCGGCCGGCTGCTATGATGGGTAGTTTTCCGTGGTTTCTCCGATCAACACCAGGAGAATGCCGGAGCAGTACCCGGTGCCCCGCTGGTGGAAGATACATGATTGGAGAAACCTTGCTAGTCGACGGTCGGTTGGCGCTGGATCTCGCCATCTTGTTGGGGAAAGATTGCCGCCACATTCCGATGAAAAACATGCACTACACTCACGGGAATAATGTCTGTAGTTGTCGCGCCCAGAATAAGTAATCAATCAATCAGAAACACTACGAACTCAAGTGGCAAGTTTAGATAGCCTTCAGAATTCTTCATTCAGGCACTAGCAGATTCTCAATAATAACGCTATCGAAGCGATCTCTGCAGCAGCCGAAAATTTCGGCGATCAGTTCATCCGCGGTCAACACAACGCCAAGCCACACCACGCGGGGACCCAGCGATATCGCCACACCGCCGGGCTGGCCGGGCGCCCCCGCTGGAAATCCATGGACAAAATGCCATACAATACTAAGCCGGTGTGCTCACGCTCTACTATGGGCAAAATTATAATAGGAAATATGAAATGGTCATCGGTATTTTTTCAATTCTTTACACTATCTGCTGCCAAGCTTTTTATTTTGTTTTTGGGTCGCAAAGGCCTAATCATATTTTCCTCGAGGTAAGTACATGTGACTTTGGGAGGCGGGGAATCAGTATTGCCATGCTGAATCCATTTTTACATCCAAGGTTGTTAGGACTGGGGGAATGAGGTAGTAAATGATGATGGAGGATGAATGTACCATTAAAAAACCTACGGACACACACAAACCTCCACGCGCCAGGCGGGATTCGAACCCTCTACCTTTCAGGAACAAGGCAGCAACCTCGGCTATCCGGGCCGGCTGGTGTCAAGCCACGAAACAACTCGCTATCAGTACAACTATCACTAACGCTATGCTAATCACCATCTTTAACGCAATGTCTATCGCTAACGCTATCACTATCACTAACGCAATAATAAATAACGTTACGTTAACGCTTGTATATCCGACTTCTGAAGTGACACGCGAACGTAATCTAACCGCAATGCAACGGCATACGCTTATTCACCCGACAACTCACCAAGAGCAACACTTCACATTCTTCTCATAGAGAAGCCGAACAAATTACAAAGCCTCCAGAACCGCTTTCCCAACATAGCAACATCGTTATAAAAGCGAACGCTTCTGCAGCTGAAAATCCCGGTCACTTCATCCGCGCACACCGTCACAAACGCGAGCTCCCAGTGTTATCGCCGGGCCGGCTGGTCAGTCCCCGATGAAAATCCCTAGACAAAATGGCACACAATACACAGTGGGTGGGCACATGCCCCACTATGGGCAAAATTATAATAGGAAATTGCAATAGTCACCGGGTTCGTTTTAAGTGCTTACGCTATCTGGTGTGAAGCTACGCATAAACTCACTATCACTTCCGTTATTGCTAACGCTATTCCAATCAATATCACTAACGTAATTGCTACCATTATCACTAATGCAAAAATAAACAATTTCGTTGCATAACGCTATCCGATTTCTGAAGTGACACGCTAACGTAATATAACCGCAATGCAACTAACGCGAGGTTCCAGCGTTATCGCCTGGACGGCCGGTCGGTCGAACGTCCCTCGCTGGAAATAACCTAGAGAATATGCCATACAATACAAAGCGCGTTGACATGTGCACTACTATGGTCAAAATTAAAATAAAAATATGCAATAGTTACGCGGTTTTGTCTGAAGTGCTTACGCTATTTGATTTCAAGCTACACATGACTCGCTATCACGACCACTATCTAATTAATATCACTAACGCTATTTTTATCGTTAACGCTATCAATTTCAATAGTGCAATAATAAATAATTACGTTAACGCTATCGCTTGAGTATGCGACTTCTGAAGTCACACGTTAACGTGATTTAGCTGCAAACGCTTATTCATCCCGCTACTCACCAAGATCAACATTTCACAATCTCCTCACAGAGAAACCGAACAAATTACGAAGCCACCAGAACCGCTTTCCAAACATAACAACAAGAACGCTATCGAAGCGCGAGCTGCAGCAGCTGAAAACCCCGGCGATGGCGTCATCGGCGCTCAACGCAACGCCACGCAACCAGCGTTATCGCCTCGCCGCGGCACCCGCCCTGCCGGCCGGCCGGTCGGACAGCCCCCGCTGGAAATCCCTAGACAAAATGCCATACAATACACAGCGGGTGGGCACACGCCCTCGCTTGACGGACGGCAAGCCCAGTGATAGAGCGCCCTGCCGCCCCATGCCCACCCGCCCGCTCGCCCGCCCGCGCGCCCACCCGTCCAGCGTTGCAACGCGCTCCATTTAATAAATGCACACTCGTAAATAACGAACGCATCTGTTTACAGACTGCAGTGGGGGGAGGGGCGGGGGTCGAAGGGAGGGGGTAGGGGATGGAGGGGTGGGGGAAGGGGGCGTGGCGGCCGGCGAACGCGCGGCGTTGCCAGTGTGTATTGGAAGTACATTAATATGCAAAATAATGAAAAACGGGGCCCAGCTGGGGTCGCTCCCACTGGTGGCGGCCCGGCCGGGGGCTTTTGTGTGTTGGGAGTCCCTCCAGGGGGAAGGTGGGGTCGGCGGGAGGGGAGGGGAGCCGCAAAGCATGCCGGGTCACGAGCACACGCGTGGCGGTGGCGATGGGCGTGGTGGGTAGACCGGACAGCCCACCTGACACGGGTTGGGGGATGAGAAGATTTTAGGGACGTCGACTAGTATGGTCATTAATTCTATTACGGGCTGTGCGGTGGGGTGAATGAGAGGGTATTTCGGGGCGTCGATTAGTATAGTCAATAGTCCAGACACGAGCTATGGGCGGGTTGTTTTGGGGCATCGAGTAGTATGGTCTTTAGTCCTGACTCGGGCTGTGTGGTGGGGAAAAGGGGCGACGAATAGTATGAATATAAGTCCTGACAAGGACTACTGTATGTGGCAGGATCGGTGAGAGAATATTTAGAGGCGTCGACTACAATGATCATTATCCGTGACCCGAGTGTGTGACGGGGTGGATAGCGTATTTATGGGCGTTAACTAAAATGATCATTAGTCCTGACATGGGCTGTGCGGCGGGATGGATGAGAGGAAATGTAGAATTGTCGACTACTATGGGCATTTGTCCCACATGTGTAGTGCGTGTTATGATATGGGAGGTGGTGTTCCTTCCTCGCTGGGGCGTGAGGTCTGGCGCCGCAATTAACATTTTTGAGTTTTCTCTCGCCAGATATCTCCTCTAGAGGCACACCACCCCAGTCGAGTACTACGGACATTGTCCCACAAGTATAGTGCATGTTATGATGTTCGATAATATGATGTTTTTTCACTTCTGGGGCGTGAGGTCTGGCGCCGCAATTCACATTTTTTGAGTTCTCTCTCACCAGGTATCTCCTCCAGAGGCACATCACCCCAGTCGGAACACTGCCCTCATATGATGTATGTGTAGTGCACATGTGTAAGGAGAGAGGAAAGAACAAGGATGAGGATGAGAACGGTAAAATCGTGCGTGAACCCTGGTCCGTTTTTAGAGAACTGCTTCAGCATGTTATCTTGTATTCATCGGAGAAAGTATGGAAACTACGAACCGGTGCAGGCGGCTGCTAGAATTCTCCTCCAGACAGTGGGCGATTTCGACCTATCTCTGTACATCGGAAATCCTCCCCCGTTTGGACTAGAACCCTGGTAACTACGTTTCTCTAGAGGCAACGGATGTTGGCAGTCAACCTTCGCCGTCACGCGGGTGAGGGGTGAAGTTGAGGGTTGAGTGGTGGCAGGGTGAAGTTGAGGGTTGAGTGGTGGCAGGGTAAAGTTAAGGGTTGAGTGGTGGCAGGGTGAAGTTGAGGGTTGAGTGGTGGCAGGGTGAAGTTGAGGGTTGAGTGGTGGCAGGGTGAAGTTGAGGGTTGAGTGGTGGCAGGGTGAAGTTAAGGGTTGAGTGGTGGCAGGATAAAGTTAAGGGTTGAGTGGTGGCAGGGTGAAGTTGAGGGTTGAGTGGTGGCAGGGTGAAGTTGAGGGTTGAGTGGTGGCAGGGTGAAGTTGAGGGTTGAGTGGAGGTAGGATGAAGTTGAGGGTTGAATGGGTAGGATATCGCACGGGGGAGGGACTGTAGTGGAACGAGAGGTTGGTTGAACTGATATTTTGTTTAAACGTTATTGAAGGTATGTTCCTCCAAAATACGACATGTAGGCGAGAAAAGGTAGGAGTTTTTTTTTTTCGAACTGTCTATGGTGAATTCAGGAGGAAGCACAGAAAGAATACTCCGTCTCCTCCAAAAGAAAACAATAGTTGTGTAATTTTACTCGTTTTTTAAAAATATTTATCAGGTATTGATCTCATAACATAGAAAGCATTATTCACATTAGGAATATAGAGATGCATTTTTATTATTAGTGAACAATGAACGAATGTAATTTAAGAAATACTTGTGGGGGATCTGAACTGAAATTGCCCCGTTCGCCCCAATATTATCTGGATCCGCTTCTGCTGACTGCGGATGAAGATTGAGAACATGGGGCACGTCGAACAATGTGGGAAAATTGACCTGGTCCCATTAATGATTTCAGAAATTACTATTCAACATTTCTAGCAAACCACTGTCAAAAATCAAAGAAGGTAATTCAAGGAAAAATATTAAATTTTTATGAATTGGTTAAACAAGAGTATAAGTACACAACTGAAGAAATAAATGACATATAAATTGAAACTTGAGCGTGTAGAAGCAGAATATGCTGTTATGGATTAGATTTAATTTTTAAACATTTGTAAACTCATTTCTATTGTGCATTTTCAACACAAGGGCGCGACGGAATTTATATTAGTTTAATGTAATTTAGCAAAAAAGTCCGAACTACACATAATATAACTCCGAAATATAAAACAACGCTTCTAATTACTTCATATTCCTTGACAAAATGCTAATGAAACGAAAAAAGTCCCATAAGCAAATTATGTTCTATGAACATCAATGTCGCAACTAGGATTTTTCTATGAGAGGGGCTTGGGTGCAGACTCCACCCAAATTAATGTTTACTTATAAATAATTTTCCATTTATGCTGTATTTTTAATTTATTTGTTGATTTATAATTATTTATAGTTTTATAATTTATAATTATTCACCGAGATATTGAACGACATTCATTGCTACAGGAAGTTTAAAAAAAACTATTAGTATTTGTAAACATGTGTCATCGGCAGCTAGGCGGCTACATTCCCGTGAAGTCCTCTTGAGTGCTCCACTGATCAACATTATACATAAATTATTTAAGGTCAAAATAGGTTTATCTACTTCTTCCATGGTCTTCTTCAACCAAAAAGAATCTTTCAAGCATGTGAAACCAAATGTTCCAGGGAAAATTCATTAAATAGAAATTTATTGCTTTTGTGAATCAATTCAGGGCCGGATTTACCTACAAGTAAAATAATTAACTGCTTATGGACTCCCATCCATGGGGGACCCGCACCCTGAAAAAATATAAATTATTTGAAAAATGCCATTGAAATATTACATATGTTAATTAAATATTAATAAAATAGTCTTCTGTATTAAAAATTTTGTATTTAAATAAGAAAGATTATTCAAAGTGTTTTTAGTAAACCATGAGGGTTTTTTCCGGAGGGGAGTCCAAGTCAGTATTGTGTTTGGAGACACCGCAATATCTAAATCCGGTTCTCTAACTGTTAATATAAGATTATATTAAAGTGAAATAAATATTTTCTCTTAGAACGTTTTAGTCTATAACTATCTTCACAGAAACGAGAGAAAATAGGGAAAAATAGCGTGTACCTTTATTAATCAGAGCATGGCAATATTTTATGTACGAATCCGTGTTTCCGAACATCAGTGTTTTCTCCTCCAGAGGTATTTTCTTGTGCCGTACCACATATTCTTTTTAGGCGGCTATCATGCGTTGAAAAGACTCATACATATTCAAAATAATTTTATTATTATTCATAAATGTAACTTCATTCATATTATTCATAAATGTAACTTCATTTTCTGTGCACGTCTTCTAGAATTCAGTGGGAAATACAATTATCCAAATTATCGTTTCCATGTTGTCGCGGCAGGAAGTATTACTCCGAAGGACAACATGGATAAGAGCTAAAATTTATTGCTTATTTATCCTTGAAAACAGATTTTATTACGTGGCAATTTTTTTAAAAAAATTTAAGTAGTATATGACTTAGTGTAGGGATCACAGAATTTTGAAAATGTGCACACAATTCACTTTTCCCCATAGTACGTCATACGCAGTTTTAACTGTTTTCTGACGTAAAATAAATAAATCAAAAATAAATAAATAAATAAATAAGCAATTTACTACGTTATTTATGATAATCCACAAGACTTTTATTGTATATAATACAATTCTTGTGGATTATCAAAAATAATGTAATAAATTACTAATAAATAAACAAAAGTTACACAAAAGACCAAAAGTCCAGATATGGAGAGGCAAGTCGGGATCTCAGAGCTCATCCCGACTGGGTGCAGTGTCATGCTGGGGGAGACCCCGAGGGGAGAAAGGATCGCACATTCGAACAGGGGAGGAATATCACCACCTCCCCTCATGCCCCACAATTACGGGACTAATGTCCTAAGTAGCTGAGGTGCCAGGAATCAATATTTTTCACTCCCGAGGAAAAAAGATAGGTATGTGAGTGACGAAAAACTTATAAATTAATATTGTGATTTTGTAATGGTTTTTAAATCCCGTTGGCTTCATCAGTTACGGACAACCACCTAAATGTTTTTTAATCAAAATGCCTATTTAATAAAATGACAATAGAATTTTAAGAACCAATTTTTTATAGTTTATTCTTCTGAAAAGTTCTCACTACGTTTCTAAACCAGTATCTTTGGATTTTTCTTTAGGTACGAATTTCTTCTGCTCAAGCAAAAAGAACAATTACCCTTAGTCTATTATGTACATGAACCATTTACTAATAAAATTATTATTAAGAGAGCTTACCATGTGTTCCTATTTCCCTTAGTCAAAAGTAACAAATGGATATCTTGGATGTGGTAAATGTTAGATGAAGTCCTGTCTTAATAATAATTTAAATGATTCATGTCCATAATGGACTAAGTGCTTAATGGTAATTTTAATGGTAATGATTCAGGTCCATAATGGTCTAAGTGTAATTATTGTTTCTCTTGTATAGAATAAATACGAATTTAAAGAAGAATCCAAAGACATAGGGTTCGAAGAGGTGTAAGAAATTTTAAGAATAAACTGTTTGTAAACAATTGTCTTAAAATTAAATATCCAACAGGGACATAAATCTATTTAGAAAATGGCAATAGGCAAAACAAATATTTCCGAGGACCTGACTGCAGAATATACCAAGACAAATTCTCAAGCATTGCATCCCCGAGGTTGTTTTACCATAATCCGACACAACCGTGCGCATTCTCAACGCAGTGCAGCCTAGCAACGAACAACCGACTCTCTACACCAGTCCAACGCCCACGGTTCGCGCTGTTTCCCTCCCCCCCCCCGCCCCCTCCCCTTCCCATCCACCACCCTCCCACCCCTCCACCCCCTCCACCCTACCCCGTAATTATGCCCCCAATGCAACACTTAATTGTGTGTAATACGGAGAATTCCAATGTAGATTTGTGGTACTGCCGTCACATTTATTGCAAGCCGGCCTCACAGGCGCGTTTTTGCCCTCCCTCCGGGGCACGAAAGGGAGGGGGGAGGGGTGGCACACGCACGTACCCACGCGTCCAACAAGCTCGCCCACCCGCCCGCCCGCCCGCCAGGCGGCAGCACCATCGCCGATGCAGTTTAAAAACGGCAGCTGGTGGATTCCAATCACAACTGCCGGGGCGCACTTGCGACCACATCATTAAAATCATCATAGTCGCGAAATTAACGTGATAGTAAATAAGGGTGCACCAACCGGACGATAGAGGGCCCGGCCAAAAATGCGAGATGGCGAGCATGACGCGTAATGAAGCGCATTTCGATCGTTTTTTGTTTCGGTGACGCGTCCGGTTTTGCGATTCGTCCATTGTTGATGACGCTATCCGCGTTCAAAGCGCCGGCTATGTGCTGCACAGGGGTGATCGAAATATCCGTTTGCACGAGATCAGAACATTTTAACAGACTTCCGCCTACCAAAAATAATTTTTTTGTAATTTTTTTTTTTTTTTTGTCTTTGGCGTTCGTTTGTAATTGTGTTGGCAAGAAAACCCAAAGGGGGAAACTGAATAAGATAGACAAAACTGCTCCCCAGGGATAAATTTTTTAACAGAAAGCAGAAAAACTACGAAAATTAATAAAACCACTCTTAATTTTAAGAAAATAAATAATAAACTATTAAAGTACTGTCGTATTTATACCCAGCTGTCGAGTGCAAGTTATAAGACATAAGGTTGAAATTTTGAAAAACTGTAGGGAATTTACAAGACTACAATTTGTATTTAGCCCTTTTTGTGATCTGCTTCAGAACATGAGAACATACTTTTAAGAAACGAAGGAAAAAATATTTTTTTCTATTTGTCCCTTCTCTTTTGTTGATTTTTTAAAAAAATATTTATTTTAGGTCGCTTTAAAAACATCTAAGGTCATGGGCGACCACTATTAATTTACATCAGAGATACATTTTATAAATTAAAACAACCGGAAATATTAAATATAATAAATTATACAATACTTCAGATCATACTATCAAGACCAGCAGTATTAATATAATTTAAAATTGACTTGCAGCCTTTAATTGAATTAAATATTTCATAAATTTCGTTTTTGATACCAAGAGACTTTCTTAGATTTTGGAGGCTTAAACATCCAAGTAGAATGTGAAACGTTGATATAATTCCACCATATTTAGGACTGGTGGCTGAGTTGTTTTTTGTTTCATTGGATGGGAGTGGGCGAGGGAAGAACGGCCAATTCTTGATCTTGTAATAATCACTTGTTTTTCTCTTCTTAAAATAGTGTTTGGGATATTTGAGTCTCTTGCAGGTTTTCTTTCAACATGGAATTTGGATGTTGATTTTTTTTTTTTTGTTGATGGTAAGGGACAAAATTAGACTTAAAGGTCTGAAAAAATTCTTGAAATATCTTTACCATCTATAAAAAATTGTAAGGATAATAAAGTCAATATTCGTCAGCGTAATGTGGTTAAAAAAATTAATTTACGTAAGATGCCAAACAAATTATTTGTTTATTTTTAGGAAGTACTCCGCGTAAATAGATTTAAATTCGGCGAAAAACGTGTTTCTTTCACACTTCAATTACGGATTTTAACATAACAAATTTCTATCCCCGGGGCAGTTTTGGAATTCTTAATCTGCTATCCCTTTTGTGCTTGATTTTGATCATAAATAGAAATTGCTATACCCATGAAAGACTAGCTTCAGGAGTGATTGTGATTAGTTGAATCGTAACCTATTACGCTTATAAGTTTCATTTTTCTTCTAAAGGTTAAAATTTAAAACTCAAATAGCATCTACTTATAAATTTATTATTCGTTGAAGTTAATTTCGAAAGTTCTGAAACTCTTGCAAATCTATTAGAATAAAGTGCTACGTACAGTTACCAATTCCCCCTTGGTATATAACCAACGGACAACTTCATAGAGCACTGGACATAGAACCAATTACAAATTACGTTTCATTACTGACGTTGAAATTCTTTTCTAACCTCAAAACTGAACTTGGCACCAGCCACTTGAACCTCGGAAAAACCAGCGTTGCTCCTACAAGAATTAAACCCAGTCTCCTTAACGATCTGTTTCGTCCCGCATAACCTAGAGAAATTATTATCTCACCTCTCACTCTACATCTTTTTTCTCCTTCAAATTCATAAAATTAACAATAATCATCATAGACGTACCCAGTGGGAATGTTCTCGATTAGAAGTAGGGATACGATAGGGCGTCAATTTGCAGTTACTCGTAACTTCGGGAAATTGTAGTGCATCTATCCATTTTAATACATGTAAAAGCTAACACTCATCTGTAAAGTGGTAATCCCACTAATCTGGTTAAATAATATTTTTAAAAAATCGAACGTCTGTTTCGATGAGGAGCCTAATGGGCGCAGATATTTGCATTTTTCAGTCATTGCCGATACTGTTTAATTGTTTTGGGATTTTTTTCAAGTTCGTGGGTATCCGATGAAACCATCGACACCTTTCACATTGCATGAGACTGCTGAGATTTTTTCTATCTCCGTGCGCATAGAAGAATAATTAAACGGATTCCTATTACGATGGTGTAAACCGGCAAATGTGGCGCAGGGCTTCAACTGATGTCACTGCAGAGCCTCTGACTGGGAGGTTCTAGGGTTCGAGTCCCGACGGAGACAGGATTTTCGATATTAGCTAGAGAGCTAAGTTGAGATCCGCGCTGTCTGGTGCAGAATTCTAGCGGCCGGCTGCTCTGGTCGGTAGTTTTACGTGGTTTCTACTATCAACACCAGAGGAATCCCGGAGCAGTACCCTAACAAACGGACCGCGCAATCTTTCCTTCCTCTTCCTTGTCCTATCCTCTCCCCTTACACACACACACACACTTACACTAAAATGCACTACACTACCATATATTCCGGGGGACCGGTTGGGAGCTTAGAGCTTGTCCCGGCTGGGGCGGTGCCCCGCTGGTGGAAGAGTCCTGGTTAGGGGGAAACCCCACTAGCCGACGGTATGTCGGCGCCGGATCTCGCCATCCAGCGGGGGAAGATCACTGCCATCTCCCGAGGAAAAACATGCACTACACTTACGGGACTAATAATCTACGCTGTTGACGCACCCGAAATCACTAATAACCAACCAACCATCCAAATTTTATTTTCCAGTCCAAAAAACTTCGAGTATAATATGATCTTATAGTACCCTATAAAAACGACGAAATACATTCCGGTTTCCGTTATATTTTAAGAAGTGTGGATTACACGATATGACCAACAATAATTAAATTTCTCTAAAATTGACTAGGGTGATCAGATGATTTATTTTCTCTAAAATGAGGCAAATAATGAAAAGAAGCGCTGCAGCTTTGGAAATGAATTTTTAGTTATTCGAATTCAGTTTTTGCAATATTTATTTCATCTTTATTCAAATAATAGTAGAACGATTAAGCAAATTTCCATTGATTTTCCTTTCCGCAACGTTCAGATTTTGTAATTTAATGTTGATTCTCTCCAAATGCAGAAGTTGTTTGTTCAATTCTCCAATGAATAAGGGTGATCACATTATTCTGGTTTGCTCGAGATCACTTCACTTTAATAGCCTTCCATCCCGTAAACATATCGTTTGAAAACGGCTTTGTCTTTGCAATCGTTAGGAAAAACGTTTCGAATTTAGCTAGAAAAAGGAACGTACAAAATTGATAAAAAATCCTGGAAATATTAAATATACCAAATTTTAGATTCAGAAGTAATTAGTTTCAGAGTAATTGTTGATATTTAGAATACTAATTTAATATGAATTTAAAATGTTACTTAGTATTTTGTTAATCGTTAACTATTTTTTGTACAAATAACGTATTGTTCTGTTGATTCGATTCTGCAATTTGGAAGAAAGAGTTAATTATGCATCTGGATAACTAACAACAAAAAGTAGATGCTGAAGGGCTTTTACACAGTCTAATTTATCCCAATATATGTTGCGTTCTTTATTAAATCATATGAAACCATTCGTATACTATTGTTCACAGCAACAAGTTATCCATTTTGCCTCAATCAACTCCGAATCGACTTCAACCGTTCTTCAAATATTGTAATCCACTCAATCCCTGTATAAAACGTGGCCCAACCCTAGTAATTCTCGGGGAAACTACCTGGTAAATAAAAGAGAACATGGGAGGGTGAATTTCGAATTGTGGCAACGGTCCACAGCGTAGCAAGTACCCTTCCGCTCACTCCTCTATATTGCGTGGGCTTAAACGTACAGAGCACGAGTGCACGTGTGTTTGTGTGTGTGTTTTCGCCAGAAGAGTGGATGACGAATGAACACAGAATACACTACGATTTCAATGTTAGCGCATTCCGTTGCAGCGAATACATTTGCACTAGTGTCCACGGTGCAGCTATGTATATGCGTGACGCAATAATAATAGCTTAACATGAGAAACAAAAGAGCAACAGAGGAGGTGGATTGTGTAAGCGAATCCGTGTCATAAGCTCTGTAGCCAGAGAGTGATAGTATTACAAACGGTACAACTGACATCTTTCCCGCATGAATACGATACCAAAGCTGTATCTTCTGATGACAAAGTGTTCCAGCATGCGGAAATATCTCGAGTGACATTTATAACAATTCAGTTAACATCTTCTTCTTAGCAATATTCTTCTCATTTAGTTGAAATTAAAATTTAGTTATTTAAAAAATATGTTTCTATGAACTGAAATAGAATTATCATAAATCAAATTCTGATCTTGTATTATTGTGGATTTTCATATTATTTTGTTTACTGCCAACAACTAGGTCTCGTTTTTAACTTTTTCTAGTGCTGAATGGTACAAAATAAACTACAGAAGGCCCCATTAGACACCACTCACTCATTACACATCATGTTTCCAACATAGGAAAATTCTCCATTTGTGTAACCCATACACACATTTACGGCATATACCTTCAATTTATTCGTAATTGAAATGTATAAATTTTACCACCGTTGATCCATCACTAAAATAATATATTCAACACACAAACGAATAACAATTTTGAACACATTAACGTATGTTGAAAATCATGAGGTGTAAAAAGTTATTGATGTGAAATTTATGCGTTCTTTCTGTGGTTTTGGTTTGAATCATTTTGCCCCAGGGACGTTCAGAAATGAGTTCAAAACTTGTATATAATCAATTAATAAAAACAATTCGTTAACAACAAAATAAACGCATTTTATTTACTCTTAAAGTACGAGAGAGAACCTACACAATGAAAGCTACCTTCGAATTTTTTATCTTCAATGCGCTGAATTTTCGAAAAACGCAAACGTTTCAGTTTTTGATCCCCCTAGTGCAAATAATATTACAACTCTGAAGATATAAATTTTTCATATGAAATTTGTTCACCATAATTAGTCCTTTAGTTATTGTCATGTACATTTTTAAAAACAGGTTTTCGCACAATTGTAAGCGTAAAATGGGCAAGGTTAATAAGATTTGTTTATCAAAAATGTCACCAAATTTTATCTTTGAACTTTTTATATGGATACTACTAGGAAAAGGTAAATGTATTCCTGTGCAATTGCACATAGGCCGATATGGTCCACAGGGGATATGAAGGTAGGGCTCCACTATTCGTCGCAGATCCAACAGAAGCATCTCGTATCTTTGAAGAACATCTGCAATTAATTCACAAGTGGCAGAAACGCTGGGGCCTCAAGATCAACGAAAAGAAGTCTGCTCAAGTCACCTTCAGTCTGTTTACAAAACATGTCCACGTATAAAAATCGGATCGCAACCTATTCCTCAAAATGACTCGGTAAACTATCTTGGACTTATTCTGGGCAGAAGACACACGTGGAAAAGCATATCAAGAATAAAAGAAAAGAATTAGACCTAAAACTTAGAAGGTTAAACTGACTACTGGGAAGAAAATCATCTTTAGGCATTGTAAACAAAGTAGTTGTGTACAAAGCAATATTAAAACCAGTTTGGACATATGGCATACAACTTTGGGGAATACCTCAAAATTCTAACATTGAAATATTTCAACGCTTCCAGTCAACAGCCTTAAGAAACAAATGCAACATTACACGAAGGCTTATAGATCTCAATAATAAAAGAAGAAATTAACCATACCAGTGCAAAATACCAACAAAGACTACCTAGTCATCCAAATCTTCAAATTTAATTAAAAAATTTGGAGCTGTTTTTTGAGAAAGGTTTGAAAGTGTCCATGAGGCTTCATCTAATGTACCCCCAAAAATTAAAATATCAATTTCTAATTCTAGGAGACACGACCTAAGACAAATAGATCGCGGAATATCAATATTAGTTCTGCTTATGGTTTGTTTAGTCGCTAGCATTATTCACGGTCAGATGGACGTTTTGTCTTCAACCAATTTTTCGGTGTAAAAGAATCTACAAAGCGTGGATTCTCACTATACAACGTGTTAGAGGAAGTGATGTAATGTATACAGGAACAAGAATTATCCACTTACAACGCGCATTATCAGGGATATACTAAACGATTTTTTCTTTCACAAATCGCCTTTTTCGTTACAGCATTACTTAACTGTGCCTAGAATATGAGTGCATATGCGAGAATGTAAAATTACGACCACACCAATTCACGTGGAGAATGTTGTTTTAAAAGATAATGATAAGAAATTGTACGATTTGCAACAAATATTCAGAGATGTCTGAAGCCAAAATATTCAACGTTACACTTTTCCTCATAAAATTAGAGTTGTTGATTGTTTCCAAAACTACTTCCTGGAAAATTTTCAAAATAAATAGTAAACTAAGAAATAAATATTCAGTCGGTTTAGATGAATTTATGGATTGTTTCTTAAAGATTTGTGTGCCTACCATTATTCTCGCATTAACTCACCATTTTAATGCAACTTTAGGCACCAGAATATTTCCAGATTTTTCAAAACATTTCCGATTTCATCCCCTTAAACAAACAATAAATTTAAAATTCCCTGCCTAATTTTTTGACAATTTGACAAATGGAAACCTTTCTCAATTAACATGACGCGTTTTCAGATTGCCAACATGAATTTAGAAAATCAAAATAAACAGAAACCACCATATTTTATTTTCTTAATGTTGTCACTAGATCTGTGAATAAAATTGCAGCAATTATTGGATTATCGCTTAATTAAAAATATATTTTAAGCAATTCGTGATGTTGCTCTAGATTAGTTATATTTCCACATTAATCAACGATCTCATAGAATAGAAATACCGTTCTGGAATGAAGAAACATTATTTACTCACCATCACGATTTACTGCCAATTACACATGCGGCAACGCAGGGTTCGATTTTAGGCTGTTCTCGTCGTACCTAATAGTACCTAGTACGTATTATGTAAACTATAAGCTATTGTCAATCGGAATCGGAAGAATAGTTCTCTTCGCTGATGTTACGAATATTCTTTGCAATAAAGAGTATATAGTACAATATTATATTTTCAAATTGATTTCGTAATAAATTAATAGTAGGGAAGGGAAAACGCTTCAATAAAATTTTCAAATTAATACTTGTATAATCCATTGAAAATTAACGAAATGAAATTGACTGATGTTAAGGAAACATCGTGTTTGAGTCTCTGAATTCAATGAATTTCAAATGGAACGTCTACTTATAAGAATTGAACACAAAATAATGCTCATTGTGCTACGCGTTTGGAATTCTTTCAAATTCAATCAACCTTCGAACAGATTGTACGAATTTCGTGAATATTCATTATCATCTATGTCGAAGAAATGTCGTATAATATTCTAGGGAAAACATCCTACAGCACCCAGACTTTTAGATTATAGAAAAAAATGTCGAGTAATAAGCAATTCTTACCCATATGACATACATCATTACAATATGAACTTTAAAAGAAACCGCGTGTACTGGCTAAAATCGTACCAGAAGCTATGGGCAGGTTTGATGATTAAAGGATAGCTCCTGCACTGACCACTGGCGTCTTTAGCATGGGTTTTTATATTACAGAAAAAAAATGTACCAATAATAAGCAAATCAA
Organism: Teleogryllus occipitalis; assembly: GCA_011170035.1. Lineage (NCBI taxonomy): Eukaryota > Metazoa > Arthropoda > Insecta > Orthoptera > Gryllidae > Teleogryllus > Teleogryllus occipitalis. The sequence goes on from BLKR01002397.1 coordinate 112,337, forward strand.
TCGTGTGACAGCTGTCAGTACAAAATGAACTGTATAAGAAACCGTTTGTTCAGGCCAAAATCCTTTCCGAGGCCAGGGCTTGCATATTAAAGGATAGGTTCTGCACTGACCAGTGGCCGTCTTAGCAAGCTCCACTGCATACCTGGCTCAGATCCCGGATACATTCCACTTCAAAGTAGCCCCACGAGGGAAGCAGCGGGGGCGGAGACGGAGGCGGGGGCGAGAAGGAAGCGAGGGTGGAGGAGGGGGAGGGAATGCTCGGAATACTTCTGCCTTCGTGCCGGACGCGCTGGTCGTTATGTCTTTGTATTGTTTGAAGGGAGTGTTGGCGGAACGTTAATGGGTAGGAGTGGGCCCCGTTTATTAAAGCAATTTCGCCACCGGGTGTTGCATGCTCGAGATTTCTCCCCTAGTCCTGGAAAATTCTCCGAGTGTCTGCGTGTTGAGCAGGGTCATAAAAATGATAACTGCAGCTACGAGGCTAGGGATTTGCCTTGACTTTGATATCAGACGAGAGAATTTTGCTGTGTGAATTAAAGGGATTTTTAAGCCAACTAATTCGTTCAGGACTCGTCGTCTGGTAGTGATTATTAAAAGGACGAATTGAGTTATGTATGCGGCAGAAGGTTTTACAGAGTTTGTGAAGTTCGAAATATGATGATTTCCATTGTAAGTTAATTACATTATCTAATGTATTTTCGGATTTCTCATCTAACGCACAATAAAAAAAGGCCAATATCTAAAGTTATCTCGTTCGTAATGTTTTTCTTTTGAAAAAGCAACAACAAAAACAAAACGAAAATGCTTTGGATTATAAAATACAAGTTTACTCGCCCGTAAGACCTGAATAATTTATTCTTCAGAAAGAAAAGATAACTAGAATGCTCTAATGGAGCCACGACATTTTTCAAAAATAAAAGTATTGACTAGGATAAATTTTGTTTATAATCCAAAACTTCTATTTGTAAATTCAACAAGAAGTCTAATAAAAATGAAAATAAATAGTCATTACAAATATTTATCACGATTACTTACAGGTACTACGAAGAAGTATCATTAGAAGTAAATGATATAAAGTGATAGGACGCCCATCTACCAACAGTTCGTAATTTATTTATTAGGACTGTTTATAACTACTTATTCATTAGTGACTTCCGTTATATCAGTAACAATTTACTTTATACATATTCTTACCATTACATCAACAAAGATTGATTTGAATACATTTTGGTATTGTATTAATTTTTCAAGTAGAGAATCTCTTAACAAATTGATAATTTTAGAACATTCCGATAGGGACTTAAACACTATATACACCTGGTGTCCTGTTAGTCATCTTCTAAACCGTTCACGATGTCAAAATGCAGTTTTCGGTCAATAAGCCAATATGCAATAATAAACAAGGAATATGCTGTAGAGATACTGTTCATAATGCTCCTAATTTTCGGAAAATTTAATCATCTTCGATTTTTTAAATGGCACTATACATTTTTCTCACTAGTATATATAATAAAAGGAGAAATACAATGACCTACCATTTGATAATGTTTTGACAGTAGTGTGTCTGTAAAATAACACTTTCTGACAGGTGATTTTAAATTAAACCGAAAAAAATTATTTTAGTGGCCCTTGCAACTGTCGCCTTTGAGGAAACTGGCCTTCGCTTCTCGGCGCCGAGAGGTTACGCAGGGGAGCCTGAGAGCAACCCAATTTCAGCACCCACACACGCCCACAACACCTGGCCACGACCCGCTCATCTTGCCACACCTATCATCCGTGCCCTCCACCAAGCCACACCCCGCCACATTTGGACCCGCCTTTAACCATAGCGCCACATTCACACACACACACACACACACACACACACACACACATACCATGCCCCCACCCACATTTTGTCACACACCTCATCCGCTCCCCCCACCACGTCACTACTCGCCACATTTGGACCCGTCTCTCACGATAATGTCACATTCACACACACACACACACAGCAACCACGCCCCCTCATTTCGTCACACATCACAACCGCGACCCCCACCACGCCACTACCCGTCCCATTTCGACCCGTCTCTCACCATAACGCCACATTCTCACACTCCTACCACACCACTTCATTTTGTCACATACCTCATCCGCGCTCCCCACCACTACCCGACCCATTTTGACCCGCCTCTCACCATAACACCACATTCACACGCCTACCATGCCCTCCTCATTGTGTCACACACCACATCCGCCCCACCCATGCCACAACCCGCCACATTTTGACCCGTCTCTCATGATAACGTCACATTCACACACATACAACACACCAACCACGCCCCCCTCATTTGGTCACACACCTCAGCCGCACCCCCGACCACGTCACTACCCGCCACTTTTGGACCCGCCTCTTGGACATTAACGCCACATCCACACACGAGCGCCACGCCCCTGCTTCTAGCCTCCCCTCCCTCCCCACATCCACGCCACGCCACGCTCTCTTCCTTCCCAACTCACACACTTCCGCCCCGCGTCCCCCGCCCCTGCGACCGGCGCTCGCGAGGGTCCGGGCGGCCGATGAAGAGGCGTGTCGCTCCAGAACGTCTCTCTTCTCCGCCCGCCCGTTTAATTACGTCGCGGAGCACCAGGGGCCGGGGGCGGGGGCGGGGCCGGCAGCTGGTCCCAGAGACAGCTGCTGCCGCTCCCACCAGCCCCCTCACGCGGCGCAGCGTTCGTCTTCCCATCGGCCCCGCCCCCCGCCTCCTCCACCCGCTGTCCGTGGTTTCCGGGGCCTCCCTGGACCCCGCTGCCTTTCCCTCGTCTTGGACGGCAGCGGGCGGTGAGTCCGGGAGACGAATGGCTCTGCACAGTTGCGTTTGGTTGGAACGCGCCCGGTACACGATCGGGATTTTGGTATTTTAGTTATTTTTTATTTAATTTATTTATTATATAATTATTTATTTCATTTCTTTTATCTACGACCGTCTTTATCTTGCCATTGACCACGCCCTCGCCGATGTGTCGTGGTTTCCGGTGCCTCCCTGGATCCTGCTGGCTTTCCCTTGGACGGCAGCGGGCGCCGAGTCCGGGAGACGCATGGCTCTGCAGAGTTGCGTTTGGTTCCAAAAGGGTCAACACATATTTGCAGTTTGGGTATTTTATTTCTTTATTAGTTCAATTTATTTATTATTTAATTACGTTTCATTTTTTATCTACGACCGTCTTCGTCTTGCCATCGGCTCTGTCGCTGCCGCTGTCCGTTTTTTCCGGTGCTTCCATGGTCCCGCTGCTTTTCCCGGGACTTGGACGGCTGCAGGCGGCGAGTCCGGGAGACGCATGGCTCTGCACAGTTGCGTTTGGTTGGAACGTGCCCGACACACAGTCGGGATTTTGGTGTTTTACTTATTTCTTATTTCATGTATTTATTATTTAAATATTTGTTTAATTTCTTTTATCTAAGACCGTCTTCGTCTTGCCATTGGCCACGCCTCCGCCGATGTGTCGTATCCGGTGCCTCATTGGTCCCCGCTGCCTTTCTCTCGCAGCGGGCGGCGAGTCCGGGAGACGCATGGCTCTGCACAGTTCCGTTTGGTTGGCCCGGAACGCGCCCGGCACAGGGTCGAGATTTTGGTATTTTACTTATTTTTCATTTCATTTATTTGTTTAATATTTATTTCTTTCAGTTCCTTTATCTACGACCATACTGCCTTGCCATCGGCTAGGCCTCCGCTGCTGTCCGTGGTATCCGGTGCCTCATTGGTCCCCGCTGCTTCTCCCTCGTCTTGGACGGCGGCAGGCGGAGAGTTCAGGAGACGAATCGCTCTACGCAGTTGCGTTTGGTTCCAAAAGGGTCAACACATATTCGCAGTTTGGGTATTTTATTTCTTTGTTAGTTCATTTATTTATTATTTAATTATTTGTTTAATTTAGTAATTTAACATACAGGCAATTTCCAAACATTTCTTGACAATCACCTGGTCTACATGTTTTTGTTTTTATTAATTATGTAATATTACATTACATAACGTTTCGGATACTCGTTTTTACCCTTCTTCAGATATTTATACATTTATAATTTTTAACTTAAGCCGTCCTTTTCCACATTTATCTGTGACCGGTTGACAAAAACAGACTAAGTAGAACACTGCCTACTCGAATAGAGTTAACGTATAGCTAGTGAAATCTATAACACAGTATGACATGGAAACAAGAGTTCCAGTAAGTTAAAAACACAGTCAAAAGCCCACATACAATCCAAGTCTTGGGGAAATCTTGCACGTCTTTGGGGCCCTTTACTATATTTTAGAGTTTTCCCAAAGGTTTCCAGCGTATTTCTGCTGCTACCTTCACATTTATTATTATTTGTTCGAGGATGTTAAAGTACCTCAGCAGATCCAAATCTAAAAGAAATTTATAAAGCAGACAGAATGGGTATCCAATCTATAAAGAGAAAATAATCGTTTACGGCTTCTCTATGGTCGAAATATGAATGCATGAAAAACAGAGAAATTTATTATGAAGCAGAGTGCGTATTTTATGTTTCTCGCAGTGTCAGTTTATAAATAAGAATTTCTTGATTACATTTTATAGTTATTTTGACTAAAATGTATTTGAATTAATCACAAATCGTTTCATCGACTGTTATTTAGCTGAAATTTATCAGTATTGTACATTAGAGACAACTACATGCCATTTGCTAAAAGTAATTTTCGAAGAAAACATAAATTATTACTTATTGGGTCACTAGATTTATAATGTTTCTTTTGTGATTTTATATTTTTAAGATCAGCTGATTTATAAAAAAGTATTAATACATACAAGCACAAGAAATTTATTCAAATAGCATCAAACTCAAAATCAATGAACAACTTCATAGAAGAAAAAGAAACATCGTGGTCTCCACACATATGGGCAGCATAAGGTACCTTGGCATTCCACACAATCAAACATCATAATAGCTTCAAATCGATGTACTACACAGCTACATTGATAAAAAATATTTTCTGTATTTCGGATATTTCACAAACAATGTGTGCTCGCACTAAGATTGAAGCTATTGTATATAATGATTTAGCAAGTCACTCAATTGAAACATTAAGAGAAGATTTCAAAAAAAATACTAGTTACTAACTAAATTTCATCACATTTTTCTTATATTGTATGTATTATGTATACTCAATATTTTATATATCGAGAAATACGTTTTGCAAAGTGTTTTCTCGTATTGTTACGCATACTTATCACGTACTGTACCGCAAAATACAACTTCTTGTTTGATAAGTAAGTCGTTTCCATTTGTGAGTACGAAATGTGTATGAATGTTAAAAACATAAATAGAAATCAAAATTGTCACCAAACACCTTTTCCATAACATTTCAGTATATCGAGAACAAAAACTCTAACAACCCATACACATGCCCTATATATATTTTATTGTTGTTATACATATATATTTCGTTGTTGAGATAGCGACGTTTCCAGTATCGATAAGTATGAGAACTATTTCTAAAAAAATAATACGTTCTTCATACACTTTTGTTTGACATTGCTTGCCTTCAACATAACACGTTCTTCATACAGTTTGTTTGATATTGCTTTCTTTTAAGTTTAACCTCTTATTATTTTGTTTCCATACTTTTGCTTGGCATGACGTACTGATTGCTGGTTGGGTTTCATTGGAATTCTAGCCCCCTTGCCTTGCCGCAAACAGTTCACGACACTTTCATTACCAAAATTTATTTTTCTCGTTTGGCCAATTTGTCCTTATAGAAAGTTAATTATATATGTTTGACAACATGTAAATTTTCTGATAAACGCCATTCATATGCTGTCATTGTCAATAGACTTATAAGTCTATTTAGTTATAATTGAAGTGAGTTCAGATATTTATGAGTACGTTTTGTAATAAGTCTTTCCGTGTATTTTTCAGCATAACCTCAAAACGAGTTTGTTTATTGCATAGTTTGTGTATTCTAAAATTTCTTTATACGCTTTGTCATTACCAAGACGATACTCATGTGTGCAGTATTTCCTGCAATGAATAATTGGCAGTAAAGTTGTTATATTCGAGATATTCTGAACAACTTTTGATTTATTCCATTTGACTTATTTAATTTAATTTATTTTGTAGCAAAACAGTGAAATGATAATCGGCATGTATAATCTGGGCACTAAAACCAACTGCGACCATGGAGGTGAATAGTTTACGTCATGATCGCTATTGTATTTATGTATTCGTGAGCGTGTACGTTTTATAGGCACAAAATGTTGAGAAAAAGAAAAATAAGGTATTAAAAATCACCGTGAATATTAACTACGTTATAATAATGAGAGTTTATATTCATATTTGTACCTTAATTATAATTCTCTTTCGTCTGATGCTGAGATGAATTTGTTTTCATGAATATCTCAATCATTTTATTCTCACTTACCTTTTCTTAAAAAAAAAAAAACTTTCCATCTGAAGACAAATCAACAAAAAGTTTTAAGCATTGTTCATTGGAAACATCGTTTTCGATTTGTTCATAACACGTAAAATATGAATTACAATTATGAATGTATATTGAGACCTCTACTAACAGTGATTACTTTTCTGAAATTTAAAGTAGTAATAATAATATTATTATACTTTAAAATAAAATGAAATAATATTCACTTACTTGATACCAAATTCGTTTTCTTTGCATGAATAATCCTCCATCTTCTCATGGTCCGTCGAAGACAGCCCATTTCCCGCTGAAAATATTTTCTGAAATGAACAGTGTATTGCAATATATAATTACTAGACTGATAATGAATTACACGACCTTATTCGATAATTATACTAACATTAAGGATACATTCATCATCATACGTGACTTTTACTGGCTTGATTTAACTTCCTGTGCTTAGAGAGCAAGTCCACTGCATGATACTGAAGGCATGAACTGATGTCACTGCAGTGCCCCTGTGACCGGGAAGCCTTAGCTTCGAACGTAGACGCTGGCAGGATTTTGGACACGATCTACTGAGCTAGGACGAATTCAGCCGCAGTCTGGAGGAAAATTCTAGCGGCCGCCTGCTCTGCTATGTAGTGCTTTCTCCGATAAACTCCTCTTTTTTTCCGTGCTTTCTCCGATAAACTCCAGGTGAATGCCGGAGAAGTATCCTAACAAACGGGGCTAAACGTTTAATGTCTTTTAATGTAATTTTGTGACCATAGCTCTAATATTATGAATGAAAGATAATATGAAAACGTATATCTTCATACAAACTACTATCTTCAAGATTTCTGATATACTTAGAATGATGACTTATGTTTAACTAATTATTATACATCATATATTCCAATTGCGTATTATTACTATTATTATTATTATTATTATTATTAATATTATTATCATTGTACTATGTGTTATTCACTTCTACCATAAATATTAGACGAGTATTGTGTAATTCTCGAACCTGTTGGTTGAATTTCTTCAGTGTTTCAGCTTGGAAAGGAGATGGAAAAGTTAGGCATAAAAAACTACACAAATTTCACGTAACAGTAGCTGCGGGTTTATTGAAGAACCTTTGTTGGAGATGGACTATGATTCGGCTAGGCCGAAGGGTAAGGTACATACACAGATTGCCTGGGTGTTTACCCGAATTTCTGCTTACTGAGAAATTGACTTCTATTTCTAAATAAATCATTGACAATTACTGAATGTGAAAGTTCTCTTCTCAAACATCAATTTTTCAGATAACAAAAATCTCTTTATAATACCTTTACATTTGTTAAGAAACAAACACACCCAAAGAGACAATATTTCATTATTTCTACAAAACAATTTTGAGAAAAAGGACAGTACTACTAAATGTAACTACGGCTTTCGGAATCAAAGTCTTTGTTACAAACGTAAGATTACGACATAAAACACTGCGGATAGAATTAAATACTGAGGAAGGTTACGTAAAAAAATTATGAAAAACTTTATTTAGGAAATGAAATCTCCGTAACATGATATTCTTATACCCCTGTTATTAAAACATCGTTCTGAAATGGGACGGTTTTTCGATAACGCTTCGTTAATAAACGGCATTTAGAATGTCCGACGGAGAATTCCTTTACTGCAAACGAAAAAATAACAAAATAATCGTAAGCTTCAAATATATTTTCTAATAAACTATGCCCCATATTCCTTACAATAAAATTAAATGTAATATAATATTTCGTTTTAATTTATTCTCTTTAAAATTTTACGGAAGATTATTGTTTTTCAATTTCACTGTTTAGTTTCAAAATCGTCTTTCGTAAGAACATTGCAATTATTCATTTTTTTGTGAAAAGTAGAAACCAATTTCTCAGTATTCCCAGAATGACGTGTAGCACCAGGCGATTACAACGCAGAATAGAACATAACTGAGTTAGGGAGAACACTCCATGGACAAAGAATTAACACGCCAAATGTTAAATATAATTATTGATGTTAAACATAACTTAGCACAAAAAACTATAACACTTGAATAATGAAACAAACAAATGACGCTCACGTGTGTACAGGATATCTATAGGTTTTAGACACACTGGCTATTAAATAACTACCCATTCAACTCTCTAGAACTTTAACAAAAACTGCCAAATTTGAAACAAAGTGATTTCCACAATAATGTGTTTCAAATGTGAAATACATTTCATTATCGAGAACAAATTAATTTTTCAAATATAAAAGTTAATACTTTCTCCAATAACTATAAACGTGATGTTCCGTGAAATTCGTGGAAATTAACTTTTAAATCCACGTTTGAGCAAAATTTTCGAAACCAAGCATAAACACTTGTACAATATTCTGCTAATTCCAAAAGGTGCATTTAAAAATCCTCTCGGATAAATCACAATTTATTTTTTTCGTTCCAGATATGAACCCTGACACACACTTGCGTCAAATATGAGCAGAAACTAAAGCCTCATAGCGACTTTACGGAAGGTTAAAATTCTGCGTCAATCACGCAATTCTTAGTATTAACACTATACTCATTAATTAAATCACATCTTGACTAAATGGAATTTAGACTGAAAAATATGTCACACATATGTCGCTTGCTTTGAAATATTATCTGAAGTTATAACATTTACAGAGTTTATTATAATGATAACTATATTATTTTACCTCTACGGAGGTCCGAAACGTCCTCTATTGATACCGCTATTAGAAGCGTCCTTTCATATTGCACTGGCTCCACTACACTACAGACGTCTTCTGTATTCAATATCAAGCTTGCACTCCCAGGATGCCGACTTCGGATTCAAAAGTTCGACACATTTTGAGATGAAATGCTTGAATGGTGTTTGTTCACCCAACGCGGCACCTGTATGTCTGAACAGTAACGACGAAGTCGAAAACAGCTGACGAACAGACTACACTGGAGAAATTAAACCCGCGTTTTGGAGACCCATTTCCGCACCAGGGAGTAGAGACATAATTTTACTTTTTAATTATGCGCAACTTGTAGCACTGATATGTGAAATTTAGAAGCCTCCCCTTTGCCCCATGTAGTTTTTCAATTTGGATGTTTACAACATTTCAATTACGGGGCTTCAAAAACAGGTGCGATGCGTTTTTGTTTTGTTTTTAATTACACGGCGGAACTAAACACAAATGTGATCCCAATGATCGATCGTACGGTTCAAAGCTGAACTCAATGATACTCGGTTTCGACAAACGAGTATATCTTTGCTACTCAAACATAAGAATTCTATATTTTTCAGTACTTAATGATGAGAAATATAAATGTAGTAAAATACTATAAATTTAACATTTCCTAGAATGAAACACCAATAAGTCATTAACTCAGAAAATGAACGCACAAGAAAAATTAGTAAAGAAAATAACCCGTAGACCAAACTACTATTTTCAAATGCTTTCTTAAAGGATACATGTTTATAATCTTTTGTTGTTCTATTAAGTTAAATAAAATGCCAATCCATAAAATTTTGGAAACGTCCATTGCAATCTATGGAAAATTTTCAAACTTGACTAAAATATATTTTATAAATTCTTAAGAAATATGTTTTGTTTCAACATTTAAAAATCACTTCTTGCATTTTGAGTAGCTTCGGCAGAAGTCATAATTGACAAATTAATACAAAGATGAAATATGCAATCTTCTGGATAAACAGAAATATTTTCACAGTTATAAAATTCTTCCGACGAAGAAAGTATTTGGTCTTGATGATTCTAGTCATGATATCCGCAAATGACTTACATATGTACCGATTCATCCTAATACAACTCTAGACGTACTGCGCGAGTACCAAAAACGTATGCAATTTCGATGTAGAATTTAACAAAATGTGAGCAATAGAGTAAAAGAGATCTACTTCACTGCTCCCACTAAAACAACGACACAATCTTCGTTAGCCAACCACTTTTCAACTTTCTTGAGTCATTTGGAAGTCACTTTTACACAACTGGTGTATACACACAAAGTATGTTTCAACGGCTACAATGTTCTTTGTGAATATTTCACAGACCTCGTTAAAACTACCAACTACACTCTCAATAAAATGTCATTCAGTTTTTATTTAGCTTCTTTCTTATTCGGATAATTTTCACAGCATTGGATAGGTGTGACGAGTGTTTCAGGTACGTATATTTTATATTACTGTGCTTCTGAGAAAGTTTGCAGAAGAGAATCGATGAAACCAGATACAGGCAGATGCTCACAGTTACCAAAATGTAAAGCAGAGAACTTTAGAAACACACTTTGTTAATTGATACACATCTTATTCAAAACTCACACAATAATTTACGTGAAAATTTACACACAATAAAAACATGATTAACAACGTCAAACCTAATGAGAATGCATTCAATTGACTTAAAATCTGATAGTGTCAAATAATTGTATCCAATGTTCAATCAATATAGTTCGAGGTCTTTGATACATTAATTGTAAATAAATGAATATGATTTAGTAATTCTTTAACATTGAGTATGTTTTTTTATGCATTTTTCTCATCTTATTTCCTCCTGTAAAATTACGGTAGAGGTGCAAAAATTAACCTGTGACACTTTTTTTTGAATTTAAAGTTTATCCTACAATTAAAGTAGGAATATTCTACAATTGAGGTGGTCTTAGGACATATAAACAAAAATACTGTGCACATAAGCAGGTATTTATACTTACTGAAAACTTTCACTGAAAGAATAGACAGGCTTTGAATTCATAACAGTTGTGTGAAACGTTTAGATTTGGCACTGTTTGTATCACTTATTTATGAATACGTACTGAACATATCAAAATATATATGTAGTGGGGTGTATTTATAAGCAACCTTCATACGCAAACCACCTCAATTGTGTCGAGCAAAAGAGAGGATTAACCTTACCTCGCCCTGAGCATGACCAAACTATGGGGCTCCTCATAATATTGAAACATAGAAGGAAATAAATGTAAAAACAACATTTTTAACTTCGCATTTAAAACAATATTATTAAAATAACTACAAGATAAATATAGCTTAAATTTATTTTTTGTCTGCACTTATGTGTGCAATTTTTTTGAAGATGCATTTCCAACACTTTAATAAAATGTGTTATTTGGTGGTTTTTAATGAAATATTTAAATATTATTGTTACATATGTCTGAACTCATGAAATTTGGTAAAATATATTGGAGCCCCATTCCAGGGGAACCATAAGCAAGTGCTTTGTCTAGTTATGTGTTAATCCACTCCTGTACCTAGAAGCATCACAGCTCCGTCGTTCTTTTCTGCAACCCTTCTCATCCCCCGACCACCACCACCACCACCACCGCTTGCGTACCTGAAGCTCGCCGTCCACAAGTGCACCGACCTACTCCACATCGGACACGGCGAATCCGAGGGTCGCCGGAAACTGCTGCATGCCGGAGCACCCGTGCTCCAGCGATCAGTAAGGCCTCCAGACGGCGCTGCTGTCGGCGGCGCTGTGAGTGCGCTGCTGCTGTTGGTTTTGTTGCTGTTGGACGCCGCCGCCGCCGCCGCCGGCCGCGCCGGCACCGCCCAGCCGCGCCGCGGCCGCGTCGTCGTCGCCGCCGCCGCCGGCGCGCGTCTGCCCCAAGGCCGGCCCCGCCGCCGCGGACGCCGCCGCCGCCGCCGACGCCGCCGACGTCACCGCGACGCACGACCCCAGCAGCCCGCCCAGCGCGCCGTTGCCGGCGTCGGCCGCCGACGCCGCCGCCGCCTGCCCGGCCAGGTCCTGGTGGTGGTGCAGGTGGTGGAACTGGTGGTGGTTTTGGTGGCCGCTCGCCGCCGAGTACAGCTGCGAGTAGAGCAGCGAGGCCGGCAGCACGGGCGTGCTGAGGTACAAGCCCGCAGCCGGGTTGCTGGACGAGCCGCCGTAGCTCCCGCTTTGGTGGTGGTGGTGATGGTGGTGGCCGGACATGAGCGAGGAGAAGGCCGCGTTGGAACCCGGGTGGCCCACCAGACTGCTCGAGGTGGCCGAGCCGGAGAGCAGGTCTTCGCTGCCGACCGGAGATTCCCCGGCGGACGAGTCGGACAGGGAACGTGGCCCGCTCAGGCCGAAGTCCGCGGCGGAGGGGTACCGGGGCACCAACAGGCCCCCCGCGCCGCCCCCGCCGCCCGCCCCCGCCCCCGACGGCGCGTTGGACGAGCTGCCCGTGCTGCCGCCGCCCCGCTGCTCCGGCACCGGCCCCGCCCCCAGGTGGCCGCCCGGAGCCCCGCCCAGGTGGCCCGCGCCCTGCTGTTGTTGCTGTTGCTGCTGTTGCTGCTGCTGTTGTTGCTGTTGCTGGGACACCAGGCCGCTCAGATGCTGGTCCAGCTCGCTCGCCACCGACGCGTCGGGGAGAGCTGCAAAGAGAAAGACACACATGTCAAGAGAAACTCAACCAAGGGCAAGGGCAAGTGTCCATCCAGGTGGCCACATTGCTGCAAAGGTCACTAATTTTTATTATTAATGAAACAATTTTCTTGTACATCGACTTAGCGATTGACAAGAGCTTTATGACATTAATTAACATAAATAACCGAGCGTTAACCTTAATAAGAGCGTAGCCTCTCCCGCTGGAGTTCTCAATTTTTTGAATTATTCCCATTAGGGTAGTTGAGGAAATGGGTTATTAAGGGGATTCTTAGGTAGTTTAGATTGAATTCTCCTTTGGAAGAAGTATTTTTCAAGCAGGAAATTACTTGCGGCTAGAGAAGATGGTAAGGTTTTGAGAAATGTATTGGAAAGATTGCAGATGAATTGGGCTGTTGTGGGTAGAACAAATTATTTTTGAATTTATTACTAGAAATGAATCAATGTGATTTGCTGGAGTTCGAAGTATTTTGTTTTGAAGTGGTGTTACTACAGTATGGACAGCACCTTCCCAAATGGGGCAACCAAACACGAGAAGTGGGTGAAGGTAAGATTTATAGTATAAGAGCAATCAATATATCAGACTTGACTGCCGATTTTCTTTTTAATAGGGGATATAATTTGAACAGGGTGGCTTGTGCTTTATTAGTTTTATTTACGATACGGGGTTTCCATGTCAGCCGAGTATCACAAAAAATCTCGAGATATTTGTTTGGTTTATTTGATGGAATCCAGGAAATTGTTGAATTGATCCAGAAATACTGCCAAAAATTTAAAAGACGCGATAAAAGCTCAAGTTCGCATCCGAGCGACGTATCAGCATTATAGGCGTGCATCAAACCATCGAATACAGTGATATAATACTCGTAGTTGCCCCGAAATATGGTACAGTGCAGCGTAAAGAATGTGTACATTATTTTGTGGAAGAATATAGTTTTTTCTGCGTTTTGATTAAACTTTTGCAAAACCATTTTATACATTCTTTGCCATCAGATAATACCTTCAGTGCCGTCGTTTTGTAGGATAAGTCTAGAAACCTTGTATACAGGATTAATTAAACATAAATTTTCATACTATCGTCCAGGATGTAAATATGAAAGAGAAAATTTGAAAGCAAAAGGATATAGACGAAGGGTACAAAAATGAAGAGAAAAAGAGAGTCGGATAAGGGTAATGAAATTTTTTGTTAGTTTTGAATATCAAGGTCAGTCTTGTCAGGCAAAGCAATCATGACATGATAGTCTCAGAAGAGAAACTTCTCCAAGTAACATTTTTCATAATAAAATTGTGGAAAATGCGGAATGTAATAGTGGTGTAAAATATTTATTTCAACACTATCATATGTGGTAAAGTTACCAAGAGATGAAAGCAACAATTGCACACGAAGAGGAGTTTAAGTACGAAAACCCTCACGTGAAAGCAAAAATATATTTTCAGAGTAGACGCAAGTGAATATCTTGTAGAAAGATTGAAGGAAAAACGTTCAAGTCGGTCTTAGAAAGAGGAACACTGAAGAGATCGAGAGATGGAAAATAAAGTATATTATGTTAATGTAAAACAAGTAACAACTGTGACAAGTGTAGGTGTAACGAGAAAAAAGCAATGAAAGAATGTCATGATAATTGAACGACGGAATCTCCAGTACATTTCACACAAAGAAAGTAAATAAACCCAATGAAAAATCTACAGACACGAGTTGTCCTTTGTCCCTACTTAATAGAAAGGTAGAAGTGGTTTGTGGGTGTGAGCAGGTGAGAAGTGGTTTGTGTTTATAAAGCACAGATACAGGAGAAGCACACAAGAATTGTAAATTAAGTTCGTAATGCCAATGAGAGCTTGCACTAAATAAAAACACCATAAAGGAAGTTTTTAATAAAATTAAGTATAAAAGGAAGTTGGGCCAAATAGAAAACAAATGAAATAACGTCAAAAATAGGTATTCCTATTTTATGACCGCAGTTTATCTGGAGTAAACAAATATAGCTCTTTATTAACTATCATATGCAAAATAAGCTAATTTCCCTCTAAGACGTTGAAAAAGTTATTCGTGTAACCTTTAAGAATCCAGAAAATTCATCAACAAAATCTACTTTCACTAAGGCTTCTCCTGGGACCATTTCTTAAAGTTTTCCTAACAATGATCTCCGCATTAAATATTCGTAGCCACTAATTGAATTAGTGAAATTTAATAGAAGCACCTAGTATAAATATTTCTAGATTATAGTACTCGTAGAACAACTAATCTCAAGCCCTCTCATTCTACGGACCTCAATTATCTGGCAGCTCACGTTTAGAGCAACCCTTGCCGGCTATTGCAGCCAACAGCGCCGCAGAGGTGCACGGAGGCACGCGGCCCGCAATCGGAAGCCTCATAACAGGGACGGACCGCGAAAGGGTCGCGCGCCACGGTATGCGGACCTGCGTCCCTAGGGCACCTTCCCGTCTCGGCGTGGGCGGTCTTCCGTTACGCGGTTATAGCCTCGCGCGACGCCAACAGATGAAAGCGGACCGCTTCGCTTCGCGCTCTTGGGCGTAGCTCACCGGGGAGCGAGAGCGAGAGCGAGAGCGAGAAAGCGAGAGCGAGAGCGAGAGAGAGAGAGCGAGAGCGAGAGCGAGAGCGAGAGCGAGAGAGCGAGAGCGAGAGAGCGAGAGAGAGCGAGAGAGAGAGCGAGAGAGCGAGAGCGAGAGAGTGAGAGTGAGAGAGAGCGAGAGAGAGAGAGAGAGAGAGCGAGAGAGAGTGAGAGAGAGCGAGAGAGAGAGCGAGAGAGAGAGAGAGTGAGAGAGAGAGAGAGAGACAGATGCAGACACAGGAGGAGTCCTTGTCAAGGAAGTCTCGTGACTTTTCGAACGAAACCACTTGCTTCTCACAAGAAATATTTCAACAGGTACAGTGAAATCTGGCCTCATTTTTTTTGTACAAATTTTTTCAATGGGTGGTGTTAATTTCACTGTTAAAGTTCATTTTGGTGTATTCTTTTGTTCTTTCAAAAATTACCCAAATGTATTTTTTTTAAATATCCCTCACGCCGTTAATAAGCACATTTCCATCGAATTGAATACATTATTTCGTTTATGAGTGGAAGTGCGTTGTGAATGGAAGTTACGTTTATGAGTGGTAAAATAGAGAGATGATAAACTAGAGAGATGATAAACTAGGGAGATGATAAACTAGGGAGATGATAAACTAGGGAGATGATAAACTAGGGAGGTGATAAAACAGGGAAATGGTGAAATAGGGAAATGATAAAATAGGGAGATGATAAACTAGGGAGCTGATGAAACAGGGAGCTGATAAAATAGGAACACAATAAAATAAGGACATGATAAAAAGGCAGATGATAAAATAGGGGCATGATAAAAAAGGCAGATGAAAAATAGCGACATGATAAAAAAGGCAGGTGATAAAATAGGGACATGATAAAAAAGGCAGATGATAAAATAGGGACATGATAAAAAAGGCAGATGATAAAATAGGGACATGATAAAAAAGGCAGATGATAAAATAGGGACATGATAAAAAAGGCAGATGATAAAATAGGGACATGATAAAAAAGGCAGATGAAAAAATAGGGACATGATAAAAAAGGCAGATGATAAAATAGGGACATGATAAAAATGGCAGATGATAAAATAGGGACATGATAAAAATGGCAGATGATGAAATAGGGACATGATAAAAAAGGGAGATGATAAAATAGGGACATGATAAAAAAGGCAGATGATAAAATAGGGACATGATAAAAAGGCAGATGATAAAATAGGGACATGATAAAAAAGGCAGATGATAAAAAAGGCAGATGAAAAAATAGAGACATGATAAAAAAGGCAGATGATAAAATAGGGAGATGATATAATGGGAAGAAGGGAATATGGGGCAAGATAACCTTGGGAGAAGAGAATGAGGAAAGAAGACAACACGGAAAGCCGATATAAGAAAAAGAAGAGCCAAAGCAAAGCAAATACTCACGCGCGGCGCTGGCGAAGGCGTCGTGCGCGGCCTGGGCGGCGGCGGTGGCGCCGGCGGACGCCGAGGTGGCCCCGGCGCCGGCGGCGGCCGCGGCGCCCAGGTCGGCGGCAGAGGCGGCGGCGGCGGCGGAGAAGCCCAGGGCGGAGGGGGCGTTGAAGGAGGCGGCGGCCGCCGACGCCCCCGCCGCCGCCGCCGCGCAGCTGCTCAGCGCCCCCGCGGGGCCCAGGTACGAGGAGTAGGGGCTGGCCGCGCCGTACCCCCAGTGGGCGTTGCTCGCCGCCAGCCCGAACTGGCCCATGTCTACGGCAGCCACAGCGCGGCGCGAACGCTTCATTGTAGACACACGTACACACATCCCTAATGGATGCTCTGAGGTGATGAGTATTCCGCTATTCCTAGCGGTCTGGTAGACGATTAGTTCAGCGTCTGTTGGTGGCTGGCACATATCGACATATTTGTCGAAAAGGTCCACCTCGACATTTATATTGAGAAGGTCAACCTTAGCATTTATATTGTAAAGGTCCACTTCGACATTCATTTTGAGAAGATAAAGCTTGGCATTATTTATTTAGAAGATACACCTCGACATTTATATTGATAAGGTGCACTTCGGCATTTATATTGAGAAGGTCCACCATGACATTTATATTGAGAAGGTCCTCCTCCACATTTATATTGAGAAGGTTCAGCTTGACATTTATGTTGAGAGGGTCCACCTGGATATTAATATTGAGAAGGTCTACCTCGATACCCTCGAATCTCTCTTTCCATATTAGAAAATCTTCATCATTGATTATTTATAGAGGACACACTATCAAATTTACAAGCAAACATTTTATTAGAGGTTAGCAAATAACAGTATTTTAAAGTAGATAAAAATAAAAAAGATCGACAAGGCTGTCTACGGCAACCACAGCGCGGCGCGAACGCTCCATTGTAGACACACGTACAGCCCTAATGGATGTTCTGAGGTGATGAGTACACCGCTATTCCTAGCGGTCTGGTAGACGACTGCTTAAGCGTCTGTTGCTGGCTGGCAATCCTCCACATATTTGTCAAGAAGGTTCACCTCGACATTGCTATTGAGAAGGTCCACCTTGGCATTTATAATGAGAAGGTTCACCTTGACATTTATATTGAGAATGTCAACCTTAGCATTTATATTGTGAAGGTCCACCTCGACATTTATATTGAGAAGGTCAACCTTAGCATTTATATTGTGAAGGTCCACCTCGACATTTATATTGTGAAGGTCCACCTCGGCATTTATATTGATACCACCTCGATACCCTCGTATCACCCTTTCCATATTCAAGGTTTTTTCAGCATTGACTATTGATAAGGGACCCACTATCAAATTTACAAAGCAAACATTTGATTAGAGAGTAGCAAATAATAGTATTTTAAGGTAGAAGATAAAGAAGATAAATGTACCTAAAATAAGCCAAGTGGAATTGGCCCATGTCTACGGCAGCCACAACGTGAGGCGAATGTTTAATTGTAGGACACGTGGATCTATTGTATGCTCTGCGGTAATGAGTTGATCATCTACTAATACCAGCGGTCTGGTAGACGACTAGTTAGGCGTTTGTTGCTGGCTTGTACACATCGACATATTTGTCGAAAAAGTCCACATTTATATTGAGAAGAACCACATTGTCATTTATATAGAAGATCCACCTCGATATTGTCGTATCACTCTTCCCATATTCAAGGTTCTTCATAATTGACTATTGATAAGGGACCAGCACCAAATTTATAAAGCAAAAATTTGATTTGAGAGTATCAGATATAGGTATTTAAGGTAGAAGATAAACAAGATCAATGAATTTAAAATAAGCGTTGCTCGTCGCCAGACCGAACTGACCCATGTCTACGGCAGTCGCAGAGCGCAAACGCTTCATTGTAGAACATTGTAGCTGTTGGCAGATAGGAAAACACTACATATTTGTTGAGATGGTCCACCTCAACATTTATATTGAGAAAGTTCATATTGACATTTATATTGAGAAAGTTCATATTGACATTTATTTTGAGAAGGTCTACCTCAACATTTATACTGAGACGTTCCACCTCGATACCCTCCAACCACTCTTTCCATATTCGAGAATCTTCATCATTGATTATTTATAAATAACCTAGCATCAAATTTAAAAATCACGAATTGTTTTAAAGTATAGCAGATAATACCATTTTAAGATAGATAAACGAGATAAGCGTTGAAAGGAAAGCGAGCTTTGGTCGCCGCTAAGCGAAACTGGCCCCCGTGTCTACGGCAGCCACAGTGTTGTGCGAATGATTCCTCGTTCGACAAACAAACCGATCTATCTCTAACGGATGCTCTGAGACGAAGAATTGTTCATCTACGTAACCATTATTCATAGTGGTCTGGTAGACGCCGAGTTAAGCGTCTTTGATGGCAGGTACATCTAGACATATTTGTCAAGGTCCACCTCTAAGTTTATGGTGAGAAAGTCCACATCGACATTTATATTGAGAAGATCCACCTCAACATTTATATTGAGAAGGTCCATCTCGATTCTCTAGTATCAATCTTTCCGCACCCGAGTATCCTCAACTTTGACTACTTACAAAGGACCCAGAGTTAAATTCACGAAGCAACTTTGTTTTCCAGCAGATAATAGCATTTTTCGGTAGAAGAGAATCGAGATAAATGTACATAAAATAAGCATTGCTCGCCGCCAGGCCTAACTGGTCCGAGTCTATGGCTTCTACAACGTGAAAAGAAAGCTTCATTGTAAGAAGTTCAAGGCGACAAATCTCTAATAGATGATCTAAATGGATGATTTTAGATCGACGTTTATTACCATTTCACTTACATCTTGTGCTTACTGGTCCACTTGAACATAGTTTTTACAGAAAAGTTCTCTTCGACGTATTCGTATTATTATTTTCATTCCTGAGTTTCCTTAACATCGTCTTTTTACAGAGAACCGAACATCAAATGTAAAAAGCAACAATTCACATTTCCAGGATAAAGGAATAGAAAAACTTCCAATTTTGCCAAAACATAACGCCCATCGTAATGTACATAAAGCTAATTTTAAGAGTCAGTAATTCAGCATCGAAAACCGACGGAAATCTTATTTAAAAGACTAAAAACGGTGGTAAACAATATCTAACAAACCTTTGTTCCGGGATTTGCCAACTAATCGAAATTACTGGAAACGAATTGGACATACCGGTCGAAGCCCACATGAAATGAATTTCAGTGAAAGTCGAACAATAGAAGTATTTCAGGACTACTGCATTCAACAGCAATCACGAGTTGCAACGGGGCTGAAAACGAATTTTGCGTTCCACAGGGAAATGATCCATGTGCGGCACGCAATCCTAGGATTGCACATGGAGATGAATTGTGATCCGCGAAGTGAATGTCAATCGCAGGTCAATTCATTCCACACTGCAAACATTTGAATGTTCAATTGTACTCTTGGAATGATTTTAGGAACGAATTATCATCATTGTAGGAAGTGATGTGGTTGGCACAGGCAGATATTTCAAAATCATAGAAATTTTAAACAAATTCCATCAAACTCGACCACGTTTAACACCACACACATATTTCAATAATTAAATACATATTCCATATTACTCATTACTGAATATTACGTACTATTTATTAATATAATAAGTCATAAGTAAGTAATTAAATTACTTCAACAGTTTTCAAAATTTTGAAAAAGCACATTTGCCATTTCGCTCACTTAACGTTACCTAATCTCGGTTATCACCTAGGCTTACAAACGTCAGCAGCGGTCGCTTTTTCGTAGTTAACGACCGACAATGACGCTAATAATTATGTAAATTATTGCATACATCTCCTCCATAATTCACATAGAGTTTTACTGCTCTTTGTCGATAAATAAATAAAATATATAGCAATTTACGGAACTAGTATAGAAAGCGAGTCTACAGCGTACAAATAAAATGTTTACGGACGAGGTGAAGATAAGAGTCGAGGAATTTTTAATTAATTAGTACGCTAAAAACTTTCGTACGAGTTTCTTACACTTCTTTTGTATTCCAGCATTATAAATGACCTTTTTCGCACTAAAAAACTTTCATAAACGGATATCATACGGTTTTCCCCCAGGGTCGAGCGGCGAGTGAGGTGGTGTGTTTCTGTATTTAAAAGATTACAGTCGCTCGGGGTGAATACCAGGCTGCCGCGTAGCGCGAAAACGTTTGGAGCAATGCTATTCAACTCAACTTTTCTTTAACTTCTGTCTATAAATTTATAATTCGTCAAACAAAATTTGCCACATTTCTGTCTATTTTAATATTTCATTTATCTTTTTAAAAGCTACATTTAAATTACACTTGTTTTCTACTAACTACTTGCAACATAAATATATTTTTTACTTTTGTATATAATATTATATGTTTAATCTTTGTATGCATCTGACATGTGGTTAGGCGGAAGAGCAGGCCTGATGGCCCGAGCCTCGCCATATCAATAAAAACATTATTATTATTATTATATTATTATTATTATTATTATTATTATTATTATTATCATACAGTACAGATTATGGCGTATTTGCTGTTTATGGCACGAATGATTGCGTCATCACACATTCAGCCAATCGCAACGAGAGAATCGTGCAGAGGTAGTGGTAAACGGAAAAGCCGACTACAGTTTTCCCCACACAGGCTAATGTAGCGTTCTAATCGTTGGCGCTACCAAGGTCAGTTATGGGGCAGCTGACCACCAGTCAACTCTTCTCCAGAAATGAAATATCTTTCAGAACAACACACTTTTATTATTTGTGCTCCAGTGCATAATTCAGAAACTAACCGCAGCCACAGATTCGTGGATGTGCCAAGCAGGTCTGCTTACCTCGACCTCTCAAAGAAGTCTGGTTATTTATTTTCTGTTCCCCAACAACGTCTCATGTTGCTAGGCAGGAACAAACCACTACGTTACACCAAATACCAGTGACGTCACAAAGTTGTTTCCCCAAAATAACTTTTATTTTCTAATAAATGTATAGTTCAGTAATGCCAAAATTAGCGTATGCTACTGGTTTATAATGCTGCTTTATTGCATTCGTACAAATTTAAAAACTCTTTCCTTAAGTCGCTCGTGTTCAAAACATGAACTCTTGCAAAAGCAGCTTAACATTACAAACTAGATGCGCAAACTACAATATAGCACAAATTTATGAAAACTTGCCAGTCAAATAGCGTAGTGCTTTTTATGGCCATGACTTCGTATGCGTACGGCGAAGTCTACTTTGGCGTACGCGTATCGCACTGTAACACCTTCGAATCAACGAACACAGAAGATAAGCACAAGTTTAAATGCACTAGTGCTGAAATGGTCCTAACATTTTTTTTTACGAGATCATATGGTCTCATGGGTTGACTCGTCTCGATAGTGTTAACAGCTGCATTCTCGTGAGCCCATATGGACTCGTACATTTTTGTAAATAAATTTAATTCTATATAATATTATATAAATATTGGTGCAAGTTTCTATGTTGTAGAATGTACAGAAGTGCGTCAATAACCATTGGCACATAAACGTAGGCGAAAAGCCGTATAGTACCGAGGCCTAGTATTGCGAGAATGCCCTTGGCAGTGAAGGTGTTAACTATAGCAGATGCAGGCTCTTAAGATTTTTCGTTCTTCTGTAAGGCTGCGCTGATTTACCAGCACAGTATTACGAAAAAGAAACTTCACAACAAGCACAGAGGCAAATTGCGCATGAGTGACATGATCAGAAATGAGAAAAGGCATTCATGAGTGCCAGTCAAGATGCGAGGGTTGGAGAAGAAGTCATAGCAACTATTGTTTTTTCTAAAAGAAAAAAAATCGGTTCACATAATTTTATTTGTCGCGTGAAAGAAATCAGTACTAGTCAGTATGTTTACAACAACAAAAGATGGTTCTGTGAGTGTCTCTATTAGCAAAGAGAACAATGTGAAATTAGTTGTCTGACTACCGACGTGGAAGATTAATGTAACCCTTTCGAATAACGCTTCTACATCACGACAGCCGTTCTCCGTGGAAGAAATGCCTTAAAATTTCACAGGAAATCGGTAGAAGCTGTTGGGAGAAATGCGCTTCCATACCGGAAAGTAGCGAGATAGCCAAAAGAAGTTTCAGCGTGGACGCTAAACAATCTGTGTTCAGCAATGGGAGTACTTACGAGTGGAAGAGCTTTATTTCCAAGAAATTACACAAATTTCCTCTGACATTCCAACGTAAAACAGAAGATAACAGTGGAAAATTTTTCTCAATTTCAAGATAACGGAAACTATCTGTAATAACAAAACTTCATTCACATCATGGTTGTTATTTTTGAATTCAGGTGTTTCCTATCTAATTCGCAATAACGCTTGAAGACTAGAGACGCTACAACAGCGCATTTTTCTCTCATCATTACTAACTTTTACAATTTTTGAAAATTAATAGATTAATGAAAATTAGACCTGTGCCATTTTTAAACATTCTTTACGCTACCAGAGATTAAAGTTCAATAAATAAATTTGGTATTACTTTTGAGAAATTTTGAAAAGTACCATCAAAAGTACCCCCAAACCTTGATGAGGATTAACAAGAAGTGCCCTTAAAAATCAACATATGTGTTTCAAATTCGCAGGACCACGAGTTCATTGAGATTTATTGAAGATTATCACGTTTGGAGAAAATGGTCTGAACGGTTGATGCTTAAACGTTGACCACAGACAGCCAGACGTTTCGCAGTTAATGGTTTTTACCAATCGTTCAATGTCAAGGACTTACGAAACGTGGTTTCTGGCTATGCAGCGTGTTAGAGAAAGTTAGTTTCTACATATAAGAACAAAATTTATCCACTTTTTCGTCACCAGGTTTCCACAATATACTTTTTTCTATCGAAAATTCACAGATATCCGCTGCAGCATTACAATACTTTTTACTTTCTGGCCTTATGCGTTATATAATGCTGCGCGAAAAAAGACGAATTTTCATAGAAAAACTCTTATTGCAGAACCCTGCAAACGAAAAAGAGGATAAATCCAGTTGCTAAATTTAGAAAAAAATTGTCAAACACGTGGTGTAGTCAGAATACATGTTTTGTGGGTCCTTGATACCCAAAAATAAAATAACGGCAAAACGTCTGTCTGTTCGGCCATGTGTGACCAACACTAATAGCTAAACCTTTCAACCGATTTTCTCCGAAATAGATATTCTCCAATTGATCTGGCTGATGTCATGGCTCCTTGAATTTGAAATCGATATTTTAATTTTTTTGGGGGGAGGGTAATATACACTATGCTCCTAGACCATTTTCAAAATTAAAGAAAGGCTCCATCTTTTTTTATTAAATTGTGTTGTATACTGTGAAGGAGGTTTAAAATAATGGTGCAAGTCTTATGTTTGTTGAAAACCCAGATTTTTCGAAAATCGCAAAAGTTCAAAACTTTTTTGGAGTCTTCCTACAACTCAAATATTGAAAATAGAGATCTTTTCTCTTAATGATATCTGTTCCTTAAAGATATATTTTCAAGTAAGGTCATGTACAATTTTTCAAAAGTTCGAGTACTTTCACGTAATTCGCGTGAAAATAGGGGCAAGAAAGTACGTACTGTTGTAGCTCCACTAGTTCTTCACTCCGTTAGTGCGTAGTAGGACGAGAAAGCAAAATTACCGCACGAGCGCAACGGTGGAGTGTGGCCCGCTGGGGTGGGGGTGGAGGGGGCGTGAATGCGAGAGGGCAGTGCTCGGGCAATTAGCCGCTTCGCTCGCGAGGGCGGATTTCCTCACTCTTACGGCCTCCGCCGCCTCTACCTGTCCCCGGCAATTAACATTCGTTAGCCGCCACCGCCCACGCACACGCCCACGCTCGCGCCGGCCCCGCGCGTGGACACGGGCAGTGTGGCGGAAGCTGCGAAAGGCGGGCCAAAATTAGTTGGTTGTTAGTCATTCCGGGCACGTCAACTACTGAGATCATTAGTCTCGTGAGTGTAGTGCACGATTTTTCATCGGAAGGTGGCGGTGATCTTCCCTCGCTGGATGGTGAGATCAGGCGCCGACCTGCCGTCGGCTAGTGGGGTTTCCCCCTAACCAGGACTCTCCCACCAGCGGGGCACCGCCCCAGCTGGGACAAGCTCTACGCTCCCGACCGGTCTCCCGGAATATGTGGTAGTGTAGAGTATGTTAGTGTAAGTGTGTGTGTGTAAGGGGTGAGGATAGGACAAGGAAAATGAAGGAAAGATCGCGCGCGGTCCGTGGCCCGTTTGGTAGGTTACTGCTCCGGCATTCACCTGGTGTTAATCGGAGCAACCACGGAAAAATACCAATCACAGCAGCCGGCCGCTAGAATTCTCCTCCAGACAACGACTGAATTCGACTGAGCTGACAAACTAGTGTCGAAAATGTTGCCACTGACAAACCTAGGACCTCTCGGTCAGAGGCAGCGCAGTGACAGATGGTGCATTGAGCTACCGCATTCGGTTCAAAATTAGTGGACTGTAGCAGCAAACATGCTGCGGAACAAAACCACTCGTAATGGTTATCCGAAAAGTAACTTGCACCCTGTTGGAGAACAACAAATAAAATACTTTTTTATAAACCAGCATTATAAACGATCTTTTCTGAACAAGAAAACTGTTTTGCAAAATTAAGTTTGACTCTTGTATAAATTTACCATGCCCTTATACAAGAAAATAGCATAGGTAACTCATAAGAGTTATATAGATATAATGTTGCTTTGTTGCATTCGTACAAATTTGAAAACTCGGTCGTAACGTCACTCATTTTCAAATGATGTACAAAACTTCAAAAGATTGAAACTTAACATTATAAATAAATTGCCTAAACTCCGACTCTGTAACACTGTAAAAAAATAATTATTCTAACAAAAACAGTTTCAAGAATTATGGAAAATAGTATAAAATATATACATACGCTATAACTGTTCCTTGCCTACTCGCAATGTCAAAAGGGTTGCTGTTTCATAACTCATCACGTGAATAGCAAATATTTAATGGCGGAAGTTCTCTTCCTTGAAGCCCTTCTGTCACATGACATCAGCTGTGGCGTAAGCAATGGCGTCCTGACTATTAGAATGAAGTTAGTACGAACAGTATGAATATACGCAAAAAACAATTTTTCTCCATTTTTAAATAAAAAACGATACTGATTCATTGTTCTACTTTCCCGCCCTTACTTCGTAAGAAGAGAATGTATCAATAATCATGGCCGGAAAATGGCAAATTTTCGACAGAAAAACTCTTTTGCTAGGCCTTGTAATAAAAAAGTAGATAAATATTGTCTGTGTATACTACAGAAATTTACTTCCTCTAACACGGTGCGTTGTTAGAACACATGTTTCTTGGGTCCTTGATGTATCGATTGATATCGATATAGCTCATATCGATTGACAGCACAAGTATGCAAAATTAGAGTCCTGCATCAATAAGGAAGCTGCTTAACAAAACCACTCCTAATAATTTTGCAAAAAGTAGTCTGGAAACTTGAAAATTAAATTAAATTTTGTTAAAATGAGGAAACATAATTATTAAATTTATGCACTTAGCAGTAATGTCTAATTATTTAAAAGAATAAAAAGTTAAGCTGTGTGCTTCACAGCCACGACCCACTTTTGCAATGATCGGAACCTCGATTTTTCAAGGCATCAGCTGCAGTGCGTCTGACCGGGAGGATCTACAGTTCTAATTTCGACGGTGTCAGGATTTTCGACACCAAGTTAGCTAGGTTGAATTCAGTCGCTGTCAATGTCAGCTTCTATACTTGGCCCATAATAGTACATACAGGTACTTGTAGGATTCTCGAGTTTTTCTAAATTGTTTTATATGTGGAATTAGCGGATCTGTCGTTGGCAAGGTTCGCATAGGGGAGCCGATTATTAGAAAACGAAAAGGAACAATAAGTGTATCTGAACTATCTGCACACATTTTCTTGAGCTCTGTAGGGTGTTGCTGGAGATTTTTGTTATTTCTCATACAGTACTAACAAATTATTGCTCTCCATGTTCTCGTAATGGTGAGTTGATTCCTTCACGAGGGATATGATAAGTGGTAAGAGCGAAAATATGCCGTTGGAGTAAAATATTTTCTATCACACGGAAGCTAATATTTCTTATCAATATTTCCAAAAGTAGAAAAGCAGGGATTTGAACATGTGCACAAATTGAACATTCACTCCGTTCAAACAGTTTTACCTACTTCACACACACAGTTTGAACCTAAACGGCCAAAGTGGCTAAGAGCGTGTACGAACACAGCGCTTCGGTCCGAAGGGTCGCGGGTTCAAGTCCCGCCGTGAGCATGGTTGTTCGTCCTTTGCCTCTCATGGATGTGTTGTCGCGGAGGGCCTCGTTTTCTGTTGTCTACAGATCAGAGGAACCCACAAGTTTGTTGGTGTCTAGAGTGTGGTCAATTGTGCGTCTTGTCAGGAAGTAATGGGTAACCGGCCGTCGGCTGGATAAAAGTAGGAAAAGAAGCTCGGAGAAAAGTGAAGAATGATTTCGACCAAAATTATTCTATATGAGATTTTCGTCCTGTTTTCTTGGACTCCATCCTACTGCAACTCCTACTGAATCTTATTACGCGCGCTTTTAAATAACGCTCAAATGAGAAAAAAAGAAAAAAGACCATGTACTCTCACAAACCCAGGGGTGTAGGACGCACAGGGTAATCTATAACCCTGCGGTGGATGTGGTGTGGGATAAACTGTAAGGAGTGGAAGAGGGGGGTCAGAGGGAAGGGAGAGGATCTGGGAGAGGAGAGAAAAGATGAATAGACGTATTTATTGAGCAACTAGGAAAAGAAATCTTCTACGTCTTGAGCGTATTCCTTGACCGTGTCGGTGATTCGGAGGTCACGGTTTTGATGCCTACAAGGTGTTAGACCTAATAATAATAATAATAATAATAATAATAATAATAATAATAATAATAATAATAATAATAATAATATTTATTCTCAACTTGTTTTACAGAGATAATGTACATTGTTATTTCTTGGAATTACTAACCATCGATAACTAAGAATAAACGGAGAGTGATGACGAGGCATGCGGCGTGAACTAAGTGCATACCGGATTCATCGAGATGTCACGGCATCGGTTGGAGGCCAGCGAAAACCCAGAAACGCACGCGGCGGAGGTGGGTCCTCGCTCCGCCCACCAGATCCGGCAACAGAAACGGCCTCTTCCACTTGGGCGTCGAGGCTCTGACTGCAACGTTGGCACAGCTCGCTATTAGCCCAATCTCTTTCTAAAACCATGCTTAACGGCTCTGCTATTTTCCTGTGATTAAGTCGTAGGAAGAGGGTGGAAAAAAGTGTTTGTTCCACCAGTCGTACCAATCTTAATGGGGTATTTGCAGCCAAGATGAACGGATTTACTAATATTTATATATACAAATTTTATTTAATAAAAGAGTTCCCGCTTTCAATCGCTCTTGTGATATAAATTAGCGACTCGGTGATGAAAGATACAAACGTACTATCAGATAAATCCAACAATGATTCTACACGCACAGACAATAGCGCACGACTTCCCGCAAAATTATTCGGGATAATGTGTTAATACGACCTTCTCTGCCCGTTAAACCGTATGCATCTTGATAAATATTCATTTATTTCTCTAGACTATCACAATCAGTCATCTAAGCGACCAAACGCCTTCTGTAAATGCGTACTTTTAGTGTAATATGTATAACATTCGAATGAAGAAAGTCAGGTTAAGAATAAACGGAGAGGCATGGCGAAACACGTGGCGTTAAGTAAATTCAGAACGGATTGATCGAGATGTCACCACATAGGCCGGGGGCAGCGAAAACCCAGAGGCTCCCAGCGTGGGTGGGTCCTCGTCCCGCCCACCAGGTCGGGCAACAGAAGCGGCCGCCTGCCCTTGGGCATCGAGGCTCGGACTGCAACGTGGGCGGGGCGGTCTAATTTGCCTAGTGTCTTTCTAAACCCATGGTTAGCTTCTCTGTTATAAACCCGTGATTAAGCTGGAGGGAGAAGGTAAAACATAGTGTTTGTTCCACCAGTCGTACCTATCTTGATGGGGCATATGCAGCCTAGATGAATGGATTTACTAATATTTATGGATAAAAATCTCATTTTGATAAAGCGGTCCCGTTTTCAGTCGCTCTTGTAATACAATTTAGGAACTCGGTGATAAAAGACGCAAACGTACTATCAGATAGTCCAACAATGCTTCTGCACGCACAGGTGCGACTATAATGAGCGCACGACTTTGGAACATTGTACATGAAAAAAGGGAATGAAGAAAGACAGGTCAAGAATAAACGGAGAAGCATGACGAGCCACGTCTCTGATCGGTAGTTTTCCGTGTTTTTTCCGAACAGCACCAGGCGAATGCCGGAGCAGTACCCTACCAAACGGGCCACGGACCGCGCGCGATCTGTCCTTCCTCTTCCTTGTCATATCCTCTCCCCTTACACACACACACTAACATGCACTACACTACCACGTATCTCGGGAGACCGGTCGGGAGCTTAGAGCTTGTCCCGGCTGAGGCGGTGCTCCGCTGGTGGGAGAGTCCTGGTTAGGGGAACCTCAGTAGTCACGGTAGGTCGGCGCCGGATCTCGCCTTCCAGCGGGGGAAGATCACCGCTACCTCCCGAAAAAAATCACTACACTAACGGGACTAATGTCCAGAGCAGTTGACGCGCCCGGAAACACGAAAAAATCAATCAATCAATCAATCAACAAGCCACGTGGCGTCAAAGAAATGCAGAACGGATTGATCGATATGTCACCACACAGGCCGGGGGCAGCGAAAACCCATAGGCTCCCAGCGTGGGTGTGTCCTCGCCCCGCCCACTAGGTCGTGCAACAGAAGCGGCCGCCTGCCCTTGGGCGCCGAGGCTCCGACTGCAACGCGGGCGGGGGCGGCCTAATTTGTCCAGTGGATTACAGAGCAGGGCGCGCGGGGTCCTAGTAGGCACTGCGTCCTAATTGCGTGCGCTCTAATGTATTTAACTGTCATTCCCAGACCGGCCCACGCGGTAACGGCGGCGGCGGCGGTCGAGACAGTCTAAGGCAACCTGGCCCGACTCACCACCACCGCCGCCTCCGCCCCGAGGCGCGTGGGATCGACCCCCGCCACGGGGAGCGGCGGGACTCCGCGCCTTTGGTTGAAGCCGTGCGGTCTACGCGCCCCGGGGGTCGCAGAGCTCCAGTAGACGCTGTGGCGCGGCTTTGTGGTGAGGTCTCCGAACGCAAATCGGATGAATGGGAACGGCCACCAAGATGAGCGGAGATGAGAATTGGTTCGGTGTCTGATTGCCACGAGGAGGTCGAACGGTACAGCAGGATCTAGTGGTCGGCGCTTCTGGGTTAGAGAAAATGTTGAGAGCAATACTTCGATATTTTAAAATTCATCTAATTTTGTCATTCTATTACAAATCCAGATGCATTAATCTTATTTAAAATTTGACGAAACTGCTTAGCATAAAGTGTGTAACTACATTTCGAGTGTATGTCCAGAACGATACTATGCGCTGAGGTTAGTCCTTCAAGCGCAAATCGGATGGGTGGGAACGGTCACCAAGATGATGGAAAACGAGAGATTGTTCGGTGTCTGATTGCCAAGAGGAGGTAGAGCGGTACAGCAGGATCTACAGGTCAGCGCTTCTGTATTAGAGAAAATGTTGAGAGCAATAAAATTAATCTATGTTTTTCTATTGCAAACTAATCACTAAGCAAATGCTAATCACATAGCACTAATCTATTTTAAAATTTGACGAAACTTTTTATCATAAATTGCGTATTTAATTATCATTTGTGTGTATGTCTAACACAATAGTATGCGCTGAGGTTAGTCCTTCAAGCGCAAATCGGATGGGTGGGAACGGTCACCAAGATAATGGAAAACGAGAAATTGTTCGGTGTCTGATTGCCAAAAGGAGGTAGAGCGGTGCAGCAGGATCTAGTGGTCAGTGCTTCTGGGTTAGAGAAAATGTTGAGAGCAATAAAATTAATCAGATATTGTTTTTCTATTTCAAATGCAGATATCACTCATGTATTTTTAAAATTTGACGAAACTGCTTATCATAAAGTGCTATTTAATTACAATTCGAGTGTATGTCCAGCACAATAGTATGCGCCGTGGTTAGACTTTCAAACGCAAATCGGATGAAAGGGAACGGCCACCAAGATGAGGGGAGATGAGATATGGTTCGGTGATTGATTGGCAACAGGAGGTCAAACGGTACAGCATGATCTATTGGTCAGCGTCTTTAGGTCAGAGAATACGCTAAGAACAATAGTTTGATGGCTCCTACAAAATTATTCAACTTTTGTCCAATTGAGAAAGCTATTAACATTAATATATTTTTAAAATTTCACACAACAGATTATCATCAAGCTCGTATATCCGAGTGTTGGTTAGAACAATAGTGGGCACTGTGGTTAAGCTCTTTCGTGCGGGCAAAGCTGTCGAAAGCCGGTTCTCAAAATAAATATATTAAGTTGAAGGAAATGACTTCCATTCCTTCATAGATACAGTCGACTCCGGTTACAGTGAATTTTTCAGCGCTAACACTTTTGGTTCACTATATCAGAGGTTCACTATATCCGATAATTTCAATATATTTATTTGACCTTAAAAATAAAATATTTTCAATTTATTGCTTCGTACATTTTTCATTAGTAATTTATCTACATCATTCTCTAGTTCGTGGTCTCTCCATAATTTATTCTGCATTGCCCGCTGTCTCGACGTATCTTAATGCAGTTTTGACACCCTTCAATACCTCTTGAACTGTTGAAAACCGTCACACACTCTCAAGGCTCTTTTACTCGCATAATTGCAGTCCTTTCGGCGATGGCCTGGCGCAAGGGGCTGATGAAACTGATCGCTGAATGAAACATTCCGGGTTCGCTATATCCACCTCAGGAGAGACTTCTTGATTATGTCCTTTGGCCGACGATATTATTTTCAAGCTCCCTAGCGTTAGAATTTGTGTCTCGGAGGCGATATATTTTTTCCAGAAGGGAATTAATTTTCAGGACGTATTTCCTACGTTCACTATAGCACAGGTTCAGATTTCACTGTTACCGAATAATTTTATGCTTATTTGTAATGTAAAAAGTGAAATGGAACTAATGACTTAGATTCACTACAACCGATAGTTCATTGTATACGAGTTCGCTATAACCGGTGTCGACTTTACTATGACTGAGAATATAGTATTAGAAACTCATTCAATTGACATGAGAGAAAAGGTCTTATTTTGATGGGAAGTTAAAACAGAGGTTTTTCTGTCTCAGAGAACAAAAAGGAAATCAAGAAAGTAGATAATAAACTGAAAACAGTTTTTTACGCCCGAGTTACGAGCAGTTATCATTAATCACTTGTCAATGTCAAAGATTTTCTTTCATCTTACAAAATTATCCACGTGAGTTTGCCACCTCTGATAGTTTGCGAAATGCCATGTGATATTCGAACCATTTTATTGAATAATTAAACATGCTAGTGGAAGCAAAGAGAAAGGCTGCTATAAAGATGTATCGCCACGAACATAATGCGGTCATTGTTTTCGGTGTTCGCACGGATTTGGTCATTTTGTATTACATTCTTTCAAAAGATTTAAAAAATAATTTTTAATTATACAATATTACGAAATTTTGTTTCATATAATGCTTATTTATTTTCATTAAAACTTAATTATAGTATAATGATTATTAGAGATGTAATTTTAATTGTATAATTTATTATTTAAATTAAACAATTTTTTGTCAATGTTAAATTAAATGTTAATTTACAATTCCATTGAAACATGGGACTGATGCATTCAGCGTACGAAGCATATATTTTTTCACTTTTAAAATATATTTATTAATACTAATTAAACGTTAAATTTTGTTACATTGCAATGGAAATATGGTCGTATTTTAATAATCTTTCCTCACTATGATAAACTAAAAAAACAACATAACACCAGAAGAGAAAAAGGACTTTTATTTTCAATTTGATAGCTGGACAATTGTTCTATCAAATCATTTATAGCTACCAATACAAGAACATAAGTAGGTATTTAATAAATTTTAAAAGTTTGGAAGAAAAATATTTTGAAGCCAAAAATGTGAACATGTAATTCTCAAATATCAAAAAAAATATATTTGAGGTGATTGGTTAGGATAACAATATCAGTACGTAAAATGCTAATCGAGACCAAAAAAAAATTAAAAGTTAATAAAAGTATTATATCCTTTTAGTAGTCTCTTTAGGGTATACACTGTATCTTCCCGTATGTTTGAAATGTATGTATTTATCTACATATTATAATACGGGATGTTAATGTTAAACCACTAAAGTATTAACTATTTGCTACCAAAATGAATAAATATTGAGTCGCTAATGACGTCAGTTGTCGATGCGATTATAAATACAAGAAAAAAAGACATCAGTGTGGGATTCTTATCAGCTACTATCTGTTTATTAATATAAAATATAACCGAGTATATGGTTAGTAATTTAGTAAATTGTAATTGATTGATAGTTGCAATTCCTCTACCGACGGTGCCCCGCTGGTGGGAGAGTCCTGGTTAGGGGGAAACCCCACTAGCCGACGGTAGGTCGGTGCCGGATCTCGACATTCAGCGGGGGAAGATCACCGCCATCTCCCGAGAAAAAACATGCACTACACTAACGGGACTAATGACCAAAGGAGTTGACGCGCCCGGAAACACGAAAAAACCAAACCAAAACCAATCGGAATTCAGTCCTGCGGGGAGGGGTGAAATAAGAGACACTGTGCTAACTACTAAGCGAGAGGTCGATTCCAACGCGTTTGCGATAGTGATTCAAGATTTAGACGGTCGCTGATTAGACTGCAGCATGGGTGGACTGACTCAATGTAACCCAACACAAGAGATGAACATTGATTTGTGGAGGAGAAGAGTACGGAGTAGGACTAAGTAAAAAGAATTTTAGCATGAGAAACTATTTCGGTTTTCTCGTGATAATCCTGGACTTACACTGCTAGACCCATGTAACAGTAGAAATAATCTGAGGAATTCCTAACCTAGACAGTCATATTTTTATGTGGATAGCTTTACGTATGCTGAACATATTCTCCCATTGTGTGTCCAACAAGGTGACGGGCAAGGTGACAATTGTAGTCATATTTTTAAATTAAAAAGGTTAAAAGTTTCTTATTAAATTACATGTTTTTGGATTACCAACAGTATAATACATCTTTAAATTTTCTAGTCAACAGAACGAGATATCTGCTCAATTTGTTTATAAACCAACAATTTCTGTACCATACAATAACGAATTAACTGATCGGTCATTGCATACTACTGATTGGGACGTCAGTGTTTTAATTTTAAACTTGCTTCTTTGAATTCGATGTATTTGTTGAATTTTGTGGTTCCCCACAGTGGTTATGCTCTTGCAGATATTTACATTCAACTGTCGAAGATAGTTTAAAGATTGGGTTAT
Source organism: Teleogryllus occipitalis (assembly GCA_011170035.1). Classification (NCBI taxonomy): domain Eukaryota; kingdom Metazoa; phylum Arthropoda; class Insecta; order Orthoptera; family Gryllidae; genus Teleogryllus; species Teleogryllus occipitalis. Next base: position 146,573 of record BLKR01002397.1, read on the forward strand.
GGGATAAATGGCCTTTATTCACATCTCTGAATCTGAAAATCTATCTCACAAAACTAGCGTATGCAACGTCTTTGATGCGTAATTAAAAATGTTATACATGTCCCAAATAAAAATACATTTTCAACATAATACAGATGCCTGTTTCCTTCACTATTGGGTTGGGGATGTTGTATGAAAAAACAGAGAAAATACTTTTGTTAATGTTTCATCATAAAATTAAGTTTAATCCTCTTAAATGTGATACATCAATGAGTAACTAATCATAATTTGAAGCATAGTCCTAAGCAAATAAAATAAACCGAGTAAATCAACAAGGCAGTTTTCAATATTGATTTACTTTATTGAATTTCAATAGTTAATTCGGTTTAAGTTTAGAACGCTTTGAGATATTCTCGATGTATTTAATATTATAACCGTAAATAATATTCATAATCAAATTTAGTACCTAACTTAACAATAATTAACATTTAAAACCTTTACAAAAAATGACTTATTATTTGAACAGTTAAGTCACATTTTGTGTTCTTTTCCTTGAAGGATATGTTTTCCTTCCAGCAGAATATCGTTTTATACAGGTTCAATAATTAATTACATCTCTGTGATGTTAATGTAAAAATCTTTATGTTACTGTTTACAAACAAATATGCATAGATAAGGTCGTAGTAGAGAGTATGGAGAACTCGATATTTTTATTCATTTACGAAGAAAACATTTGTTAAAAGAATATGAGATCAACAATCGCAACAGGAGAGTAGAGTAGACTAAATTAGTACATAATGAATATATTAAATGCGTACAATGGGTTTAACAAAAAGGCTGGCCACAGAAAACAACATGCAACATTTCCAGCCAGCTAAAACACGCAGTATTTCCGAGAAAAATGTCAAAATGCTGATATGTGTCCAAAAGCTTCAGATACAAATGTTGGGGCTTCATTAGTATCAGCAAAGGTAACGAAGCAGTATTAACCATGGTGGTATATTGACGTGAGCAAATACAAATCGAATTACGGACATTCTTTTATTCAAAGTTTCCAAGAAATTAACTAAAAATATTTCAAAGCTCGTCTGATTCTGAAAATGTCGACCGATTGAATCAATTAGATTAAATTCAGGGCCAAACAGCGACTGAATATGAAAGCGAAAAACGATTAATTTATATTTATTCAGTTTGTTTCTAAATGTAACGAAGTTTTAAAAAACAACCCAACACGCAATACATAATTGATTTGAACACCGCAAAGATAGCACCACAAAAAAGTAATATATTTGAGAATGTTTTACACGTGTTTAAATAGGTAGTGTTACAAGTATATCCCTCACAAAGATCTGCCATTCTGTACACGAGAGCTAGAATTCTACAGACAAGTAAAAAATCATCAATTTAACTGACGTTTAAATAATTGAAACATCATACAATTACTAAACTGATTATGTCTTACATACTATTTCGTAAATAAACAACGAGAAAACAATCAGCCAACCCAGTAGCGAGTCTACTCTAAACGAAACGAAAATCTGTAAAAAGTTGCCTTTCAAAATATAACTACGAAGTAAAGAGAAATGTCTAAATTTTAAGAAAATTTCAACTTGCTAATTTTCTGAATGAAAATCAAAAATTGAAAGTAGTAATTCGGGCGCTGGTCCCTGCATAGAAAAATTTCTCTTCGTGTTTTATGGTTACAGATTGAGAAAATGTGTATTTAATATTCATATTTGTTTAAATCTCTAAAAGCCTCCACTGCAACAACTACTGATTGCTTTTTTCTTTGTATAGATTCACAACTTTTGCCCAGGTTTGAACCTGTTAATTTTCGATTCATAAAAGTATCAACGAAAAACGAGACCTAGCACATAGTATTTATTCCATTCAATCCTAGCATGTATTGTACTGTCTAGTTCGCAGACTGACACTTCCTTAATACGAAGACATTTCTTAAACGCTTTTGAATTCTAATCCGCCGCTAGTCTATCAGTTTATACTTTACTTACGTTGTAATTGTATATATATATATAAAAGAAAGTCGTGTTAGTTACACTATTTATAACTCAAGAACGGCTGTACCGATTTGGCTGAAAATTGGTGAGCAGGAAGCTTAGAGCCAGGAGACGGACATAGGATACTGTTTATCCCGTTCGACAGCGTTCCTGTGTGAGAACGCACGTTTTTGCACGTTTTCGCGTGATTTCGCATGTTAGCGGTCATTGTTGCCTGTTGTAACCTGCGACTGATAATAAAACAAAAAATGTCGTGTATCACAAGGTACTTAACTGAAGAGTGCAACCTATGCACCAAAATACAAGAACAATAATGAATGATTAATCTACTTAATTTTTATTTGTATTTTCTAATAAACAATTTAACTTAATAAATTCCAAAATCTGCTTATTTATTGCCTTTAACAGCCGGTCCCTATGATTACAGCTTTGTATTTCTCTCTTAAACAAAAATCAATTAAAAAAACGCTCTGCTACGTAATAGATTTTTTAATTATCTATTTAATATCAGAGCGTTTTTTTTAATTCTTCTTTGTTTGAGAGAAAAACACAAATCTGCAATTGCTTTATTATCACGAGTGCAACAAGGATAGTACAGTTTCTCACAGTGAGTGCGACGCGAGAAAAAGATGTGACCGGCTGTTAAGGCGGAACAGAGTTCGCCGGGTCAGCTAGTATATATATATATATATATATATATATATATATATATATATATATATATATATATATATATACACACACACCTCATTCTTCTCAATCAATTCATTTGGTAAAACTATTTTATTTTTTGCATGTCTTCTTACTTATTAGCCTCACGATCATTATGTTCACATCGACAGATGAGAGAAAAAACCGCCAACTCCCGCCCACCAGAACCAAATCTCGTTCAAACAGAGGGGACGTCATTAATATACAGATGAGTATGTACGTATCATCCCCCTTCTCACCCACTCTTTTTAATATATATATGTAGCAGACATTCCAAAGTTGAACCCCATGCAAATAGCCCAGTTTGCTGACGACACAGCAATCTACTCATCTGGAACCTCACTAACAGGAACCAAAAATATAATGCAAATCTATATAAATATAATTGAAAGCTGGGCAGCAAAGTCAAAAATAAATCTTAACTCAATTAAAACTGCAGCTAAATTATTCACACTAAGACCATATACCTCTCCTTCTCCATTAACATTAAACAATGAAAGGATAAACTGGTATCCAACAAACTAGCCAATAAAATATTTACATCTAAACATTGATACAAAACTATACTGGAAACATCACATTGACAATAAAGTAATACAGGCTAAAAATAAACTATTACAATTAAAACCGTTAATCAACGGAAACAGCCCTCTACCATATGACACCGCACTCGCAATATATAAAACAATAGTATGTGTATGCATACCCAATATGGCTAAATGTAGCTAGGACTAATCTTAATAAAATCCAAATTATCCACAATCAGTTCCTAAGGACAATTACCGACGCAGCATGGTTCATATCTAATGCCTAAAGAATTCAATCTCCAATCCATAACCCAGCATATTCTATACCTATCCACCTAATTCTACTCCAACCTAAAGCAGATATCAAATTTTAGCGGATTAAACCTAGCCAGAAACCCCACCTTTCCACAAGAATAAAAAATTAGTACCCTTTCCACATATTCCTAAAACAATTTTCCGAAATGGACCCTGGTTATAGGTGAACCTTAGGTTTAATTGTATACGTATGTAATAATAACTATTACATATATATACTTCCACATAAACCTGCATTCAAATACACACACAGAAACTCACACAATGTAGCTTAAGAATTACACACACTTCCACTATTAATAACTACAGGATATATTTATTTCACTCAACCAAGCAATTTGGTGGACAATCAAGCTATTTCGTATTCTATGACTTCTTGCTTATGTTCCGCAGGTTTCGCTGCGTCTTGTTCACGACAATCCTACGTCGATGTAGATGATCGAAAAATTTGCCAACCGCCGCCTCCATCTCCAATGGCAATAGAAGACTGTAAACCGACAGCGTCGAGAACCAATCTCGTCCGAACGAAGGGGATTGTTTGCTAACACACGTGAGTACATACGCACTCATACGCAATTTAAAAAGGTATCTCTACATGTAGATTCAAACAATGTATATACAAATTCTCGCAACATTGTACTAATTGTATTTGATATGCGTGGAAAAACAAATCAAGCTCAAGAGCTGCACACACTAACACTACGTGTCTGATTATTGGAAATTTGACTAATCCCCATTCCACGCAATGAAGCCATTTAGAGGCCAGTGAAGTTATTTTGTATCTTTATGTGGCTTCTTGCTTATGTTCCACAGGTTCATTATGTCTCGTTCACGATTTCCAAGTGAAACTATTTCGTTTCTTACAAATTCCTTACTTCTATGTGCCATAGGCTCTTAAGTTCATGACATCAACAAATCATCAATAATCCGCCAACCACCGCCCACCTCCACAGACAGAGACGGAAGGCTGTGAGACCGAGAAAGGGGTGGCCCCCAGAGCCGATCGCTGGCCAAATAGAGGAAGACACATTATACATAAGGCACAGTGTATCATACGTAAATACTTCAACAGATACACACATCCACATAAATTCACAAAACCTGCACATACTATAGTTCATATACATGAAAATCAACGAAGCTAAGAGCGTACACATTAACACTGCTTCTGTTTATTGAAAATTTCACCAATCTCCATTCCATGCAATGAAGTTTATTTAGTGGCCAATCAAGCTATTTCTGTTTCTTATGTGATTTCCTACTTATGTCCTGCAGACTCATCTCGACTCCTGAGTGAATCTGTTCCACAGGTTCATTACGTCTCGTTCCCAACTCCCAAGTGAATCCATCTCGTTTCTTACTTATGTCGCACGGGCTCATTAAGTTCACTGACATCGACAGCCGATGGCAAAATCTGCCGCCTGCCGCCCGCCGCCGGCTGGCACCGGAAGGCGGCGGCGGGGCGCTGTGACTGCCGTCCAAACGGACGGACGTGGGACGGCGTTATTAATCTTCCGGCGAAAGCACGCGGCTGCCGTCATCGGCAGTCATTAGAGTTACTTCGCCGCGCGCGTGCGGAGGCTCTCGCGGCGAGTTCCATCTTTCCGATCTCGTCGCATCGCGCTACGCAAACAGTTACGACTGCCGTCACGCACGTCCGCACACGCGTGCGACCCCCCGCCTCGCCTCGCTCCCCTTCACTCCTGCTCCCGCTCACCCCTGCCTGGCTCCCGCCTGGCCCCGCCTGGCCTCTTGACCCTGCCTCCCTGCCTGCCCCTGCCCTCGCCTCGCACCTGCCTGCTCCCCTGCCTCGTCCTCTTGACCCTACTCCTGCCTGACCCCGCCTGACCCCGCCTGCCCCCGCCTGCTCCCTTCGTCAGCCCCCCGCCTGGCTCCGCCTGGCTCCGCCTGGCCCCCGTCAGCCCCACCTGCCCTTGACCCCACTCCTGCCTGCCCCTGCCTGGCCCTCTCCGGGCCCCGCCTGGCCCTGTCAGCCCTGCCTGCCCCCTGCCTGGCCCTTCTGCCTGGCCCTGCCTGGCCCTGCCTGGCCCTGGTCAGCCCCAACACCTGCCCCCTTTGACCTCTGCCTCCCGTCAGCCCTGCCTGCTCCCCGCCTGGCCCCTGCCTGGCCCTGCCTGGCCCTGTCAGCGCCCTGCCTGCTCCCGCCTGCCCTCGCCTGCCCCCCTTCGCCTGCCCTCGCCTGCCCCTCGTCAGCCCTGCCTGCCCCCTGCCTGGCCCCGCCTCGGCCCCGCTCGGCCCCTTGACCTGCCTGCTCCCGCCTGCTCCCTGCCTGCCCTGCCTGCACCCTGCCTGCCCCCGCCTGTCCCTGACCCCGCTCCTGCCTGACCCTGCCTGACCCTGCCTGCCCCCACCTGCCCCCTGTCAGCCCCTGCCTGTCCCTTGACCCTGCTCCTGCCTGACCCCGCCTGGACCCCGCCTGCCCCACCTGCCCCCGTCAGCCCCGCCTGGCCCCCGCCTGGCCCCGCCTGGCCCGCTCTGGCCCTGCCTGGCCCTGTCAGCCCCACTCTGCCCCTTGACCACTCCTGCCTGTCCCCGCCTGGCCCTGCCTGGCCCTGCCTTCCAGCCCTGCCTGGCTCCTGCCTGGCCCTGTCAGCCCCACCTGCCCCTTGACCCTTTACCTCTGCCTGTACCTGCCTGCCCCCGCTCGGCTCCTCCTGTCATTCCCTGCCTGGCCCTGCCTGGCCCGTCAGCCCCACCTGCCCTTGACCCCCGCTCCCGTCAGCCCCGCCTGCCCTCGCCTGGCCCTCCTGGCCCCGTCAGTCCCTTGACTCTACTCCCGCCTGTCCCCACCTGCCCCTCGCGCCTGCCCCTGCCTGCCCCCTGTCAGCCCCTGCCTGCCCCCCACCTGCCCCCGCCTGCCCCCGCCTGCCCCGTCAGCCCTGCCTGCTCCCCTTCGCCTGGCCCCGCCTGGCCCTGCCTGGCCCTGCCTGGGCCCTCTTGACCTCCCGCTCCCGCCTGCCCCCGCCTGCCCTCGCCTGCACCCGCCTGCCCCCTGCCTGGGTCCCCTTGACTTACTCCTGCCTGGACTTCCTGCCTGACCCCCGCCCCGCCCCCTGCCCGCCCCCGTCAGCCCCGCCTGGCCCCGCCTGGCCCCGCCTGGCCCCGCCTGGCCCCGCCTGGCCCCGTCAGCCCCACTCCCCGCCCCTCGATCCTAATTCTGCCTGTCCCCGCCTGCCCCCCGCTGCCTGCCCTCGCCTGGCCCTGCCTGGCCGCGCCTGGTCTCAGCCTGCCCCGTCAGCCCCACCTGCCCCCTTTGACCTCGCTCCTGCCGGGGCCCTGCCTGCCCCCTGCCTGGCCCCCTGCCTGGCCCTGTCAGCCCTGCCTGCCTCTGCCTGGCCCCCTGCCTGGCCTCCCTGCCTGGCCCCGTCAGCCCCACTGCCCCCTGACCCCGCTCCCGTCAGCCCCGCCTGCTCCCCGCCTGGCCCCTCCTGGCCCTGTCAGTCCCCTTGACCCCACTCCTGCCCCTGTCCCCACCTGCCCCCGCCTGCCCCCGCCTGCCCCCGTCAGCCCCGCCGCCTGCCCCCTGCCTGGCCCCCTTGGTCCTGTCAGCCCCGCCTCAGCCCTTGACCCTGCTCCCGCCTGCCCCCTGCCTGCCCTTCTGCCTCGGGCCCCCCGCCTGGCCCCGCCTGCCCTTCTGCCTGGCCCCGCCTGCCCCTGCCCACTCCCCTGCCTGGCCCTGCCTGCCCCCGTCAGCCCTGCCTGCTTGCGCCTGCTCCCTGTCGCCCCCACCTGGCCCTCGCCCGCCCCTCCCCGGCCCCGCCCGCCCCCGCCCGCCCCCGCCTGCCCCCGCCTGCCCCCGTCAGCCCCGCCTGCCCCCGCTCGCCCCATCTACCCCCACACGCCCCCGCCTGCGCCTCGGCGAACGGAAGAGGCTGTCAGGAGTAAGGACGGCTTCGTTCGAAAAGCACATTTTTCATCGTCTCCTGTATTATTTTAGTGATATACGTGCCTTTCGCGGCTCTCGCACGCCACCAATCTTTATAATTGAGATATCTACAGAAATACAATTTCACGAAGATGAGAAGAATTGCATTTTGGCTTTAAAAATATGAAGGATTTGTTTAAAAAAGCGCATTTAAATATTAATTAAATGCAACCCGCAACACACTTAGGTTTTTATGTATATCCTTAATATATTTAATATATTATATATATCCGTAATATATTTTAATGTATATCCTTAGGTTTTTAATGTAACTCCTAACTAATAATTTTTGGCTTTACAAACTAAAATTTGAGGCCAAAGGCCTCAAACACAAGTTCCTCACACTGTAGTCCTTACGATGAGATCTTGAATATTCTATTACATTTTTGCTGGTTCGATGCTTCTCGATTCTACCCCACCTGTTCATAGCCTGTAGAATCTGCAACTGTAGGTGAAATAAAAATAGTTACTTGGTATTATATGCGTCTGAATTACACGAGTATACCTCTCTGCTTGCTAATAACATTAAATATGAATAGTTTATATTAACAAGGATGTATTGTATTGTTAACAATTTCAAGGAGACATAACAAATGACGGAGGAGAAGAAGGTCTTTAAGAAAAAGATATATTACAGGCACAATACGGAAATGGAAAAAGGGAAGAGGGTGGGGTTTAACACGTCAGAGTTCTCGCACGAGTAGCCTGATTTTTACGCATGTTCTTAACGTTTTTATTTATGCGCGGCTTCGTGTTCTAAACTGCACGTTTCTTTTTCGCTTATTGATTGATTGATTGATTAGTCATTCCTGGTGATTCAACTCTTAAGGTTCTTAAACCCATAAGTGTAGTGCACGTTTTTACCGTCGAAGGTGGGGGTTATCTTCCCCCAGTGGATGGCGAGATCCGGCGCCAACCTACCTGACGGCTAGAGAGGTTTTCCACAACCAGGTATCTCCCGCCCGTGGAACATCTGGCATGTATGGTTGAGTACTGCGTATAAATGTGTGAGTAAGTAAGGGATGAGTATAGGACAAAGAAAAGGAAAGAATGATCACGCTCAGCCCGTGGCCCGTTCATTAGGGCACTCTTCCTTGTCCTATCCTCACCCCTTACACACACACTTACACTAACATGCACTACACTTCCAGACATGAGACCACACTACTAGCCGACGGTAGGTCGGCGCCGGATATCACTTTCTAGTGGAGGATGATGGCCGCCAAATCCCGAAGAAATAGCATGCACTGCACTTATGGGACTAATGACCTTAGGAATTGACGCGCCCGAAATCACAATCAATCAATCAATCCTAAGACGGAGAACTTGGCCCGTGAAAACAGGGTACCTTTTCCTCTGGTACTTTCGCGCAGACCAGGTTTTATTTTCTAAATGATCGATCCATAGCCGGATGGTGATCGGGCGGTAGACGTCGGTAAAGTAATCGACTGTTCGTCGACCGGTTGTTTGCCAGCCTTTCGGGAATATTCATCCAAATTTTTTCGTTCACTAAACATTTCGTCCAGAATTATTTCACCTAAAAACACACTGAGGTGTAGTAGTAATGCTAGTCCACAACGTCTTCACCAACTGTCAATTTTGCCCATTAATTTTTTAGTTTTCAGAAAATTGGTCGAACGTATTTATTAACCGATCGTGTTCAAATAATGGTCGAGAGTATAGGATTTTCTTCCGATAGTAAATTCTGCCAAAAATATTTTTGAATTTTAGGAAAAGTAGTCCAATATGCACATTATCCCACTTTGATGGATTGGTTGAGAGCCTGAAACACACTGTAAATAAAACAAGAAAAGAAACCTAAATAACAGAAAAAAAAAAGCAAAAGATAGGTATGAATTAAGAATGTGTTGAATACATTGTAAAAAATTATAGTGAGTATAAAGAAAACGGACAAGTGAAGGACAACATGAAAGCAATTTCATACCGTCTAAAACTATATTGCAACGTTTGAATGTCTTGTTTTCTGAAATAGATGTTCTCATTTCTTTTTGTAATAATTACTCGGCGTATCTTCAAACCATTCAAGAAAATAAAACTGTACGGAATCGAATAGGAACAAAATGTGTACAGAACAAAATTTCACTTTGTAGTAAAATGGAATGGACAAAAAAATTGTGGACAAAAATGAGTAAAGAAAAAGTTACAACTGAACGAAAGCGGGAAAGGAAAAAATGAAAACGTAATGGTTGAACTTTCTCTTACCGCCGGTTTCAGTTGGCAGCGGGTCATAATTTTCTTTGGTCATGGTGAATGTATTTTATGTTAATCAATGGTTTTAAATTATTGTTATAGCGAGAATAAATAGATAACTCGAATTAATTTGTTATTTTATGACATTACGCAGTTTACATAAATAATTAATATTACAGATTATTAAAAAACCAGAAAGAAAATAATTTGTATGATTTTTCACAAGTATAGAAACTATTAGAATCCAGTCTAATGCTTATACCATTTCACCAAAAGTTTCTCTGCAAAGCTTTAAATTGACACTGCCCGTGCTTACTAATTTATAAAAAAGATATATCTTACATATCAAAGTCAAAAACTAAAAAAGAAGTGCATTATCAGAATGAATAATGAAAAGTCTACAAGTATCAAAATAAACCCACCGACATGTCTGTCAACATCAGTCCCCTGAATCAAAGGTGAACGAACCCCTTTATTAGCCAATAGACCGCTCCATCGACCTTACAGGATAAATTTAAAAAATCCGGTTATGATATTTCACAAATAAAGAAAGGTTTAGAATAATCCATACTAATACTTAACCCATTTCAGCAAAAGATTTTCTTCTCGGTTTGCAAATTCACACTGTCCGGGCTCACTAATTTATAATAAAGATATATCTTACAAATGAAAGTCAAAAATAAGAAAAACAATCAACGAAACATGCATAATGAAAAGAAATAACGGTGGCAGGATTTTTGACATTAGCTTGTCAGCTAGGTCGAATTCAGTCGCAGCATGGAGGAATATTCTATCGGCCGGTAGCTCTGATCGGGAGTTTTCTGTGGTTTCTCCGATCAACATCAGGCGATTGCCGGAGCAGTGCCCTAACAAAGGGGCCACGGACCGCGCGTGATCTTTCCTTCTTCCTCCTTGTTCTATCCTCACCCCTTACACTAACATGCACTACACTACTACACATGCCGGGATACCGGTCGGGAGCTTAAAGCTTATCCCAGCTGGGACGGTGTCCCTCTGGTGGGAGATACCTGGTTACGGAAAACACCATTAATGGACGGTAAGTCGATTCTCCACCGGATCCGGTCATTCAGCGGGGGAATTTCATCGCACCTCTCGATGAAAAACGTGCACTACACTTACGGAACTAATGACCTTAGAAGTTGACGCGCCGAGAATCACCAACAATCAATCTATCGATCAAAAAGCAATAATACAAAAACAGCCGACATGTATCGACAAAAACTCAACCGACATATCTGTCACCCTCAAGCCCGGAATCAACGATGAACGAACCCCTTTATTACGCGATCGCCCGCTTCATCCACCTCACAGAATAAATAATAAAAGGCCCGGGGAGCCAAGGAACGCCCGCCGGCCCCATTCGAGCGGCGAGGCCGAAATTCACTAAGCCAATGCCCCGGGGGGCGCCACACGGGCCTTTGTAGCCGTGCACGTGCGTTCCTGCGGACGCAGGGCCAGAAATATGGCGATTGAAATCCAATTAATATTCCGATTGGACGCCCTCACGACCCGGCCACGCCGCCAATTACTTCCCCGCCATTTTGAGCGCGGGGTGGGGGAGTTTGCTGCACACCGGCCGGGAACGTGGCTAGTGTTGCGATTGAGGTGCCGAGTATTGGACAGTGGAACAAACGCGACCGTCGATACCACGTGGGGAGACCGAGAAGTTAAAGTGGCTAGTAAATGTAGATGTCAATAGGAATAGATGAAGAATTAAAATCGTTTTTGTTTTGTGATAAACGATTGGGAGAAAGTATTTAAGTAGAAATTAAGTAATGGAGTAAGAATTTTAATAGAAATTGGAACAAATGCGACGGTCGATCCCACGTGGGGAGACCGAGAAGTTAAAGTGTCTAGTAAATGTAATGTCAAGAGGAATAAATGAAGAATTAAAATCGTTTTTGTTTTGTGATAAACGATTGGGCGAAAGTATTTCAGTAGAAATTAAGTAATGGAGTAAGAATTTAAATAGAAATTAAGTTTGCCTTGTTGATTCACCGACAGATTTCGAGTAAAACGATGGATTCCTAATACATTTGGTTATTAAGTGATGAAAACGAATTGTAGTTACATAAAACACAAATAGAAAGATACCTTATGTGAATATATAACTTTATAATCACAGTACTGAGGAGGGGGAGAGACAAACGTGTCCGTTGGTCCCACGTGGGGAGACCGAGAAGTTAAAGTGTTTCGTAAAAAATCCATAGAAATAGACAAAAAGCTGTGTTATTTTTGTGATACACGATTTTATTTAAGTAGAAATTAAGTCAGATGAGTTGATTTACCGAGAGTCTGCGAGTGAAACAATGGCTTCCTAATACCTGTGAGCAGAAGAGATGAAAAATAATTGTACTTTAACTATCCCTCTCGCTACCTTGTTGAATCTTCTTTTTCTGTAGCATGTGCAGCCTTCCCTGCGCTCAGGAATTTTTCTTCACAAACAGCTAAATCTAATTTATAAAGTCACCAGGCGTGGAACGAACCATGCAATGAGTGCTCATTCAGAAGTTGTACATGTAAAATAGTTAAGTTTACTTAATTATTTTAACACGTAACTTAACTATCTTATACCTACTACTTAGCTATGATCAATTTCATTACATACAACTAGAGTCCAGATTATAATATAATTACAATTTTTTTGTCTTTGTATGATCAGAACTCGAAATTGTAATCGAGGGGAGTCATAGTAAATATAGCCTCACAATATCCAAAATTTTCGTAAAATTTTTTTTACCCAGTTTGTACTACATTACATACTTAACATATTTTGCTTACAACTTACATTTTTTGCATAACTTTTGATTATTCTACCAATATTCTTGCAACTATTTCAAAAAACAATATTATGTAAATTTTGAAAAATATTGTTTTTAAATGGCCATATTTTTTCTTTCACAAATTTAGAATCGCGTGTTCACGTCATGAGATGTGTACGTTTATTTATTTATTTTTTTATTTATTTTATGTAAAAAAACAGTTAAAACTGTATATGACGTGCTATGGAGAGAAGTTAATTCTGTGCACGTTTTGAAAATTCTGTGATCCGTACACTAAATCATATACTACTTGAATTTTGAATTAATTGAATAAAAAAAAGAGGACGCAGTCAGCTACACGCGATCAGTCTGTGTTAACGTGCGTTTCCACAGCTTGTATTTTGCGACTAGTGCGAGCGAGTACTAAGGATTTACCTTTAAGTTAGGAAAAATCGACGTGATTCTCTATCTTTATTTCAATTTACAACAAACTGGTTGTCGTTGTTGTGTAGTTCAACAGAGACAATGCTACACGGATTGTTTGCGGACCATTGATCATTGAGTTCCCAGGTTTGTATGATGGTTATCATTGTTCAAAGATATTTATATTGTGCTTTAATACATTAATTCACTTGTCGACGCAATATTCATTTTTAAAATTGTTTGTGTTTATTAACGTAATTTCAAATTGTGTACACGTACTACATATTTATATCATACTACATACTTTATGTCTGTAGGTATAACATAACGACTTAACTGCTTTACATCTCTCACAAGAGGGGGCCATATATTGGACATCTAGACCATATATTGGTGTTCAACAATTAGGCCGATTTGAATTGCTACACTCCCACCTTTAGAAAACGTCTTAATGGGATTATCACAAAACATGCAGCCAGGGAACAATTTCCCGCGAATTGTACACGTAAATTACGGATTCTCTTGATTTGTTTTTTCACGTACCTATCATTCAAGTATTTCTATTTAAAATAACCGTGTTTCTCACACGTAAGCACTATTTAATCACATGCTTTAAGATTTTGCCAACAACGAAATACTCGCGTCTCCACCTTATCCAACCTGGCCGGTACTTCTTGTTCTACTATGGCAGTTGCATCATACACCGCCCCATTCCTGTTGACTCCTCCCCGCCAAGCACCTCCCCTCTTCTCCCCGCCCTGCCCTGGCTCGCCCCGTCCCGCTCCGTCCCTCCCTGCTCCGCCCCATCCTGCCCCGCAACTCCCACCTCACTCCGCCCCGCAAAACCCCGCCTCGCTCCGGCTCACACTTCTCCGCAACCTTCGCCCCCCCCACCCCGCCCCGCCCATAACCTCTCCACTCCACACCGCTCCACCCCGCTCCGCCCCGCAACGCCCCACCCCGACCACCCCACCTCTCACCTCCCCTGCCCCGCACCGCATCGCTCCACCCTGCTCCATCCTGCAACGCCCCACCCCCTGCCCATAACCTCCCCAGCACTCAGCAATCTCTCCGGCTCAACCCCTGCTCCACCTGCAACGCCCCACCCCGCCCACACCTCCAAGCACCTCCCCGCCTGCACCGCCCCGCACCGCACCGCTCCACCCCGCTTCCTCTCAACACCCCACCCGCCTCCACCCCCACTCCGCACCTCCCCGCCCCGCCCCACATCGCACCGCACCGCTTCCGCCCGCCCCACCCCCACCCAGCCTCGCCCCGCTACGCCCCGCCTCGCCCCGCTCCACCCCGCCGCGCCCCGCTCCGCCGCGCCGTGCCCCGCATCACACAGTACCGCCCTGCCCCGCACAGCCACGCATCACACCACCCCGCCTCGCCTCGCACCGCACCGCTCTTCTCCGGTGCATCTCGCTCCCTCCGTTCCGCCAGGCATCGCGTGGCGCGGCGGCGGCAGCGGCGGCGGCGGTGGCGCCGGCGTGGGCGGCGGGTGTTCCCAGAAGCTAATGAGGGCGATTTGCCCCGGATATTGGTCCGGGGATTGCTTCCTCGCGCAGCACAGGGCGCAGGGGGAGGGGGAGGGCGGAAAGGGCGGCGAGAGAGATCGTCGGGGGCGATGGGGATACCGGGCACACGAGATTGACGGGGTGGTATGGTTGTTCAAGCATAATCATCATTATGAGACATTTGCTAGCGCGTTTTTTGTTTTTGCCATTTCTAAAATGAATAGTTCTGATGAATACGCGATGTCATATCATTATTTTAATTCTGACAAAAAAAGAGAAGAATGAAAATCTGTGAAAACGAGAGAACCCCGACAAAACCTTCCGTGATTCCGCTTTGACCACAAATTCTTTATGTCATGATGATAATGGGAGAAATTTAAGGTGTTAGTATAGTTGTTCAAAAACAATATTTATTATTTTCATCGATAGTGTTTTGGCCATACCAGAGATGAATACTTCTAATCAATACGTGGTGAAAAGCTTTCAATTCTTATAAAACATAAGTGGAATGAAAGACGTGAAAACAGGAGAACCCCGAGAAAACCTTCCGCAAACCCACATTACCCTCCACAACGTCTTTGTGGAATTGATGGGGATTTGAACCTGAGTACTCCAAGGCGAAAGGCGAGCGTTCTGGGCACTACACCACAAAGCCGCCCCGGCAGTCCAGGTACAACGAGGCGCGCGTCAGGAGAGGCGGTGTGAATAGTGGCTGGAGCAGCGTGGTCGCGGAGGTACCAGGCTAATGACGGCAGCCGACGCAGTGATAGCGGGGCGACGGAGGCGGCTCGCTCTGGTGGAAGCGGCGACCAACACAAACAGCGCTGCAGCCGCCCCTGCCTGCCCCGCTGGGTACAGTTACACCCGTATTTGTGGCTGCGCTACACGCGAGCGCTGGCCCCAGCCACCCCCGCCGCCGGCGCCGCCCACGCCCCCGCGGCCGATGTCATTCCCCGCCGCTGCCGGCCCCGCCACGCTCACGCCTTCCCCGCCAATGGCACCGCCCACCCCGTTTCCGCCACCGTTTCCCTCCGTTCCCAATTGTCCCCACCACCACCCCTGCCATCGCCCCAAACGACTACGCTCCAGCCCCGGAGATCCGCCTTCTCTGCCTACGGCACCGCCCATGTTGTAGTTGCCGCCCGTCTCTGGTTACGCCCCCATCTCCCCGTTCCTAGTTGCCGCCGCCACCACCCCTGCCAACGTCCCGCCACCGCCTTCCTTGCCGACGGCAATGTCCACGCCCCCGTTGGTTCCGTCTCCATCTCTTCTCGTTCCAAGCTGCCCCCGCTACCACCCCTACCTTCGCCCACGCCGCCGCCGTCTCTGCCTCACTCCCGCCAACTCGCCTTCTTAGCATTTGGCACCCCCCTCGCCACCGTTTCACACTGGTTCAGCCCCATCTGTCCTGAACCCGAACCGTTTCACCGCCGCTACACAAAACCCCTCCGCTCTCCTACCCACATCCACACCACGCTCCCCTCCATCCGCAATCCACGTGACCGCCGCCACCTCCAATTTCTAACTTCTCCGCTGCTCATAGCCGCGCCATTTTCACCTTCGTCCCCGTTACTCTCAGCCCTAGTGATCTCCGATGATCCTGCCACCAGTCACTTCCACTGCGCTTATCGTCTCCATTGCCTTAGCTGCCTGCCATGTCACCCTTTCCCATCGACACCACCTGAACGGTTTCGCCGTCGTCACACTACCCCAGCTCTTCTATCCACATCCCAATCACACATTGCACCACCTCAACCCTCCGTTATCCCCAACACCCTGCTATCTCTGATGTCCATATAACCCCCACCACCTCCACCTCCTAACGCCTCCGTTGACCTTCACGACCTTTACTACCACCCCCACCACCCGCAGCCCTGGTGATCTCAGATGTCCCTGCCACCACTGTCATCTCCACTGGGCCAATCGTTTTCATTGCCATACCTCCTTTTCAATCGACACCACCTTAACGGTTTCACCACCGTCACACAACCCCAACTCTCCCATCCACATCCCCGGCACACATTGAACCACCTCATCTCTCCGTTATCCTCGCCACTCTGCTGTTCCCGGTGTCCACATTACCCCCGCCGCCTCCACCTCCTAACGTGTCCGTTGACCCTCACGACCTTTACCACCGCCTCCGCCACCCTACCAATCCCGTTCCCAAGCTCTGCAGCCCACACCCTGCGCCGCCGGTCCACAGCCTCCGTCCCTTTCCCCTCCACTGCGAGCACAGCGACACTGCCCTCCGCCCCCGGCGGAGGCGGCGCGCCGGCGTCCGGAGACCGATTTGCTCGTGGGCGCGCGCGCCTGTGTGAGCGTGCGTGCGTGCGAGCTCGTGTGCGTGCGGGCGGCCAAGGTGCGTGTTTGACTGTGGGGAGGACGATGCAGTTGCTGCAGGCGCGATGGACTCAGCAGTAGCCCCGGACGGGGACTGCACGCAGCAAACTGATAGTAGGAAGACAAGAGAAGATCTCTGTATTTTTAGTTTCTCGAACCTACCTCATGAGAAGAGAACGTTATGTACTCTAATAGTAAATATCCCTGTAACTAAATAATACCCAAATAGCTGCGACTTCGTAGAAGATTAGATAAAACCAAAATAGTAACGAAATCTTGAGGAAGAAGTGGGAACGAGGAGATAAAAATGCCGATAAATCCCTGATGTACAAATTCAGGAACAAAATACTTTTTGTGTTTAGAACTTGAAGTGTTATTATTTAAACTATCTCAAGAGAACCCAAACAACAGCGACGTTTAGTGAGTGGTACTAAAGCTGATTTAGTTGTTGGTGTTACTAACGGTGGTGGGCATTTCATGTTCATATGCTGTTGCGGGTACGTAAGTTTCAGAAGATTCGAAAAACCACCAATGCCGCATTCAGCAAGTTGCTGCAACTTCGCGCGTCATCTACTATGGTCATTTGTCCCATAAGTGTGATGTGTGTTTTTGCTCGGGAGGCGGCGTGGTCTTCCCCGCTGTATGGTAAGATCCGGTCCCAACCTACCGTCGGTAGCGGGATTTTCCCCAACCAGGTATCTCCCACCAGCGGCGCGCCTCCCCAGCCAGGTCAAGCTCTAAGATCCGGAGCGACACCTGACATGTGCGGTAGTATGGTGCATGTAAGTACTAAGTGTGTGTGTATGTGTGTGTGTGTGTGTGTGTGTGTGTAAGGGGTGAGGATAGGACAAGGAGGAGAAAGGAAAGATCGCGCACGGACCGTGGCCCGTTTGCTCCGGCATTCGCCTTGTGTTGATCGGAGAAACCACGGAAAACTACCGATCAGAGCAGCCGGCCGCTAGAGTTCTCCTCCAGACAGCGACTGAATTCGACCTAGCTATCTAGCCAATCTCGAAAATCCTCCCACCGTCGGCACTCGAACCGGACAGAGGCACTAGTGACATCATTTGTTGAGCCATCTCTCCCTGTATAATTCGATATGAATTACGTACTAATTGCATCGGGGGTGAAAAATCTACTTCCGTACGTATTCAATCGCCCGCGAGCCTCGATGGCGACGCCCACGGAGGCGGATGCGGCGGGGCGGGGTGCGGCCGCAAGGTATCGACGACCGCAGTGGGCGGCGGCGGCGCGGTCGGGCGAGACAGCCTCCAAGCGGCGGCGCACTGCGACCGCTGCGGTGGGCGGCAGCGGCGGCGGACCAGGCAATGTTCGTAGACGTCAAAAGAAGTGGGAACGGAGGGACGGTCACGGGAGAAGTAGGAAGGGACACAGAAACACATTGATAATGATTCCGTGCGTCAATTGCTATGGTAGTCCCGTAAGTATAGTTAATGCTTTAACGTTGTTGTAGTTGTTGATTCATTGATTTTTTCGTGTTTCTGGGCGCGTCAACAGCTTTGGTCATTAGTCCCGTTAGTGTAGTGCATGCTTTTTTCTCGGGAGATGGCGGTGATCTTCCCCCGCGTGATGGCGAGATCCGGCGCCGACCTACCGTCGGCTAGTGGGTTTTTCCCCTAACCAGGACTCTCCCACCAACGGGGCACCGCGCCAGCCGAGACAAGCTCTAAGGTTCCGACCGGTCTCCCGGAATATGTGGTAGTGTAGTGCATGGTAGTGTAAGTGTGTGTATAAGGGGAGAGGACAGGCCAAGGAAGAGGAAGGGCAGATCGCGCGCGGTCCGTGGCCTGTTTGTTAGGGTACTGATCAGTTGTTGTTGTTGGTGGTGGTGGTGGTGGTCCTCTCCGACTGGCTGGCGGGAAACGGCGCTCGACCTACGTCGGCATGCGTTTTTTCTCAATCAGGCATCTTCCACAAGCGGTGCATATGGACAACATCTAATGCTGACTTTACACTAGCAATAGGTTTCCGCAACATCTTTCAGCAATTTGTTGCTGTTTCTTGCGGTCATCTTTACACTAGCAAGAACAAGACGGGGCAATATGTTGCCAGAAAGTTGGGAGGAAGATCTTTCCGACAAGATATTGCCGATCGTTTTACATTAGAACTTCTTGCCGTACTTGGTGATGCCACGAGGAAAATGGCGCGTCAACTTAAGTGAGGTTATATCTCACTCCGACATGGCTAGTAGAAGGAAGAAGATGCGAGTCGTGGTCGCAGTTATTGTGCTCAATGAAGAGGCAAAGAAACGACGTTTTGTGAAGACATGTGACTATTTTAAGACGAAAGGAAAAGGGGCTTGTGCGAATTCGGTTCAGGAACCTCAATATTTTTTCGTGGACTACGATTCACGTGGGTTCTAAGTAATTTTCTATTTATAAAAAGCGCAATTATTAATTCAGTAAAAAGTTTTAAAATGTCCTTTATATAATGTTGATGTATTATACATTAATCTTAAAATCTTAGATTAGGAATCTTGATAATTTTTAACATAACAAAATTAATAATTAGGGAGCATCTGTAGCTAAATCAAAATTTGAACCATTCGATAATCAACCATAAAGGATTTGTAATATTTATTACTTCATTTATTTTATTAAACTTTTTCACTCACCCATTTTACGAAAAAAATGATATAACAATTCAAAATAATACGTCTATATACTACCTTAACCGTACTTCCAGCGCATCTGACCGTGGCCATCATTGCCTTCTTCCAGCAATATCTTGCTCAGACTTCAATCCAATTCTAGTCCCAGCAACAGCCGGCAATATCTTTCCGAGGATGGAAACACGGGTGTTTACATTACGATCCGAATATCTAGCAAGAAATATTGCCAACATCAGAAATATTTATTGCCGCAATGTTTACATTGGCAACTTTTCTTGCGAAATAATATTGCTCCCTATTTTCTTGCTAGTGTAAAGCCAGCTTAAGGTTCCGTCTAGTCTCCCAGCATATGTGGTAGTGTAGTGCACGTTAGTGTAGGTGTGTGTAATGTGTGACGATAGGACAAGAAAGAGGAAAGAAAGATCGCGCGCGATTCGTGGGCCGTTTGTTAAGGTTCTGCTCGGGCATTCATCAGGTGTTGATCGGAAAAACCACGGAAAACTACCGATAAGAGCAGCCAGCCTCTAGAATTCTCTCCGTGTCAGCCACTAAATGAGACGTAGCTGACCAGTCGATGCACTGAGCCACCCGTCAGCCAGCGCAGAGCTGGAAAAGAGTGCCGGTCAGCGGATGTGCTAGGGCTGTGAGAACGTCGGGGATGCCGAGAATTTTCTTTTGCTTCGGTGGGAAATGCGGAATGGTGGGAACATGGGTACATGTTTGGAATTGCCTATGAAGTTCCTATGGGTGGATGCCAGAATGACGGGAAGAGTGACGACGTTGAGAATTGCCTCTGAAGTTGCTGTGAGGAGTCGGGCATGACGGTGGTGATAGCGGGAATTGCCTATGCAGTCGCTGCGGTGGGGATGTCAGAACAGTACGGTGACAGTATCCGAATAGTACAGAAGCGAAAGCAACTGGGTCGGCAGTATCCACGGAGACGGCGGTGTAAGACCCGGCTGAGGCAACCGCCGAAGAAAGTCACAAAGACGAGAAAGAGGTATTGCATGGCGTGTCTAATACACCCCTGTTTCAAAACGTCGCTTTCCAGGAAAACGGACGCAAGTAAATTTTATCTCGCTTCACAAAAACGATCGGAACGCCTTCCTGGAAACGTTTAAGAAAGGCGTAACTATACAAGCGGCATGACATTCTTTTTTCAAAAAAGATATATTCATACAGCTGTGTACACCTTGCGCGACTGCTTAAGGATTGTATTACAATTTTTACATAGTGGCCTGTAAAGTAAATCGGCTGTTACCGTGTCATTCAATCGGAAGGTTGAACGCCACCATACTGACGTCACTGTAGTGACGTGTATGGTCCCGATTGAATGGCACCGTAACAGCTGATGAAATGTCATAGGCAGCGAAACTCGCAGTATAAGGCTGCCTTCACAGGGAGCCACTCGGTGGCGCCACCGAGAAGCGGCAGAGTCCTTCACACGGAGCCACTCGATTGGCGCCACCGAAATGCGGCAGAGTCCTTCACACGGAACTACTCGGTGGCGCCACCAAGAAGCGGCAGAGTCCTTCACACAGAGTCACTCGATTGGCGCCACCGAAAAGCGGCAGAGCCCTTCACACGGAGCCACTCGGTGGCGCCACCGAGAAGCAGCAGAGTCCTTCACACGGAGCCACTCGATTGGCGCCACCGAGAAGCGACAGAAGCCTTCACATGCAGCCACCGCCCGTATCCGCACTGAGGAAGGGGTATTCGTGAATGACACGATCTGCGAAAAGAACCCCCCCCCAAAGCTACAGTCGAGTAGGTATTAGGTAGCATCACCGAAGGAAGTCTGTATGTTTTGAGTGGCACCGAAGTGAGGCTGAAGGTTTGGGGTATCGCAACACGCCTGTAGGTTAAAAGAACCAAAGTGGGACAGGCGATAGGGGCGCAAAAATGGACCAGTACGCTAGGAGGGCGGAAATGAGCTTCAACGCTAGAAGAAATAAAACGAGTCTGGCAGGAGAACTGATATGAACTTGTACGCTAGTGGCAACGAAATAAGCTTCGACGCTAGTCTATGCATTAAGACTACACTAAGAAGTCATGTACGCATCGAAGCAACCTGTACACTAGGAACTCCGAAATGAGTTTGTACTTTTGTAGCACCAAAATAGAGCTCTATTCGTGGAGCGACCTCCAAATCGGGCCTATTCACTATTTCTCTACTTCTGTCCTTTTGGATAGCCGGAGTAGACCACCATGGCAGGAGCACCGAAATGGTCCTGTACTTTTGCAGTAAATCTACTACATGGGACAGCCGGCTTTACTTCCCCTCCGAAGGAAGACGCGCGAAGGATTTTTTCACCCCTAAAAATCCACGGCTTCAATCGGGTTTGAACTCTCAAACTGGGGTACACAGCCCGGTATGTAACCGTCATACCACCGAATCCGCTACTCGCACAACTCCAAGAAGGCTGGTGATGGTTTAGTAGCACGCGATTGAAGGGGGCCTGAGCGGCGATGGCGAGCGGCGAAAGTGCGGGCGGAAGGGTGGGGCACAAGGGGACTGCGTCGGTGGAAGTGGGAGGGGGTGCGGCCGGGATTTGCCCATTTCCGGCGCTCGGGCGCGGCGGCCGCGAGCAAATCAACCCCTGGCCACCCTCTCCACCCCACGCCACACCGGCTGAGGTGGCTCAGGGCATCAATTGATGTCACTGCTCAGTCCGGGAGGTCCTAGGGTGCCACTCCGGACGGTGGAAGAATTTTCGGTACTAGCTAGACTGTTGGGACGAGTTCGGACGCTGTGTGGAGGAGAAATTTAGCGGGCGGCTGTTCTGTCCGGTAGTTTTTCGTAGTTTCTTCGATCAACACCAGGCGAATGCCTGAGCTGTAGCCAAACAAAGGGGCCACGGACCTCACGCAATCTCTCCTTCCTCTTCCTTGTCCTATCCTCTCTCCTTACGCACACACTTACACTAACATGCACTACTCTATCATATATTCCGGGTGACCGATCGGGAGCTTAGAGCTTGTCCCGGCTGGGGCGGTCCGCCGCTGGTGGGAGAGTCCTGGTTAGGGAGAAACCCCACTAGCAAACGGTAGGTCGTCGCCGGATCTCGCCATCCAGCGGGGGAAGATCACTGCCATCTCCCAAAGAAAAAAAATGCACCACTCGAACGGGACTAATGACCAAAGCAGTTGACGCGCCCGGAAACACGAAAAAATCAATCAATCAAAAAAATCTGCCAAGGGAAGATCACCGCCCCCTTTCGCGGGCAGAAAAAACTACACTACACTTATGAGACAAATACTCTAAGCCGTTGATGCACCTGAAAACACCAATCAAATAAATAAAAAAAAACTGCGACGCAGTTCCAAATTCTCTTAACCTATTTTGGTATAGGCTGCACCCCACAGTGGATGTCTGCATAGAGGACACGTGAAAAACATATACCAAACTTTCGACGGTACGGTAAAATGGTATTTATTAACTCTTATTGACTTAAAGATATTGTCCGAAAAATATTACAACTCATGAAGTGCGAATTGTGCATTATTATCCCCATGAATGTCTGCGTGGTTGGTTAGACCGAAATCCATCCCGAAGCACATGCTTGTAAGTCGTACAAAAAGGTGAGAGCTGTGAGAGTTGTTTTGGTCGAATTTTTAATTCAAATTTCATACGTTCAAATTAACCTTTCCTTATATAAACACTTGCTTCATTGTATGTTCGTAACTGACAACACTTTTTGCTTTATAGAACCTCCCAAGAAAGACTCGGAAACATAAAGTATGAAATATATAATTTGCGCCTTACAGCGGAGCGCACGAAACGCGAGATCAAAATCCACTTCGGACGGTACTAAATATGCCTACTCTCACACGGTACTACTCATATAACATACGAAAAGTTGGGTGTAATGATAGGAAGTCGGTGAAACATCTAGTTAAACTTAATGCAAAATTTAATTAATATTTACGCATGTTTTCCCACATATATGTACCATAATGTGTTTTTCAATGTTAACACTTATAGTCTTACAGAATTTTTCCAAATATTTATTTTAATATATGAAATGTATTTTCGGTACATTAGTATTAGTGTTAGTTCTGTACATAAACATTTTACCGTTGATGTCTGCCTGAATACGTAAGAAGCGACTTCGAAAAGTAGGAAACACCTGCATGTATGGCAAACAAAATCATTAATGTTGTGATATATTGGTTAAGACCTGTACTAAAATTTGATAAATTTACATTTTACCTTTTCAAAAGAAAAGTTTTATTAGGTGTTGCAGACATCACTTATTGATTTACATAACCTTCCAAAGAAGATAAAACTTCTTTTTAACAATTGCAATTATTGGCTAAGAGCGGAGTTGGTTTCAATGTTTTGATCACAAATTACATAAGCACCTATACATACATTTACATATGCACAATTCTGTGCACGACCGGTTGCGGTTGAAAACTTTCCTTTAATAATACAGCATCATCCCATTAGTTTAACGCTAGCGAATTGAATTATTTATGAGATACGCTAGTTAGACAATAAATATCAATTCTATGAAAGGAATATGTATTAAAACTTTAACAATCAATTACAGCTACAATCCAGTCAATTGATGGACACAAACCATTCAAATACAAATTTGTGCTGCCTCTTTAATCTGTCGGCACCGGCCTCGTACTCCGTGTTTAAAAGACCGCCTATTCAAAACCTCGTGTCACATTGGTCTCAACACTCAGGCACGCGGTGTTACATTTGGCAACATGTACACACAACCTCACCATCTTTGGGCGACACCAAACTAGTCTCGTTTTTGTCCGATTCCACTGGCTTCATATCTCATTACTATTGATTTCACACATCGATTTCGATTGTTCCACCAGTCATCAAATACAGACACGGATATACGTTTCTCACAATTACTGGGAAAGATGATCTGTGAGTGGAATTTGTTTATTCTGAAAGTACTGGACAGACAGCTACTCCGCTTCGGCATTGTTCGTATACTTCCCTCATTACTTTATCCCCCTATGTAAGGGCCATTATGCTCCCCCGACCGTGACATTTATCAACATTGCCCACAAATATAAGACATCTCACCGTTATCCCCTAAGCACATTGCCTATCCATCGGTCAACCAATGACTTAAGAAAAGAGAACCACCGATCCTTCAGTACTGAGTTGACATTGCGACAGCTCATAGCGACTCGCTTATCAGAGAGACTGCGGATCCCACAAGATCTCAACCACCACACAAGCCCACACCTTCAAAATCCCCTGACGCTACAAACACGATCATGCCGAAAAATTCGCATCCTCACAAACACCTGAACCCCTCAAATCCCCGAACCTCAGAAATACGCGATTCTCAAAATCATTCTAACTCCACAAAACCACATACCCCTAAACACTTGGGCCCTATAAAACCGGCGACGGACCCACAGATCGTCGGACCTCAAACCTATTCATTTCATCCCCATTCTTGCTAAGTATCCTAATTAGAAATTGAGAATCTCACGAAATCCCAAACCCGCCTGACCTGCTCGACCTCTTTCATATCCTTTCACTATGTCCGTCGCCGCAATATCTACCGGCCGCCACATCCACCTGCTTGTCATCTCACGGCCCCACACCTTCACGGCCACCGCCATCTCCCATCCAGCCAGCACCCTGCCGCCCCCCCCCCTTGCCACCGGGCAAACAGGGCGGGCCTCGGGGCCTGATAAAACGGGTACAGCTGTTGACTCGCTTTGATGTCGCGCCACTGTCGCCCCCGCGCTTTGCCGCTGTCAGTTGCGCCGTTCCCGTCGTCCCGCCCCGCGCCGCCCCGCGCCGCCCCGCGCCGCCCCGCGCCGCCCCGCGCCGCCCCGCGCCGCCCCGCGCCGCCCCGCGCCGCCCCGCGCCGCCCCGCGCCGCCCCGCGCCGCCCCGCGCCGCCCCGCGCCGCCCCGCGCCGCCCCACGCCGCCCCGCGCCGCCCCGCGACGCCCCCGCCACCGTGCTGTGCCCTGCTATGCCCCGCAAGGCCCTGCTACTACCTGCAATGCCGCGATACTCCCCGATACTCACTGCAACCAGACACGCCCAGCTGCATCCCGCAACGCAACCACTACGCCCCGCTACGTCCTATTATGCCCCACTACGCCCCGCTGCGTTCCGCTACGCCCCAGTATGCGCTGCTGCGCTCCGCTGCACCTCGCCACGCCCCACTACGCCCAGCTACTCTCCGCTACGTTGCGCTATGCCGTGCTTCTCCCCACCATTCAGCGCCCCCCATTACGCCCCGCACCACCCCGCTGCGCCCCGCTATGCTCTGCTAGGCCCTGCTAGTGGAGTATTCTGCTTTCATGGTCTGGACTACCACTGGCTTTAGAAATAATCTTTGACTATATAACAATACATCATTTTCGATTATGTAGTTTTGCTACTTTGTACTATTTTATAATACAATATTATTTATGTAAAATATATAATATCTTGCAATCATTTTTACAATTTCTCGTTATAAAAAGGATTAAAATGCTTCTTTAATAAACGCTGTACAATACACTCATTGTCGACAGATAAACTTCCCGAAGTTTGCTGTGATATTTTTTCAAAATATCTTACCAAATTGACAATAGTTAACTTTGACACTATCACGTATTTAATATATTGCAATTTTAACACTTATAACACGATTATTATAATCTATTATCTACATTTATACTCATCACCAAACGTGTTTGTCTTGCACATCTAATGTACCCTGTCCGCTAACTGCCCTCTGCTTCCGAGCTACTCCGAGCGTGTCAAGAAACCGCTCGGGAAATCGGCAACCTGAGCCCTTGGCTGGTCCATTCTTACCAGTATGAGGGGGGGAGTGAGTCATGCAACGAACACGCTGTGAGGATGCCGCTGAGCGCCAGCGGTTTCTTCAGCATTGCCGCCTCTTAAGAGGACTGATGCGCCGATGAGAGAGAGATTAAACACAGATCTCAACAGATCAGATTATAGAGAATCGTGAAAAATGTATGTCGCTGAAAAATAATGTGGTCAATTTTTAAAAAATATAATTTATTTTGACATATTTTGGCTCTTGTAACTTTTACGGGCTATCGCTGGTAGCCCACAGTATATGCCACTGGGCCCTGCACTACCTGCTATGTCGCGCTACGCCGAAATCCGCTTCGCGTAGACCCCGTGCTACTGCTCCTATTTGTCAGCACCCATTACTTACGAACGTATTTTGATTTGGGGAGAAGTGAGTTTTAAATTGTTTTAAATTTACTTATTTACGTATCTAGCCTGTAGAAATGTCCAAGGACAGCGTTCATATTTCCCATAGTGCGGTCCCGCGTTCGATTCCCGATCGAGACAAAATGGAGTTGCACATTTCCTTTAAGGTCGTGTAACGTTCTGTAGCCGTGTGACGAAGAAAATCTCAGGCAGGCGGAGTTAGCGATTTGAAGGTAAGGGAAGGAAATACGTCCTGTTTGTCACATTGCACACTTACAAACACAATCGTGGGAATTAAACTAAACCCACACATGAGGGTCACATTAACTAGCCGGAAAAATCCGATAATCGTCCCAAAATGCCAATTACCTACATTTATTTGTATATTTACTTGTTTATTTACTTATTTACTTATCGACTTATTTGTTTAGTTCAGTTTGTTGTAAATCAGTTGTTGTCGCTATCTTCCACTGCTATTCTCAGTCTAAGATTCCATCACGTACTTTCCTCCTTTGACTTGGGGAGTAGTCAGTAGGTGTTGTTTGTTGCATTTTAGTGATCAAATACGAGTAAAACCGGCTACAAGCCTCTGATTTAAAAGCATAGCTTGCGCCGGTTGTATTTCTCTCATCGACGCTAACTACATAGAGTTCGACCCTTTGTTATTGTCCGTCACGTATAATACGAACGTCGTTGAGTTGGGGTAGGTCAGGGGATGTGATATGATACCCATTCACAAGCAAGCTTGATTGGAAAGCATGGATTACGTCGGAAGAAAATCAGCTGCCGCCTGTCCCCACCCTATTCTCAGCATCACCACTTAGGAACGCCCTTGAGTTGGAAAACAATCAGGGAATTGGCCACGTTACATTCTGATAACCTTACACAAGCAAGCTCTACTGGGAAGGATGGACTGCGCTGGTAGAAAATCTATTATCGCCGCTACCTGTGAGTCCCCGCCCCATTCTCAGAGTCAAGAAGTAGAAACGCTTTGAGTAGAGTTGGGAAACAACCAACTGGTGTTGTCGATAAGTTTGCGTGACCTTACACAAGGAAGACTCATTGATAAATCTAACTAGCGCCGGTTGTAAATCGGTTGCAGTCGCTACTTGTCAGCCCCTAGTCTCAGCGTTTGCGACACACGACAAGTAACGTCGTGGAGATGTGAAGCAGTCAGAGGGAGTTACCCGATGCGTTCCAATACACGAGAAAGTCCGACTAGGAAACTTTATTTCCGTTTTTTTTGTTAGTTGTTACCAGCACAGGCATTGGAAAGCAGTCACGAAGTGTTGCCAATACTTTATGATGGCACTACAAGTGCATATCAGGTCTCTCAGCCGAGTCTGTTCGTGTATAGACATCTTATGAACACTTCAAGAAATGTCCCTGACTTCTTCCTTTTGTACTGACGTTCCTACGCTCCTGCCTTCAAGGTGATACTATCGACATCTTAAGTGGTTCTCCAAGTGGTACTCATTTATCGAAGATTCAAGATATAATGGGAGAAAGCTTTCGTATTGAACTTCTCTACACTCACTGTCATCTACTTCATTTTCTTGGAACTGGGTCACTAAAAATGTTCATTTTTTCAGAATTTATATTTCAATGCTTTTCTGGGACGGGGTACACTTTGACATGATGTGAATGACTACTTTAAGTAAATTATTCACACCACGCCTGTGTCATGAACTAAATTGCATAAGTGAATTTCTTTTCTTCCTCCGTATAATTTTTACATTTATCTCTCTCTCTCTCTCTCTCTCTCTCTCTCTCTCTCTCTCTCTCTCTCTCTCTCTCTGTCTCTCTCTCTCCACTAACTAACCTATTTTCGTTGAGCCTTCCATAAGGTTAGTTTGTAAAAAAACACCAGAATTTACGTTAATTAAACTATTACTAAATGTGTTGTGACAGTACTCTAATAAATTCATGTCACGTGAACTGCTGTCTAATGTTGTAAGGTTATAAAACTTTTGCAAAAGTCACTAAACTATTTAAAAAAACTTTCGATATTATTTTCACAAACGATTTAAATCAGGTAGTTCCATAAATTATTGGATTTTAAATAACATATTCTTAAAAATTTAACCAATAAAATGAATACCGGTTTCCAGCCGAACATTGACCCCAATATTAGATAAAAATAAAAATATAATAATGTGAATGTTTCTACGAGTAATACATTAAAGATTTTAATGAATTAAGCATCAACATTTTACGTTTTTATTCAAAAATGTTTCACATAAATTGCTCTTTTATCAATAAACTTTTACTCTCATTCGCTGAATTTTCCTTTACCGACGTTGTATTGCGAGAACGTCGCTGAATCACGAGAGCCAACAGAAAACTTGCAGTTCAGCCACCGAAACAGGAGGAAAACATCACATCCATTTGATAGTTTATGATGCTCGAAACCAACTCACGCACACTCTCTAGCTTTGGAATAGAATTGTGCAAATGATTTTCCTCCCCTTCCTCCGTCTCCCTCCCTCTCTCCCTCCCCCCTCTCTCTCCGCCACTCAGCGAGCCGTGATGCCTGAACGTCCCTGGCCAAGCGCTTCCTACGCAGATGTGTGGCCGCTGCACTTGATTTCCTGCACCCCGTTGCAATGTATATCAATATGTCATACGCACGGTGTCAACACGCCGTATTGATTACAGATACATTCGTTTCGCGGACCGACCAGGACCGAGGAGGGACGGGGAGAGGGGGCGGAGGCGTGAGTGAAAAGCGATTCAAACGACTGTGCCGCCATCTGCCGGACAGCGAATCTGCCTGGGGTTGTGGGGGAAATCTGGTTGAGAGCAAAGCCAACCGTTTTCGATTCTGTTTTTCACATATCATTTCCATAATTCCAATTTTTTAAACCTAAAATTGTATCAATATCTAGAAACAAATGACAGCAAAGAATCATTCCTTAGATTTTAGAAATATGAATGCCATCAATAATTTGAAAGTAGCAATTTTTTAAACGCAATGTTTCAGTGATTTCTGGGTTAGTTTTGTTCTAAGTTATTTTCAATTCCGTATTGTTTACGTAAATTATCTTCAAGTATTTTTACTTTATGTAAGAGACGTCTGTCATTGAATGATTAGGTTTCTCGTCACACCGCTTCGAAGGGAATTCTACAGCAAATCTGCTGGGTCCTTCATTCTTCTTATTATTTGCTTTTAGGCCCCAAGTCTGTTAATCCATACCATAACTCCGTCACTTTTTTGGCTTCAGAGACTTTTTTTTCTTTCAGGCTGTAATCCCAAAGACTCTTCACAATTGTTTTGCTGATAAGGTATATGTGTTTGTTCCATTCTCTTTTCCCAACTAATCTATAACCTAATTATTTTTTTATTCCATTTTTCAGATTTGAGATATCCCGATTACACTATACCATGTGAATTTATTACTGAGACTGTAGGAATTTTATGGATATTTTTAATTTATTAGTTATTAGAAACGTACTTTAGGAAAATTTGCAAACATCAGACGCATCAGCCGGATCGATTGAGGAATATCCACTTTGATTAATATCACCTGTACATTTTAGGCGCTATGCACCGATATAAACAGCTGCACTTGACGATCACCAGCTGGAAGAAGAGGGGGAGCTTTATTACTTAATCGCAAGCTCCAATACCAAACATTTCAGTCGTAACAAAGCTTCCGATTCGGTAACAAAATCGAGTTCCCTGTCTGACCAGCTCGTGGTCTTGAAGTGCCATGCTATTTATATTAAAGTATACTAGTACTGTTCACAGACACACGAACGGTCAGACAGATGCATTAAGAAATTTGAATTTCTGTATCAGAGACGCAACAATGAGAATTTTGACTAAATCACGAATACGAGAACTAATCTATTAAGAATTCGAGAAAGTAAGTCTAATTTCTTCGTCTTTGGATTTTGTTTCTTCAGTCCTCAAAACCAGCACAGAAAATAGACAGACGGACAGACGTTTTAAAATTAACCACTTTTTTGGTATCAATGACCCAAATCTCTTAAACCTGATTTCATAACGAGTTAGAAGGATTTACTACATATTAGAACAGGATTTATCTATTTTTTCAGTATCAGAGCTTCACAATACGAGCTTTTGTGTCAAAAAATCGTCGCTGCTTGCAGCAGCATTGCATAACTTTCTCCATACTACGTATATTACTCGGTATACACGTGCGTGTACGAGAAAGTAAAAAAAGTTTCTCTTCGTGGGTTCATTAGACTGGCGGAGTCACAGCCAGAGGTGCAATATATTCCGGCGCCCGCCCCGGGCGACTCGCGCTGTCTTGAGCCGCCCCCGCGAGGGGCGTCCGCTGAGAGGCTGCGCGAGGGAGCGCGAGGGTGGCGCGTGTATTTCTGCCTCGCACTCGAGCGCACTATATCACCCTGCGGCGCGCGCTGACACCTCCCCCTTTGTTCCTGGCTGCGGGGGGCGGCGCCCCGGCTGGGCCTCAGGGCGCGGCCTCCGGGGCGTCGTTGGCGGGGCCCAGGCGGGCCGTGGTGTGGAGGAGGCGCTGCTGGAATTCCTCCTCTGGGTGCAGGGGGTTCATAGCCCGCCTCGTTCCGGCTCGGCCAGGCTTCTGCATCCCGACTTCGCGGCGACACGGCACTCGTTTTGTTCACGCCTCGGTCCCGCCTGGATCTCCACTCGGAGTTGAGTCGGATTCCACTCGGTTCTGCATCGGTTTCACCTCGGTCCCACCTCGGTCACGCCTCGGTTCCACATCGGTCCTGCCTCGGGCCCGCCTAGATCTCCACTCGGAGTTGACTCGGATTCCACTCGGTTCCGCCTCGGTTCCGCTTCGGTTCCGCTTCGTTCCGCCTCGGTTTCACCTCGGTCCCGCCGCGGTCCCGCCTTGGTCGCTCCTGTCCTGCTCCTGAGGAGGCCGGACCTTCCGTGTATCGAGAGAAGGATGAAGTCGAGAGGGCTCCGGTGAGAGTCGGCTTGGAATGCGGTTGGACGAGCTACGATGTCGGTCGGATTGGTTCGGGCTGGGCAAGTGTCGAATTGGGCATCACATTAACCTTCCTCCGTGTGTCGAGGGATGGATGAAAGGGATTAGAGATTAAGATTTCGCAGGAAGAGGACATCACGATACAAAAATGACATTGTGAGGCAGCAGACTTTAAAATGTCCGAAGGCAATTTTGAATTATTCCGTATAATACCCTAAGGAAATATGATTTCGTAGGGTTTATAATACATTTAACCACGTAAATGTGTTACCGGTGGATAGTGAATTTCCCCCTTCATTTCCTTCTTTCTCCCTCTGTTTTTCTGCCATCTCTACGTTTATTCTGACACTTTCCCTACTCGTTTTGCGGAGTTCAGCGAATTAAATAAAAAAAATAACTATTAAAATTGTCAGGTTATGGATCATGGATTAATTGTTTGAAATTGTTTTGTTTCTAGAGATAATTGTTGCAATAAAATCATTATTCAACTTATACCGATATTTTAAAGCTAACAATATTGACAATTGAGACCTTGCTTGGGAGAACTAGTTCCAAAACACATGAATTCTGAGTAACTCTCCCCAGATGATTTTGTTCGTCATATGTCCCCCTAATCCGAATTTTCACTTTACTCTTTCCTGGATTCCGGGCCAGCTCACCATGTCTTTTCATCATGGAGACAACGACGATCTCCGGCTCACTCAATGGCTGTGCTTCCTTCTCTGAGAATTCATACCCGGGCCTTCTCAATCGGTTCGTCGAAGACTTGCGCATGCAAAGCCGCTTAACCTCGCACGAGATCTGCCTGCCTCTCCCCCCCCCCCCAGGCGCCTCTCTGGCACGTGGCAAAGGGCCACGCCCACCAGATACCTCACAGGCTGCACTCCGAACGAATTTAGCACTCGCTGATCGTTCCATAATGTCATAGTACCAGTGTGATAACGTTTAAATAAATAGCATAGAAAATGGCCTTTCTGTTTAGTTTTCATGTAGGGAAACTAGTAATTACCGTAACTGTTTTTTGAATCTTGTGGGACGTTTACGACAAAGTGTACTTTGCAAAGTCTGCAATACTGAAGTGACGTTAATCAACATGGTTGCAACCTCTGGTACTGAAGATGATCTCAAGGGTACATTCTTGTCAGTTTCCTTGAATTCGTACATACAAATAATGCAACTAATACAAAAGTGTCAGTGCTTACTCACTTCAAAATGTCAGCATTTCATTTGTACGCTCAAGATTCACTTTCTGAACTAGTTACGTAAATACTTACCATTAGTGGAATAAACGTGTATTGGAAATACAATATTTGAAGGCACACGGACGTAATCACAATTATTAACCTCAACATATAGATTTTACGTTATTCTCTTAACCCAGTTGGAGATAAGAAGATTGTCGGAACAGTGTTACAAGATCTATCAATTCGAATCATTATCTGTTTTATCAAAAAGAAGTATTATTATCGAGTCGGTTCCGAGGCGGAAGTGACGTGGGCCCGAGGGGGTCCGAGCCTGGTCCGAGGCGAGAGCGACATAGGTCCGAAGCAGGACGAAAATGGGACGGAGGCGGGACAGAAGCGGGATCGAGGCAGTACTGCTGCGGGTCCGAGGCGGGTCCGAGGCGGGTCCGAGGCGGGTCCGAGGCGGGTCCGAGGCGGGTCCGAGGCGGGTCCGAGGCGGGTCCGAGGCGGGTCCGAGGCGGGTCCGAGGCGGAATCGAGGGGGACCCAGGTGGAACCCAGATGGGATTGAGGCGGAACCGACGGCGGCCCAGGCAGAACTCAGGTGAATCTGAGGCGGGAGTGACGAGTGACAGAGGCGGGACCGAGAAGGACCCAGGCGGAACCCAGGTGAAACTGAGGCGGAACCGAGGGGGACCCAGGCGGAACTCAGGTGAATCCGAGGCGGGAGCGACGTGTGACAATGGCGGGACCGAGGCGGAACCAAGGCGGAACCGAGGCGGAACCGAGGCGGAACCGAGGCGGGACCGAGTCGGGTCCGAGTCGGATCCGAGTCGGGTCCGAGTCAGATCGATTCTTGCCCAACCCTAACCGGACCCGAGACCGATCCGATTCCGTAGGTAGTCCGACGCGAGACTCCTCGAAGTCCTCTCCGCTTCATCCATCCCTTAACACACGGAAATGTTAGATCTTGAGTTTATCTGCTACCCAATCCGACACTTGCCCAGCCGGAACCAACCCAACCGACTCGTCTGACCGTATCACGACTCGAGTCTCTCCGAATCCCTCTCCACGTCACCCATCCCTCTCCACAGGAAGGTCCGCCTTCCCCCAGGGGCGGCCACGGCCCGCTTCTAGAGCGGCGTTGCGCAGGAGGCGGCGGACGATTATTATTAATTAATTCCGCCGCCGCCGGTGCCCGGGGGCGCCTCCGCCAGAGAAGCCGGAGGCGGCGGCGGCGGCGGCGGCGGCGGCGGCGGCGGCGGCGGTGGCGGCGGCGGGGTGGCGGCGCAACGATTTCTGTTCTCTGCCTTCATATTAAACCTGCGCGCGCCGCCGCTTTGAAGTGAGAGAGCGGCCGGGCCGCCGGAGGAGGAGCGGTTGTGCGTTTGTACCCACCCTGGCCAAACCCCGCCCGCCGCCCACTGCAGCAACCAACATACCCGTCGCGCAGGCTTCTCGGGTCGACACGGCTTCTCGAACTGCACCGTCCTCGCCTGCCACAGCGTCCGCGTCTTTGTTGCGTATCTAATGAACTTATGTGCCGCTACAGTGTATGCACTCGTACATGCCTACCGTCGTTGGTATCTCAAAAAAATTTTGTGGCTGCTGTTTTTCACTTACCCAACTTCACTGCCCATTTGCCTCCCTCTTGAGGTAATTTTAAATAAAACTCTTAACTTCCGTCACAAAAATATATTGTTGCGCGTGTTATTCCATCGGAAGATGGCGATGATCTTTCCTTATTGGATTAAGAGATCCGGTGCCCAACTACCGTCGACTACCGGGCTTTTTCCCCAACCAAAAATGTTCCGCCAGAGGGTCACCGCTTCAGACGAGACCAGTTCTAAGTTCCCGAGCGATCTCCCGCAATGTGTGGTAGTGTAGTGCATGTAAGGGGTGAAGGACAAGGAAGATTAAGGAAAGATCGCGTGCGGTCCGTGGCCCATTTGTTAGGGTACTGCTCCGGCATTCGCCTGGTGTTCATCAGAGAAACCACGGAAAACTACCGATCAGAGCAGCGGACCGCTAGAATTCTCCTCCAGACAGCGACTGAATTCGACCTAGCTGAAAAGCTAGTGTCTAAAATCCACCATCGGGACTCGAACCTAGGACCTCTCGGTCAGAGGCACAGCAGTGACATCAGTTGATGCACTGAGCCACCGCTCCAGGACTTTGTAACGTGTCTAATGAACTTCCATCCCGCTACAGAGTATGCACCCGTAGATACCCACGATCGTTGGTATCTCCAATAAATTTAGCTGCCGCTGTTTTTGACTTACACAACTTCGCTGCCCATTTGCATCTCTCTGGAGGTAATTTTAAATAAACCTCTTTTAAATTATATCACAGAAAATATATTGTTCGTGATTTCGGCTAACCACAATAAATCAGCAAACTATTACCACCCCTGCCTCCGAGGATATCTTTTTTTGTATTCTGAGACCCATCGATTAATGTTCTTAAATACCTTCCTCAAGGTTTCATCAATTTTCTAATCTCATGAAGATCCTAGTATTTGGGTATTTGAACCAGAACATCTCTTAAAATATCTAGACCAACATTGAGGTATCAATTTCTTTTGAATTCGAGCCAGTCTTTCTCAAATAAACTTGCGTCCATAGTAGCCGATGTTGCATACCTCAATTCTTTTCTTACGTTGATACACTCGTACCACGATTTTTGTTTATATTTCGAAACAGCCGTCCACATTTCTTTCGCTGTTCTCGGCAGCCTCGCTTCCTTCTCATCCTCCTTTTCTTCGCCCTACTTTTCATCTCGGTTCTCGCCTTGTTGCCCTCTTTCTATTTGCGATCGTTTACCCTATTTACCTTTACTCTAGTCTCTCTTGCCCCTGTCCGGCAGGTCTTAGGTTCGAGTCCCGACAGTCGCAAGATTTTCGACACTAGTTTGTCAGCTAGGTCGAATTCAAACGCTGTCTGGAAGAAAATTCTAGAGGTCGGCTGCTCTGATCGGTAGTTTTCCTTCGTTTCTCCGACTAACATCAGGCGAATGACTGTGCAGTCTAAAAATTTGTACATTCAAATCATTTATGTCCTAATATTTCACAATTCAAAAAATTTATATTTTATCTAATAATTCTTTTGAAAAAGTATATTTTTTCACAATTTTCTATTAACATTATTTGGTTTTTATAAACTTTAACTTAGGAAACTTATTCATTCTTTCCATTTGATTTAACTAATTTCAAACATGTGCAGATTGCAATTTAAAAAGAACAAATGAATAATTCAAAATACATTGAACGTAATTGATTTTTAGCAATCGCCACAATTACAAACATCTTTCCTGTCCACGCGAATTTCCCTCTCGCATCACTATCCTGTTTTAGCAGTTCTTGATTCATTAGTGAACCCCGGCGCGTCAACGGCCAAGGTCATTAAGCCCTTAGGTGTAGTGCATGTTTATCTCGGGAGTTGATTGTGAACTTCTCTCGCTGGTGGGCGAGATCCATTGCCGAGCTACCCGTCCGGCTTGAGTGATTTTTGTCCAAATAGGTTCCTCCATCAGCGGGGCACTCCCCAGGCGCGACTAGCTCCACGCATCTGACTGGATTTTCAACATGTTTGTTAAAGTAGCGCATGTAAGTGTAAGTGTGTCTAAGTGAGAGGTGAAGATAGGACAAGAAAGAGTAAGCAAAGATCGCAAGCGGGCTGTAGCTAGTGTCGAAAATCCTGCCGCCGTCGAGACTCGAACCCTAGGACCTCCCAGTCAGAGGCACTGCAGTGACATTATTTCATCCCCTAAGCCACCTAAGCTAGTTCTTTTCGGTTGTGAATCCTCTGCCAGTCCTATTACTCCCACCCAGCCAACGGCAAAACGAGTGACTGCAAACCCAAAATATTTCCCCATTTATAGATTGGTTGGCTGTTTGTGATTCCGGACTCGTCAACAGCTTAGGTCATGAGTCCCGTATGTGTAGTGCATGTTTTCATCGGGAGAAGGCAATGATCTCCCCCTCCATACAGACCTGGAGCTCCGCCACGCCCCGTCCCCGCTGAAAGGCAAGCGGGTGGGCAAGTATACTCCCTTATGGCGGAGTTTAAAAACTAGATTGAGACTCTTGAAACGGTGGGTGCGAACGAAAGTAAGGTGTAAAAGTTTTCTGTCCTGAAAGGACGTTTTGCGGTTTCATCATTGCTTGTTACCGGTCCATTTGATGATGAAAAACACAATACTTTGAACGGTTATGACTGTTTCTTGATGCTATCTATTTCTTGAAGGAGTTTGTGGCAATAGAAATAGTGTTAACTAGCACTAGCATCATAAGTTGTTGAGGAGATCTAACAGAAAGGATGGAGTACAAATCTGTACTGGCGCAACAGCTCCTGACGGGGCCAAGGCCTACTAGGGACGTCCCGGCCTTGCAACCATGGTTAAAAGACTACGTGTGGATAGCACATCCATACGCCTTCTCAACCTGAGAACTAAACTTTCCACATCGTCAAACAATAACAGATACTGGGATATTGCAAGGAAAACGGACACTACAATCTGCCCCGACCAATCAATTGATGTACCGATTGAAATTTAGAGTTCCAAGAAATTGTTAAAAGTATATTGAATTGATTTTTTTTTACCAATCGCTTCACTCACCAATTCAGTCTCACCCGTCCATGCCAACTTCGCCACTCGCATCACCATTCCGTCTTCGCGGTAGTGAATCCTCTGCGACTCCTACTACTCCCACCCAGCCAACGGCAAAGCGAGTGACTACAAGCCGAAAAAATTTCCCCATATATAGACCTGCGGGCCCGTCCCGCCCCGGCTGAAAGGCAAGCGGGCGGGCGAGCAAACGCCCTTGTGACGGCGTTTAATAACTAGAGCGAGGCCTCTGCCCTACCGGCGGGTTTCCGCCCTCAGGCTTCTCGGCAGCCGGTGCGGCCTCTCGCGGCCTTTACCAGAAAAGGGAGCGCGCTGTTTTTTGGGGGAGGGGCCGTTTTTTAGGGAGGTTGGGAAGGGGGGTAGTCGTTTGCGTCCGGCTTCATTGTAACGAGAGGGTGCGCACCTGTGTTTTGGGGGGAATGATTGTGAGCTCAAGATCAATATGCGGTGCGGGAGTCTACGTGTTTCTAAACATCGGGTCGACGGCGCAGGAGAACAGCTGGGTTTCATAATTGCGTCTCTGAAGGTATGTGGACGAATTTTTTGGCGAACGACGAGAGGCCAAATTACTCGTGACATACGTTTTAAACACTAAAATTAAATGTGATAAAAGATTTAGTGGGTGAAAATACATGTGATGGGTTAATTTATTGATTAGTTCTATCATCTCGTTGAAATTATTAAAGGCGTTGTCATTGTTAACAATACTATTTATTTGAATAATAGCAGCTTTCGATGACTTAACTATCATCATCATCGTTTTTCTGTCTGGAAGTCACAAAAACGACTACGTTCACTACGTAGTCGTTTTATTACGTGGACTACGTGAAATACGTTATCAAAAGCTGCTATCATTGAAATAAATAGTATTATTGACAATGAGAACGTCTTTAATCATTTCAATTATGTAAATGTCAACTATAACTCACCACTAAATCAAATTTGTTATATCGATTGACACACCACGAAGCACACTTGTAGAATACAGACAGATCGCACTGTTGACGGAGATTTTCTTAATACGAAGTTGGAGAATCGATTACATACAATATTTAAAGAGATCTTATTTTTAGTATAGAATTTCCTTCTAACAAAAGGTAACATTAAATAAACTTAAATTGCAATCTTTAAATATCTGAGTCTCAATTAGTTATATAAACATTGAACAAACGCATTAAATAAGACATTTATCACATACACGTATTTTCCATAATATGAAGCTTTTTGAATTAATATTTCAAACTTTCCTGAGTTCCGAACAATGTACGCTGTTTCTAATGTTATAAATTCAATCACTTCTTTGGCCTTCTTCCAGCCAACATGTTTTATTAATTCATATTCATTGCACTTCATACTACAAAATCGTGAACTGGATGGTTTGTGTAAATTGTTACTCGCTTTTCGCCATTAGAATTATAGCATTTTTTGGAGTACTATTTTCTTACTGTAATGAAATAGTAGTTTATGCATTCATAACATTTGAATTCGAAGACTTGGATT
This sequence comes from Teleogryllus occipitalis, assembly GCA_011170035.1. Taxonomy (NCBI): domain Eukaryota; kingdom Metazoa; phylum Arthropoda; class Insecta; order Orthoptera; family Gryllidae; genus Teleogryllus; species Teleogryllus occipitalis. The sequence continues at coordinate 185,408 of BLKR01002397.1, forward strand.
ATCGAACGTTGCAGTGAATATTTCAACAAAATCTTTTAGAAATAAACATTTTAGAAAACCCGCCCGTTTATCCGAAGTCGTGGCACGTATTCCCTGAAGATGAAACAGAGGGACATGATACACTGACAGCTAGCCCGAGCCACTCACAGATGCAGGACCGGGGCAGGGACAGGAGCGGAAACAGAGATAGGGACGAGGGATGGTGTTTGGGGTGGTGACGGAAGAGTGGGCGGTGATGAGGTAAGAGGGGAGGGTTCGAGGCGAGGGCGAAGTCAAGGGTGGAGGCGAAGACAGAGGTGTACGGGGACAGAGGGAAGGGCGGATGCAAGAGCACTGGCGATGGTTGCGGTAAGGGCAACGCGGATGGCGGAGACGTGGGCAGATAGGATGTCAGATGCAAGAGCAAAGGCGAGAGCGAGGGCGAGGGCGAAGGCGAGAACGGAGGCGACGGCGGAGGCGACGGCGAAGGCGAGGGCAGAGGCGAGGGCAGAGGCGAGGGCAGAGGCGAGGGTAGACGCGAGGGTAGACGCGAGGGTAGAGGCGAGGGCAGAGACGAGGGCAGAGGCGAGGGCAGAGGGGAGGTCTGAGGCAAGGGCAGAGGTGAAGGCAGAAGTGAGGGCAGAGGCAAGGGTAGAGGCAAGTGCAGAGGCGAGGGCAGAGGCGAGTGCAGAGGTGAAGGCAAATGCGAGGACGGAGTTAAAGGTGGAGGCAAGAACAGAAGCGAGAGCCGAGACGAAAGCACATTCAAAAGCTGCATGGGGCAATGTAGTGAATGCGAGAGTAAAGAGATCCTGGGAAGCGGGGGTGTATGGGGAGACGAGATGCATCGAGCACGAGATGGAGACAGAGGTCATGGGAAAGAGTCAAGGCGGAGACTAAACTCGGGTGACACAAGCAGGACTACAGGCGAACAGCGGAGGGTAAGACTAAGTTGGTGGCTAGGGTTCAGTGGGAGCGCACCAGGGTGTACAGGCGGGAGCTACGTAAGCGGTGCTGGGGGCGGAGGTGTTAGCGGGCGGCAGCGACCGCCAGTGTGCAGGGGGAGGCAGCAACATCAGCGAGACTGAGGTGAGATGCACCACGTGGCTGAGGTGAGCAGAAAAGCAAGAGCAGTGGCGGGGGCGGGGAAAGAGGGCAATGCAGTTAGTTAGTTAATGCCTTATTTTACGTGGCGAGACTCGGGCCATCAGGCCCGCTCTTCCGTCTAACCACGCAAATTTCGCTACGCTCCGATCACCACCTAGAGGAGAAAGGAGGTATTATCTTGGGCGACGAAACAGGCGGATCTCAATTTTGCTCAGAGGCTTTTTTTAGGCTTGAGGATATTTTACATGCAGTAAATCTACTACATGGGACAGTCCACTTTACTTTCCCTCCGAAGGAAGGCGTACGAAGGATTTTTTCGCCCTTAAAAAACCACGGCTTCGATCGGGCTTGAACCCGCAAACTCGGGTACAACAGTCCGGTACGCTGACCGTCAAACCACCGAATCCGCAAATGCAGGGTGGGCGTGGTCGGGAGAGGAGGCCGTGGAGCAGGAGAGAACCAGAGTGGGAGTGGAGAGCAATGCGGGAGCATAAGTGGAAGTGGGATTGGGGGCGGGTACAGGGGGAGACGCAGGTAGTGGGCTTGGTGGCCGGGGTGCCCGAATGGCCGACGGAGGCGTGGAGGGGGTTGGGTGATGGCTAGATCTCGGATTTTAGGACAAATGGCTATTTTTTTTTACTTTAGGAAGTTGTGGAATCATGAAAAAATAGATCTTCTGAAAGCATCTAGCAGTAAAGTCATAGGATTTTGCGGCCAGAGTCATGTAAATGATCTTGGTTGTCTGGGTGACGTCGCGTCGAAGGCTGTGTTGTCGACGTTTCGACCACCATGTCGTGGTCTTCCTCGGGGCAGCGTCAGGACCTCTGCAGACCAGCCCTGAGGAAGACCACGACAAGACGGTCGAAACGTCGGAAACACAGCCTTCAACGCGGCATCATCCGGACAGCCAAGATCATTTACAGCATCTAATGCTGCTTACAATGTCCTAAAAGAGCGGTTGATGCCCGTTGTAATACCTGTATTTGTGGCCAAAACTGCTTAAAACTAGTAATTTTGTAGAATTAAATAACTGTCGCATTTTAATAACTGACTTTTTTTAATAATTTTTATATTGAAACGCAAATATTCTCCAGAATTTCCCAAAACGCATATATTCTCTGATCGAATACCCTAGTCTAGAATACTCGAGTCATCTAAGCACTGTAACATCTCACCGAACACACCAACATAAGGAGCTCTGCAAGTTAACAGTTGACTGGTTGACAATGAAAAGTGTGAAAGAATTAATGAAAATAAAATTTTAAAAATTGAATAAAATTATATGCTTGTAGGCACCCTTATTAATGTGCAAATACTTCACTTACCTGAAAAATAAAAATGTGCCTAATACAATCCTTTTGTGATCAGATTTGTAGCCAGAAACGTAACTAGCGAGCCGCGGTGAACATCCAGATGGAAGCTGTGTCAGGTTGGCACCGGAGGCGAAGGTGGGTGTGATGGAAACGGCAGAGCAGGATTGGGCGGCCGAGGCGGGGCCGAGTCTCCCACCAGCGTGAGAGTGGGGGCCGGGGCCGGGGGCGGGGGTGGGCGTAAATCCGGCCGAGGAGGGCGGAGCAGCAGGCGAAGCCGGCAGGCCGGGCAGCCGGCGGCCGGGGCGGGCGGGCGCCGCTCAAAGAGAAGCCACAAGAAAGAGCGCGCAGATGCGCGGGGCGGGGGTGGGGCGGGGGGCGGGACGGCACGCGCAGCGGATTTGCGCAGCCTAAGTCCCGTGCAGCCGGCGCCCGCCCGCTCGACCGGCACGGCGCAATTACCGCCGCACGGAAAGTCGCCGCTGGCCCCTCTACCTCCACCGCCCCTGCCGCCTCCTTGCCACGCCGCTTCCTCCGGCACGCAGCCTCATCCTTCTCCTCCGCCGCCCCCGCTACCTCATCCTCCTTCCTCTTCCTCCACTTCCGCCGCCGCCTCATCCTCCTCCTCCACCACCACCTCATCCTCCTCCGCCACCGCCTCATCTTTCTCCTCCACCCCTCACATCATACGCCTCCAAAACCGCCTTTTCCTCCTCCGCCGCCGCCTCCGTAGCCTCATCTTCCTCCTCCACCCCTTCCGCTGCCTCATTCTTCTCCTGCACCCCTCCATCGCCTCATCCTCCTCCTCCGCCACCGTCTCATCCTTCTCCTCCTCCGCCCCCACCTCATCCTTCTCCTCCACCCCTCTGCCGCATCATCCTCCTCCTCCTCCTCCTCCTCTACCTCCACCACCTCCGTAGCCTCATCCTCCTTCACCCCTTCCGCCGCCTCATCCTTCTCCCCCACCCCTCCGCCGACGCATCCTCTTCGTCTGCCGCCCCACCGCCGCCGCCTCCGTATCCTCATTCTCCTCATTTACCACCTCATGATCATCCTCCTTCGCCGCCACCACCTCCTCCACCGCCTCCGTAGCCTCATCCTCATCCTCCTCCGCCATCTCCGTAGCCTCATTCTCCTCCTCCACCGCCGCCTCGCCCGCTCGCCCGCCCGCTCCCTCGCTCCCTTTCTACGCGGCCCGGCAAGCGAATTTTCGCGAACCGCCGCCTTCTGACATTCCACGGTTAATACAGCAAATTTGTTGCTGGCCCACTTCTTTTCTTAGAACAGGATGTTCTCTACGGAAGGGCTGGTAGGGATGGATCAATGAATAAGTAAACTAAACACTTGCTGGAAGCTCTCACTGGATTAGGACCCCAATTACTTTTTAAAGAATTATTTACATCCTGAGGTATGATGAAGTATTATTTTTAAGAAGATATGTAATTTGCATAATTTTGTATCTATTGTATAAGTCTGCAAGATTATATGGTCGAAATTTGAATGAATAATAAATGTTTTTTATTTCAAAAAATATACCAAACAATGTAAAAATATTTTATTAAAGATACAGTTTCTTAACGACAAAAATGTGTTTAATTCATTTATTGCATACACAATAATTTTTTACTCACAAAAAATTATTCGAGAAAGCCTGTTCATTCATCGATTGTGTATTAATTTTAATACGAAAGTTTTGTATTCCAAAAGGGAGAATATTATTTTCGTATTATCTTTGATTAACTTTGTCACTATTTCACCCTTTTTGTGATTATCCACTCACCGCCCCTTTTTGTGTTTATCGTGCCCTGGATGGCGGTGAGGAATTTTTTGAAGAGTCGATGAAACATTCTATTATATTCTCAAGTTTCTCACACCGATAGCCCATATGGTGACTGCCAACTTCTGCGTTTCATGACGTCCAGTCATCATAAAGACACGTTGCCAGCCGATAAGTTGTGTGAGAGTATTTCTTACAATTTCACTTCTCTTCTAATACTGGGAGGAGCTTGAATGCATGAAAAATGAAGTGAATTTCATTATTGTTTTCATTATTGTGAAAACTATTATTGTTTGAACATTCATGCCTATTCTGTACACACAGTTGGTGTAATTGTTTGAAATCCCTGAAACACGACCACAAAGCGTTATGAGTTACGACACTTCTAACCAAAGAAGTAAAATCTATGTTTTAGAATATTATACTTTATTGATTATATTTTACTGTACTTTTAAAATATTTTCATTTTGTAGCACCTCAAATTTATTAAAAGATAAGTAAATACTAAAATCCGTATGGACTTGCATGTATTTCAATTTTTTTATATTCCGTTTAGTAGGAACTATATGTGCTGGGTGACAAAATTTGCATACGATAAACCTATTAAAATGAGTTTCTATCGTCAATTGTTATAAATGTCATGATAATAAACTGAAAAAAATTGTCCATGATTAGAATATCTTAATTAACTTTGGTTAAAATTAAAATCAAATGTAGTAAACTGATATTTTGAAATTAAAAAAGTTTTACAAAATGTTCGTCTACAGATTTTCCCATTCGTCGTACTCACAGATAAATGGAACTGTGATCAAATATTTTCAATTAAAATATAAGAGTTCATAGAATAAAATTTCATTAGAGAATTGTAGAAAACTTGTACGTCCACCTTGTATCAAAAAATAATCAATTTAAAAACGAAAAAGTTCTAAAATGACAAATTTTACTCGTTTTGTTTAAAGTTATTTTGTTGACTACATGACCTAAGTTTCATAATTTTTGTTTCCACTAACACTTCTGTTATAGTAAATATTATTGATTTAACCCCGCCACACTCTGTCATTTCTAGAATATTTACTGTTACCGTTTGACACAGGAGAAGCGAACATTTTGAAGGCAATACTTAATACAGTAAGAAAGGAAAATGTCATAAAAAACTTACGTTTTATACGTGAAACTAGAAAACAAACGAAAATGGAGATTCGACACTATAAAAATAGTAAGATTTTCAACTGTATCACACGGTTCCTTTAAAGAACACACATTCTCAAACGTGAAAAACCCTTCTTTGTCAAACCTCTAATTGCCAGCCACGCCAGACGACAAGACGTAACAAAGAACCCGTAGTACTTCATCGCCACACTTTCCCTCCCCCGGTCTTCCACCTCAAGTAATGTTCAGTGACAAAACACGGCGGGGGAGCCGGTTAAGACAGGGACAGTGGCGCGGCCACGCAGAGAAGGTCGGTGAAAAGCGGGGGCGGTGGGGGAGGGGGAGGGGGGAGAGACAGTCGGAACAAGCGTGCTTCATTACGGCTGACAAACGCCCGTCGCGCCCCGTTCCCCTCACTGGCGCGTCTGGCTGGGCCCTTCGTCTCGTCACCCCCCCCCCGTCCCCCACCCCGCGCCAACGAAGCTGCCGTCGAGACCCGGGTCTGAATGTCACTTGTCAGGGGAATTTCAGCGCGATTGTTCTAGATTTTCGGGACGGCCGTGTTCGCCGCCACACCCCCGCCATGCTCACCCCTCCCCGCCACCGACACTTCCGCCCGCCTCTTCCGGCTCACGCCTTCCTCTATGGTACGCGCGTGCTATCCCTTTCATACGGGGGTGTTGCATGACGTACAATATCGCGCGACAAGAAAATGTTAGTCTATTAATGAGAGGAATGCTTTTCATCAAAAGGCAATGCTCCGTGTACACTCCAGTTCCTGACTCTTCGGATTGCCGGAATTATTTTTCTTTAATCATTTTAAAAGTATTGTAATTTCCAAATTCCTTTCCGCACAAATGACGTCATCTTGAATAACAGACGACACGCCTAGGGGGACCGAAGGTAAGTTTGATTCGCGCTGTACAAAGTGTCTGAGAATAAATGTTACAAACTTCGCAGAGGGGTTGAAAATGATCACTTTTGCCACGAAGCAAAAAATGGAAGTGGAAAGTAGCATTTAACTGAGTTATATGCGTTTAGACATGTAGAATTTGGCCCGGATTTTTAGAAAACTTCGTATTCACAAATGCTTGGTAGGATCATGAAACACCCTTGACTGCGTCACAACGTATTATCCGTGCACGTTTTCTTGAGACCCCACTTCGCTGAATGCTAATGGAGGGAGGTTGGTGTTTTTTTTGTTTTTTTTTTCCTCCCTATTTTGGCGACAGGACTATTATATCAACTCAGTAGCTCGTTTTTCGATGTACGATAGTTTATATTATGGGAAGAGAACGTGACTGGGAATTAGATTTTGTCAAGAACGCACCGTCGCAGACATTTATCTTCAATTCAACTAATGATATTAAAGGAGTGGGGATAGAGGCTCAAGGAAACGTGCACCTACAATACCTGCCGAACATACGCGCCAAAAGGAGTTGTCTGAAATTCAGAAGGAAATCACTTATGTGCAATTCCCTAATATGAAATATCCCACTATATACTCATTGACAAAAGTTATCATTATCCGTCTACATGCTCTAGAAGATTGTAACATTCATTTTGAGACACATTGTTCAGTATCATTCAAAATTGCCTTCGGCCATGAAGAGCGTAGCTTCTGTTATCCAAGGTGATGCCAATTCGGCGAAATAAATTGGGAAATTGCCATAATTTTAAAATTATTAAAGAACTATTATGATAATACGAAAAGTCAAAGGTTCAATGGACAATGCCTTTAGATGGAATACATTCCGCTCATGAACATACTAAATTTTTATTTCTCAATGTATGCAATATAAGTGAGGTATTTGCGCCGATATGCGCATGATAATGAGGAGGAAATCAAAGATCTATGTATTTTTATAACGTTTTTTCTCCATTACTGTTTGTTTTTTTAGTTTTACTTATCAAATATATATTTTTACAACGCTTCCCTTCCATGACGTCAAATATTGTGTTCAAAAATTGCGTTTCCCGTGCGTTAAACGGTACGCGAAAACAGTTGAATCCTGCCATGAACTACAAACCTCAACGTAAATACATGCCCTTCCTAAAAATTGTGTTTCATAAAGATTCATCTCCTTGAAAGTACGCCCTTCATTTATGAAACTAGGAGTTTTCTGTAGTTAGAAATAAATGTCCCTGTTTCCTCTTTCTTCTGGAGTTTTTATCCAAGAAAGGTTTTCTTTGATGCAAGAAAGGTTTACTCGTCCTAACTCTGCCATGGCGAAATCTGGTCGAGAATTTTAAAAGTTTTGTTACCTTGGAGTATGTCATTTCTTACGCCGGCAATTATACGCATACGATTTCGCAAAAACAAGATATTATGGTACCACTCATGACATTGTAACGCAGAACACCTTCAGAGGTCCGAAGTTAATTTTGAATTATCCCGTATAATACGCAAAGGAAATAGTAGAAGGGAAAATAAGGAAATAGATTTTGTAGTACTTACAAGAAGCCATCGACACTTAATCCCGTATATGTGCTACTGCTGGTTAATGCTAAACTTACCTTCTCTGTTTCTGTTTTTCCCTCTATTTCTGCTGTCTCCTTTACGTCTATTCTTAAATTTTTCTTACTGCTAGTTTTGCTGGATTCAGTGAATTGAATTCAAAACTAACAATTCAAAATTAGTAAGATTTGTATTCTGTGTAAAATGGTTAAAATTTATTTTTTCTAGCGATCACTGTTTCAATAACTTCATATTTAAACTTATACCAATATTTTTGAAGATAACAATATTGACAAATGATCACTCTATTGGGAGACTAGTTTGAATACACATGAGTTCTGAGTAACTCTTTCAAGATTGTTTAGCCCTTCACCTGTCTTTTCTACTTGCACTTTTACCATCCTTGCTTCTGAACTCCATTAAGTGTATTTTCTTACGTATTACCCTCTCCTCAGCTTTCCTATTTCAACTTCTCTATCTTCATTCTTTTCTCCTGCTTCCGTTTTTTCCTACTCCCCCTCTTATTTACAATTCCTCTTTTTCACTCTAATATCTTTCTATTCCACTTCTGACATATTCTGTCACTAGTGATCATTTTCTTGGTTTTTCTTTCGTTTAATATGTTTCCTAGCCCACTGACTTTCTTCTTTTCACTTTCTTTCAATGTTTCCCATCATCTTTTTCTCACATGTTTCCTGCCATCATATTTAGTTACTTCGCTTTCATAGCATATCTACGGTTACCAATTTTAATTTGAATATCTAGATATTCTGCATATTTTTCTGCAGAATACAAGTAATATATGAGGAATTTGTAATAAAACTACAGCAGCAAAACTACTTCGATCGAGTGTGTGTAAAATGGAGTCCTGGAGCAGCACAAATAGTATTTTCTGAAACGAGACAAACGAATACTAAATCTTCTTTCTTCCTCGTTACATGACATCAGCTGTGTCGTAAGCAGTATTGTTGTAACATCATGAGGTATGAGAAACTGCTGATTAATATAATGATTTTTTTTGTCTAAATCTAAATTATTTAATTTTTGTATTTTTAGAGTTACTGGGTATCTAACGAAAATATAGACAATTTCTCACTGGTTATTGGCAACAGTTTTCGAACAATGAATGCCTTTATTCGAAATTGGTATTATAGTTGCTTACTTATCTTTGTACATCTGCAACCCCCTTCCTTTCAGGACCAGTTATGTTTGATTGACTAATTTTTTCGTGTTTCCGGGAGCGTAAACGGCTTCGGTCACTAGTCCCGTAAGTGCAGTGCATGTTTTTCTTTCGGGAGGTGTTTGTCATCATCCCCTTCTGGATGGCGAGATCCGGCGCCGACCTACCGTCGGCTAGTGGAGTTGCCCCTAACCAGGACTCTCCCACCAGCGGGGCACCGCTCCAGTCGGGACAAGCTCTAAGCTCCCGACCGGTCTCCCGGAATGTGTTAGTGTAGTGCATGTTAGTGTAAGTGTGTGTGTGTGTAAGGGAAGAGGATATGACAAGGAAGAGGAAGGAAAGATCGCGCGCGGTCCGTGGCCCGTTTGTTAGGGTACTGCTCCGGCATTCGCGTGGTGTTGATTGGAGAAACCCCGGAAAACTACCGATCAGAGCAGCCGGCCACTAGGATTCTCCTCCAGACAGCGACTGATTCGATCTAGTTGAAAAGCTAGTGTCGAAAATCCTGCCACCGTCAGGACTCGAATCTAAGACCTCCCGGTCAGAGGCGCTGCAATGACATCAGTTGATGCACTGAGCTACCACTCCCGGTCAGGACCAGTACATATTACGTTTCGAATGAAACTCTTTTCAACAACGGATTTAATTTCCCAGCTCCAGAGCACTGAAAATATCGTCCTTCGCATCCGAATAACAAGCAATTAGGTGCAGTAGATGTGACGAGCTACTTCCCGAGACGCACATTTGTTTCATATCCACCCCTCCGTACGTTTCCTATTCTTCTCTGGAAGGCGGCGAAGAGAAAATCGAGTTATTTTGCGAACGCATTCACCGCCCCCATCTCATCTCATGGAGGCGATCTTCCTCCGGGCCATTGTTTTTTAGAACGCGCGAAAACAAAATATTTGATTTTCTGAGAGTGTTGCTTCCTGCGAGTTTATTCGGCTCGCTGAATTGATGGATTTAACGTCGCATTGAGTCATGGAAAAAGGGCCGACAAAGTTAAAAATCTCTCTAAATAAAGATTCTGCGTACAGTTTGTATACATAGAAATGAATGTGAAAGGTACACAAACAGTTGGATTCTCAATGTGTGCGTGGTTTTTTCAAAAAGAATTGACATTGGTGTGTCTTGAAATCTCTTCGTACAGAGAAACTACTCTTGTAATAGCTACAAAAAGTATTACTGTTATTAATGGTTTAAAGCTTTAAATATCATTATCATTGGAAATGAATTCACTTTGACTAATATGTACTAATTTATGTCGTAGTCTGTGTCTTTAATTGATACATATAAATCTCAAGAGATTTTTACGATATAGGGGATATTTTAAAAAAATAGTTAATTACTATATATCTATTAAAACTTCATTTTTCTCGGTAGAATTCACCTTGTATTCAACACAGATTGTATTACATCTTAAGCTTTGTTTATAACATAATGAATGTCTTAATCTGGCAAACTCAATTTTAAGAAGATAAAGGTAAAGTGGATATTAAACAAATTACATTGAAAAATAAACCAAAAATCCTATACTTTTGATTTCTAAGGATTCACAGTTCCAAAACTAGCAAAAAGAGCTGCTAAGTGGCAGAAAATCCATCTTTCCATCCCCTTAAATAACCCCAAATCTTGATCTTCCACTTGCACTTCCACATCTTGCACTTCCCGTGGGGAAGTGCGCAGGGGCGGGTAAGCCGGTAGTAAAGCTATTTTTTGCGGAAGAGTTGCGAAATTGTGCTTGGGTCAGTGGGTGCTGACAAAAAAATTAACAAAGTCGCTTTTATTCGATTTCTAGGTTTTCACAGTTCCAAAACTAGCAAAATGAGGTGCTAAGTGGCAGAAAATATATTTTTCCACCCCCTTAAATAACCCCAAATCTGGGTATTTCCATTGGGAAGTGCGCAGGGGCGGGTAAGCCGGTAGTAAAGCTATTTTTGCGGAAGAGTCGCGAAAATGTGCTTGGGCCAGTATGTGCTGACATAAAAAAAATTAACAAAATTCGCATTTATTCGATTTCTAGGGATTCACAGTTCCAAAACTAACAAAATGAGCTGCTAAGTGGCAGAAAATCTATCTTTCCACCCCACCCCCCTTAAATAACCTCAAATCTTGGTATTTCCATTGGGAAGTGTGCAGGGGCGGGTAAACTGGTAGTAAAGCTATTTTTTGCGGAAAAGTCGCGAAAAAATGTGCTTGGGTCAGTGGATGCTGACATAAAAAAATTAACAAAATTCGCATTTATTCGATTTCTAGAGTTTCACAGTTCCAAGACTACCAAAATGAGCTGCTAAGTGACAGAAAATCTATCTTTCCACCCCCCCTTAAATAACCTCAAATCTTGGTATTTCCATTGGGAAGTGCGCAGGGGCGGGTAAACTGGTAGTAAAGCTATTTTTTGCGGAAGAGTCGCGAAAATGTGCTTGGGTCAGTGAGTGCTGACTTAGAAAAATTAACAAAATATACATTTACTCGATTTCCAGGGATTCACATTTCCAAAACTAACAAAATGAGCTGCTAAGTGGCAAAAAATCTATCTTCCCAACCCCTTAAATAACCCCAAATCTTGGTATTTCCGTGGGGAAGTGCGCAGGGGCGGGTAAGCCGGTAGTAAAGCTATTTTTTGCGGAAGAGTTGCGAAATTGTGCTTGGGTCAGTGGGTGCTGACAAAAAAAATTAACAAAAGTCGCTTTTATTCGATTTCTAGATTTTCACAGTTCCCAAACTAGCAAAATGAAGTGCTAAGTGGCAGAAAATATATTTTTCCACCCCCTTAAATAACCCCAAATCTGGGTATTTCCATTGGGAAGTGCGCAGGGGCGGGTAAGCCGGTAGTAAAGCTATTTTTGCGGAAGAGTTGCGAAAATGTGCTTGGGCCAGTATGTGCTGACATAAAAACAATTAACAAAATTCGCATTTATTCGATTTCTAGGGATTCACAGTTCCAAGACTACCAAAATGAGCTGCTAAGTGGCAGAAAATCTATCTTCCCCCCCCCCTTAAATAACCTCAAATCTTGGTATTTCCATTGGGAAGTGCGCAGGGGCGGGTAAGCCGGTAGTAAAGCTATTTTTTGCGGAAGAGTCGCGAAAATGTGCTTGGGTCAGTGAGTGCTGACATAGAAAAATTAACAAAATATACATTTACTCGATTTCCAGGGATTCACATTTCCAAAACTAACAAAATGAGCTGCTAAGTGGCAAAAAATCTATCTTTCCACCCCCTTAAATAACCCCAAATCTTGGTATTTCCGTGGGGAAGTGCGCAGGGGCGGGTAAGCCGGTAGTAAAGCTATTTTTTGCGGAAGAGTTGCGAAATTGTGCTTGGGTCAGTGAGTGCTGACATAGAAAAATTAACAAAATATACATTTACTCGATTTCCAGGGATTCACATTTCCAAAACTAACAAAATGAGCTGCTAAGTGGCAAAAAATCTATCTTTCCACCCCCTTAAATAACCCCAAATCTTGGTATTTCCGTGGGGAAGTGCGCAGGGGCGGGTAAGCCGGTAGTAAAGCTATTTTTCGCGGAGGCGTCGCGCAAACGTGCCTCGGTCGGGCTGAGAGGTCGCTGTTTAGAGGGTCGCGCCGCGACATGTTAGGGGCGGCTTTAAGCCGCTTGAGCTCCGCCCACCTGCGAGGAAGGCTGCAGCGTGGGCGAGGGCGGGGGCGAGGGCGAGGGCGAGGGCGGGGACGAGGGCAGGAAATGCGCCGTGGCACGTGCGGGCGAGCGAGTCGTTTCCGGGGAGTGCGACCTCCCGAGCCGTGAAGACGGCTTCCGGGAACCCGTCTGGCGTGTCTGGCTATTTGAAATGCGAGTCCCCCCGTCTCGAATGAGAGTGTAGGTATTTCAAATTAGAATGTGGGTACGTCGAATTAGTGGGTTCCTCGAATCAGAGTATGTGCACTTGGAATCAGAGTGTGGGTACTTCGAATCGGTGTATGTATACGTTGAATCAGAGTTCGGGTTCCTTGAATCAGAATACGAGTTACTCGAATCAGAGTATGGGTACATCTAATCCGAGTGTAGACACCTCTAATCAGAGAATAGGCACCTCGAATCAGAGTATGAGCACCTCGAATCAGAGTATAGGCACCTCGAATCAGAGTATAGGCACCTCGAATCAGAGTGAGCACCTCGAATCAGAGTAAGGGTACCTCGGATCAGAGTATGGGTACTTCCAATAAGAGTATGGTATTTCGAAGCAGAGTACGGATACCTTGAGTAAGAATGTATTTTGAATCAGAGCATGAGTATTTCCAACCAGAGTGTGTAGTTTATATATCAGATCCAATTATTTCAACTCGTACTATCACCATATTCTGATCTGTGACTGGAATCTGTCTCATCAAGAAAGTGAATTGTCTTATCGTGAATAGTCATTTAGTGTCTATTCACTGAGTCTAGTCATTTATAGGCTGAATGCTAGAGGAAAAATTGTCAAATATTTTGATTCCAGAAATTTGAAATTACTAATTACACATTTCTAAAGAAGGAAACGAAATGATAAAATTGTCAATGTTTTTTTTATTTTGACTAAAGAATGTAAGAACCAAACACTGCGCATCACACACAATATGCCTAATAGTTGAAAGACGCACCTTAATTACAAGATCTGTTCAGCGCCCGTCTTCGCTCAAAGGTCAGAGGTGTTTTCTCATACGAAATACATTTGATTACCGGGCGAAGAAAATACAAACATGAAATTTTTGTACTAGTGGTTCAGAAAAAGGTCCATGTATGATTGATAAAATATTTTAAAATAATTTGCATTAATAAACACACTAAAACATTATTTGACCTATTGACATATTACAGAAGAACTCATTTAATTAGAACTTATAAGTTATTTCAATACGAATAACAGGTTAAGCACAATAAAAAAACACGATGTATAATTTCATGCACAAAAAACCCTTACGATGTGAAGAGAAGGTGAAGAGAATAGTCAGTCTTTAGACTTTCGATCTTCCTCAGTATCATTTGTACGATACAAATGATTTTTTATTCTTTTTATCTTTTCACCTTCTTTTCACAGTCACGTAACAAGTAATTTTATCAATCGATAGCGGTTCGTTTTGCGTTTGGCAACTGACATATTTAGAGCAAAAGAGAACTGAATGCACTTTTGTTGTCTATTACGCATTATTCAGAAAATTAGAAGAACATAAATCATTCAAACCTGACAGTAAATTAAATAAATAAATAAATAAATAAATAAATAAATAAATAAATAAATAAATAAATAAATAAATAAATAAATAAATAAATAAATAAATAAATAAATAAATAAATAAATAAATAAATAAATAAATA